>WBMV01002212.1:201205-506868 GCA_013396655.1 Campylorhamphus procurvoides | reverse complement strand
GCTGTGTCCCTGAGGGCTGGGCTGCCCATGGAGCTGGGATGGGACCTGTGTGTTACCTGTTGTTCCTTTGGAGCTGCAGTCCCAGTCTTGGGGCAGAAGGGAAGGGCAAGGTGAGTGCCTGGCTGCTGCCTGAGCCACTGTGGGACTTGTGTGTGTTGGCCATTGGGTCACCCTTGGTACAGTCTTGAACTGCAGTTCTTTGTTGGTCTAACCCCAGTCTGCCCCTCAGCCCTTCACCAATGGGGGCTTGTTTGGAAACCCTCTCCTAGGGCTGTGTATCAGCTGTGTCTGCCTGTGGAGTGTCCTGTGCCTCAACTTGTGTTCTAATTATTTAATTAATACACGTATATGCAGATGCCATCACTCCTCAGCCACTGCCAGGTGAGCTTTGGTGGGTCACTGACTTCAGCCACTTCTGGCCTTTCCAATCTTGGTTATTTTGACTGTGTCTCCTGTTGTCTTTCTCATCTGAGAAAAAACAATAGAATCTTAAGGATGAGAAAGTGCTATCCTGCTTTTGTCTTCATTTTAGAAGATAGGAGGGTAGATCTCACCTGCTTGAGCAAGGCTGTGTATGAAATGGCAATAATTGCCTGTGAATTTAGAGGGATCTTTTCTGTGCTGCAGTTGAATTGTTTGGTCAAACAGGAGTTCCTTTAGAGTGGAGAAGGATCCTCCTCTGATTTCATCACCCACACTACTCCAATTGGAAATGTGACACTTTGGGAGAGTAAGAAGAGAAAAGAACCATAAATGCTTTTCCTATGGTTGCTAGTGTGTTGTGGAAGTGTTGCTGTTTTCCTTGAATTTTAATTGAAAACTGAAATACTTGTAATTTGTAACTCCCTTACAAAATCACTCTGGTAATTACAGTTTTCTCCAGCTTAGGTGTCATCTGTGGCTGATAGCAGTGTCTGGAAGGTTGACAAATAAAGGGATTAGTTTAGTTGAAATGAGAGTTAATAATTTTTTTAAATTAGAATTTTTATTTTTTTTAAACTTTATTCTGTAATGATTGGGTGTGGGTTTTTCCCTTTCTTACATGATCTAAACAATCAAAAGGTTTCATGTCTTTCTTTTTTTTTTTTTTCCCTTTCTATTCAGGCTGTGTCAAACAAACAATTCCTTTAGTTTTTGAGTTGCTGGAAATGCTATTGTACTCCTAACTAAATTTATTTTTTTTATGTCCAAGTATTCACTCATGCCTTTTACTGCATGTTTCAATACTGTTGAATTTGGTAGGCTTTAAACAGGTCCCTGGAGTTAAGTTGGAATGCTGGGTATGTCTGAATGAGGAGTAAGTGGCTCAGTGGAATTTCTCGATAAAGCTCAAGATTTTGGCTGCTGAAATTTCAGCTAAAAAAGAACAGAAGCTGAAAAGGGTTTATTGACTAGTAAACAGAGCTTAAAAATTGAGGGTTTTCATGCTACTCCTGAATTTTAGAAATCTGTGATCTTTGCTGCTTCTTTTTCATGGAGCCGATAACTAATTTTGCTTTATGTTGAACAGGTGAGATTATTTAACATCAAGCACAATCATTATTGAGGGTGAAAGAAAATGTGAGATGGTGGAAAAAGAGGTGTATGTAATGGTGGGAGAGCTCAGGTGACTCTAAGCAGCAGATCCCATTCTAAAACATGAGGATTTCATTTAATCCCTGTTTGTGTATGTATCAAACCATGTGTTGAATATGTAATTAAGAAGTTTTAAATGAACCCCTCAGTGCACAGGGTAACATGACTGTGAATTAGTGGCTTCCCCAATTAATATGAGCCAAAATCCCATCCAGGTGACAATGATCATCAAACTTTTATTAGACTCGAGGTAAAACATTCAAACAGCACATGTGATATTCATAAATATGACAGCATCATTAATAAATAAATCACATTCTCATTAAGAATACTAATTTTTATTAACTTTTATTAGGGATCTTTGGCACTCTCCTAAAAAATTGATCTACCTCTTGTTAGTCTTGTATTATGCTCTTCTGATTCCTTATCTATTTTAAACAAAGAAAGTAGTTACATAAATTGAGCTTCACAAGTGTATCACAAAATGCTCTCTCCTTTTGGTAACCCAATATCCAAGTTGAAAGAATACTGTTTTTTCTGGGATCAGATCTTTGTCCTGCATGTCTCTGTAGGATATAATTCATTAAAACGTTATGTTCCTTTTTGCTTTCTATCACTGTCCCCTTCATAATAGCATGAACCCTCTCTGCATGTGAATTGTAGAACCTTCCTGCTTGATGCTGACTGCCCCTGCTTTGTACTTCAAGCGAATATTGTCACTGCAGTCCATGTGGCATTGTGGAAACCTTAAGAGATAGTGAAAAGAATAGTATTCATCTTCATATTGATTCTTGTGGCACTCCTATACTTGCTGCACTCCTTCAAAACTATTCCCAATTGCAAGTCTCCTTTGATTTGAAAGCTGCTTTTATTAATCTACTCCAGTAATTCAGGTATTTTAAGGCAACTTTTTAGATTTGCTCTTTACGTTGGGCTGCCTGTGAAGCTTTGCAAAAGGGGAGATAAACTGTAGTGCTTCTCTTGTGTCTTTCTTCCTTTAGGTTTCCAAAATATCTTTCTTAATATCATATATTAATGACTGAAGAAATTGAACAATTTGATAGGAAAGGTTCTTGAGTTCTGCCAACCTTCCAGAGCACTGAGAAGGCAGGGAAGCCCCAGGGATGCCTGGGGGAAGAGCTCTGCTTGGGGAGCTGGACTGCAGCAAGGAAGATGCTCCTGCTCCAAGCAGGACTCCTGTGAAGACAGGGATTACCATGTAAAATGAATAGCAAGTGTCTGCAGCAAAGGAATCTGTCTGGGATCCATGGAATTAAGGTGCTCTTCTGTTTCTTGCTTTGACTACAGGCTGTTACTCACCACCTTCTCTACTCAGAAGGCAGAAAAATGAGCCCAACCATTAATGGACACTTCATGCTTTCCTTTATTTATGCACTTTTTTGGTTGTTTATACTCAAATATCCTCAACAGCCTTTATTTTACAGCTGTCCTTGTCTTACTACAATAACTAGCTGTGTTTTGAAATGGTCATCACAGATTCATGCACTTTTTCTGCCTGAGAAATTAATTGTTTTGCATAGCTAATGGTATTTTCAAAGATACACACCTGTGTTACTTCATCTCATTCTTGTTCCTTGTTGCAGGGAGTTATTGAACAGAAAATACTGTAGAAAAAACAATATTGAAAACATGTGCAAGCAATAGAATGGCTAGTCAGCTGCTCTTGGTACTTTTTATTTGAAAATAGCATTTCTGTTTAAACTCTGACTGGCTCTGTGTCCTCAGTGGTTCTTTAGCTAAACCCTAATTTCAGATATTATCAGTGGTGAGTGAATCATGCTTTCCTCTTTGCCTTTGTGCGTGATGATGACTGTGCTAAAGATCCTTTCCAGGATAAATTATAATGCTTGGAATTTGTTTTCCTGTCCAGTTCTGTAATTTATATTAATTTTCTGATTGATCTGTTCTTAAAAGTATGTTAAGAGTTTCCTTATGCTCCTTTTGAACCCTACCAGAGAGCTCCAAGTTAAAATCCTACTAATGGAAACTGATACAGACTTAAACTGAAACAGATGTTGGTGTGAGAGCAGCGAAACAGGGAACAGTCACTGCTCCGTGTTCACTTTTTATTAAATAGTGCCCTGGAGGCTGCAGTGCTCAGCTGGTTTGTGTCAGGCTTGCACTAATGGGCCTTAATTTCCCTGCCCAGCCTAACCTGGGGCCCCACCCAGCTCCCTGGGCTGGGGCTCTGGTCTGTGCTGTGCCACAGAAATACCTGTACCCAACATGTTTCCTGCTGTCTCAGCTTATGGACTGTTTGCCCTGGATGAACCTTGGAGCTGTGCTGTCTCCAGGCAGGGTAAATTTGTGCATAGCCTGCACCCAGCCATGCCTCCTGCTTCTTACTCATCTGCCTGGACCCTCTGGAAGCTGTCCCTCTTCCAGCTGTGCTGTTTCACCCTGTGCAATTGTGTCTCCTGTTTGAGGAGGCTGCACTTGGCTGGTTTGTCTCCATGCTCAGGGAAGCCCATCTTCCTGTTCTTCAAATGGAAAGAGTAGGTTTAGACGAGATATTGGGAAGAAATCCTTCCCTGTGAATGTAGGGAAGTCCTAGCACAGGTTGCCCCATCCCTGGAAGTGTCCAAGGCCAGGTTGGACAGGGCTTGGAGCAACCTGGGCTAGTGGAAGCTGTCCTTGCCTGTGACAGGGAGTGGAACTGGAGGATCTCAAAGGTCTCTTCTAACTTAGGTGATTCTTGGATCATGTCAGTCCCTGACAACTTATTTGTAACATCACATTTGCAATCTCTTATAAAGCCATTCAAAAATGTAAGGTTCTATCATCATGAGCTAATGTTGCACAGCCTGCACAAAGGAGCTTGTGTAAAAGAAAAAAAAACCTCCACTTGGTATTTGAAGGAGAAACTTTCCTGCCAGTGGAGTTCCCACATCAGCAATACTGCGGAGATCTAATGGGCAAAGCAAATGAAATCTGATTAAAGAATGTTTCCCTTAAAGGTAATCTTACAAGCATAAGCAAAACTGACAGTTGCCATCTGTAATCTGGAATGTCTCTAGATTTCATTTGGTTTCTCAAAACCTGTGAGTTCTGAATAAAGAGAATATCTGTGGCTCACATAATATGTTTAGAGACATAAAATGCCTAGACAGAAAAGCAAGAAAGGAGAAGGGAAGAAAATCAATCATAATGATATTTCTGCATGGAACACTGTAGCATGGGATTGGATTCTTGTCTCTACCCCTTTTGGACTGTATTTAGGATACAGGATTTGCCTTTGCATAAATTAGTGTGATGGGTGAGAATATTCCTAAGCTCAGTAAGACTTTGAGAAATAATTAGATGAAAATATTGAGCTGTAAAATCTAACTCTATTTTTAGTGAAGGAACTGTAACCATTTTAGTGGTTTTGATTCTGAAACATGAAAATAAACCAACCTTGAGCTGTCTGAGAAATGGGAGTGATTTTGTAGACTGGGACCCGCAGAACTGTTTGGTTTGCAGCGTTTTTGTGTTTGTGCTGTTGTATTTGTGTCCAGTGCACTCCTGTTGTTCCCTCCTGTTCCCTGCACCAGTGCCAGAAGCAGTTCAGAGTGATGTGCTCCTGCTGGGGGGTGAGGGAAACAAAGGTACTGGTCCAGCAGTGCTGGTGTGTTGAAAGAACAGGGGGAAAGGGATGTTTCTTGTGTTGTTTGAGGTACAAAATAGCTTAAAATGGTATGACAGGAGAAAAGAACAAGCCTTTGAAAGCCCTGAAGCAACAGAATGTTTTGTAACAGTGAGTTGGTTGGTTAAAATCTACTGTTCTGTGGAGGATGTGCAAGCTGATAAAGCTTTTCTGCAGAAGTGTTTTTGTTCTGCTTTTACGGTAGAATCCTTCTATTTGAGTAGTTGGATCTCTGTATAGGAAGAAACAGTGTCCAATATGATAGAGGTAGTAGAAATAAAGCCTGAAATGAATGGGATGCAATGGAAATGGAGTAGGTAGTGAGTGAAAGACAGGTAGATATGGATTTGTATTCTTTTCTTCCCTTCATTTAACCTGCTAAATAAATGATGCTCAGTATTTCAGAACAGAGATGACTTCAATCACTTGACATCTAACAAAACACCAACTCGGTGCTATCTTGTGGGTTTACTTTCACAGATGAGGTACAGGAAGATCCAAATGGGCATCTGGCAACGCTTTGAGGTTGCTGTCATGTGTGCATCCCTTCTATAACACGCACTGTGTTTCATCCTTGATGTTTCTGTATCAGAAAGATAACTATGGGAGCTCTCAGCAGGTGTTCAGCGCTTAGGAAAAAGTTGGGAAAGATCAGGATTTAAACAAAGAGTGTTTAGCTGAGTTGGCTACAGTAGAATATTTTAGCCCACACAATAGGGTGCTGCTACAAAGACTGTTGCAGTATCAAACTAAGTAACATTAAAAGGAACAAGATTATTTAAATAGGGTTTTTTTTCCTTTTTTTACCTCACTGTTAGGGGGTTGTGTGTGTAACTAGTTGCTACCTCAGAGTACCAAGTAAATCTGCATAGCAGAATGTCAAGTGAATCTTGAAGTATTTTGGGCTCTTTTCAGAAATATTTTGTAATTATATATAAATTATGTACTATCCTGTTGTGTATTTGTAACTTGCTTGCAGTGGTGACACTGATTGGGGTTTTTTATTCATTATGATTATAAGCTGATCATGAAGGTTATACGCCTTCTACAATTTGGTAATAGAATAAGGTCCTCATAAGAGTCTTTCAGTTTTAGTCCTGTGAGATGACAAGGCCAAATAAATGTTGAATTATTTGTTATATAACCTGAAATCTATCTAATTTCATTTTAATGGGGTCATGTATGTTTGATATGGAAACAATCAGTATGTAGTTTGCTTTTTTTTCCTCTGGGTACTCTGATTGTTCTGTTAAGTCAGGCTGCCTTTTGCACAGAGTGGGGTTCATGAGTACCCTGTTCCGGTGCTCTGAAGTAGCCAAAGTATCAAAATTTAGTCTTTTCCCAAAACATCCATGGGTTTAAAAATCTCCCCTGGAGAGCAGCATCCCCTAGAAGAATGAGAAGGCCACCACTCAGACTTTGTGAATCAGTAAAATATAGAACATGAGCGCAGAACCCCCACACACTCTTAAATTTCTGATTATTTAAGTCAAGAAAGCCAACACTCAGCTTTACAGACTGATTTCCTACATACTTGAAGGAAGATTGAAGTGTTTATTGCTACAGCTTTGATGGATTTCTGTTTTGACATTGCTACTTACTGACCCTCATTTTTATACTAACAAGATAAACTTTTAATCAAGACTGTGCTCAAGACAAACAGTAACTCCAGTCATCAGGAGCGTGTCTGGGGTCCTCTGGAGCAGACAGGAAGCTGTAATAATTGTATGTGCATTTGAGATGTGTCACACTCATTTTGCAGGGAAGCATTTGACCTTTTTTGAGGAATTTCTTGTCTTTATTGTCCCTTCTGTACAGAGCTGTGTGCAACAGTCTCCATATAAATGGTCTGTTGCTGTTATATTTGTGATATTGCACATAATGCCATATATCCTTCTGAAGATTGGCCTCCTCACTAGAGCTTAAAATAACCTCTGAAGAAATAATCCTCTATTGTTTGTTTTGATTCTGCCACCTATTGGTTTGCTCTGCCCTCAATATCTTATGTGAGGAGTTTGTGTGTAGTCACTGCAGGTTTGTTGTCTGTTGTGTTAGTTAAATCTGTTCTAGGCTCTTCAGTCCCCTTTTTGAGCCCAAAGCATTCAGGTTTATCAGTCACATTTAAGAGGAAATTAGAGTATTTAAGAGCAGTTCTAAAAATTACCTGAAGTAGGTCCTGCACTGCTGGTTCACAGAAGTAACAGGATTCCTTCATTTGGAAATATAGGATACTTTTGGAATGGATAATGATTTAACATGAACTCTTGTTGATGTTCTAAATGGGATTTCTTGAGGAATCATTTGCCTAGCTTGAGACCAGGTGGCCAAATCTGAGACAGCAGAGCCAGTGGTTGTGCTTTGTTTCATCTGCAAGGAAGGGCAATTCTAGGGAAGTGGAAACTTAAATCTGTCTTCCCTTGAGCATCAATGAGTTAAACAGGTATGTGTGTCAAGTTTTAATAAAAATGGCTTGCATAATTTATGTATTTCTTTCTCTTTTAATATCCAGCCAAACTATTTCCAGTGTAAGGTTTTTTTCATCTCTGCATGGCCTAACTCTTCATTGTTTGCTTACCCTCTTTGTTTCACTTCTTTGTTTATATTAATTGGATAATTGGACTTTTATTCAAGAGAAAAGATCAGACTACTTTGTTACCGGTCTAATTTTTTCATGCCCCTCTCAAAAAAAAAAAACCAACCTTAGATTTCTTAAATGGAATGAAAAGCATCTTTATTCTGTAGTGGTAAAAGGAAAATTCCTTTCTGTTTCAGCAGGATAAGAGACCTTTATCATATCTTTTAAAATGGTTTAAAGTGGAGGATTTTTGTCATCTGTCAGCTTGAAAGGTCATGTTTTAGGCAGTCAGTCCTAAGCCCCTTGGATAATGTTTACAGTGCTCTCAAATGACTTAAAATGGACTAAATTGTTTTCAGCCGACAGTAGTAAAGGTCATGGAGGAAATCTGTTTAGTCAGCCTTGCTTGCTTCCTAAGTACACATAGTAAAAATGTGCCATAAACTGCAGCAAGACAGAAGTTTTAACTTTAAAAGACACTGGAGGCTAAGGGAAAGGAATGTACCTCTTGTGGGTATAAATTGCTTGGCAGAGAATTCTCTAAGCAGGGGTTGTTATGGAAAACTTTCATCCAATCAGTGCTAGTTCACCTTTTCCTTTTGTCTTCTCCTTTCACATTACAGTTCGTTACTTGAAGAATTTGTGGATTTAGGGTGTTTTGTAATCTCAGTGTGGTGCTCAGACACCCAAATGAGGCAGACATGCTCTTAAGGTGGTGGAGCAGACAAAAGATTGTGCCTCAGTGCTGAATTTCCTGAAGCTCCTTTTCAGCCCTTGCTTGCCCCCAGAATGTGGTGCTGTTCCCCTCTGTGAGTGTCTTGTTGGTTACAGTGCCAGCTCTTGCTCTGTAAGGTATTGGCAAGTAGGATGATCAAATGGTCTTATTAGAGGAACAAAATAAATTACTGTCTCCAGTTTGTCATGATAGCAAAAAGGACATTTAGAAACTCGGGCTGAATGCTACTGAGCTGATTCCAGGCAGCTTCTGCTGCATCTGCCAAGTCTTAGAAAATGGGCTCTTAAATGCTGTTTATGGCTCTTTGTTAGTCAGTACCTTGTGGTGGTGTCATATATTTTATCTAAGGTGTCTCCCAGTTCAAATTTATCTTCTCTCTTATCCTGTGTACACTGAAACAGAATGTGCTTCTAGCAGTCCACACAGTCCTGTCATACTCTTGTTTTGATTCAGGCAATGGTAGGGGTGGATTCTTAAGCCTGAAGTTCATCCCCTGCAGGACCAGTGAAAAAGGAAGGGCAAAGTGACAAGCTGACACCTTCATGAGGCCTCTGATCCTGGGGCTGGTGAAGAGCTCCCAGAACTGCAATTCCAGGGGCTGGAATTACTGAGACTTTGTCAGGTGGTGGCTTCCAATTTTTTTTCCTGTCCTCCCCTTCCCAGCCTGCTGTCTGGAATACACAAAGGGAATGAAGTAATACTGAATTATATCATTTCTGTCATGTTTTTCTAAGGCTGTGGTATGGTGCAAAAACACTCGGATAACTCACCTGTTAATCACAGTAGAGGAAGAGAAAATCAAATCTTCAATGAGTTACCTTTTTTACCCTTCTGTGTAGTTACTTTATCATACTTTGTTTAATCATACTTAATCATACATGATTATTTCATATGCTGCACAAATTATTTCATGAATCTATTCCAACTAAACCTCTTGCATGTAATTTAACTGGTTAGTCTCAATATGCAAAGGAAAACTAAAGAGAACTTTGACCAGTGTAGCCAGCATTTCTTTATTTGTTATTGCCTTGAAGAAGGACTTTATCTAAAGGAGAATGCTCTTTGAAATGCTTGAAACCTTAATGTAGATCAGGAGAACTAGCTACTTGGTTGTACACAGGGGAAAAAAATCCCCTGTGAACCTACACTTAAAATCTATGGATAGTGTGAATAATAAAAGAAAAAAACCACACACAAATCCTCATGTTTTTTCAAGTACAGTAGCATGGAAGTAGCAATTTGGCTCTTATAGATTGGAACTATTTGGAATTCCAAACACTCTGATTTTACTAGTAGATTAAGGAATTTCATGGTTCCTAGTGTTGATATCCCCACAAGCCTCTCTCCAAACATTGGGCTGGATATTGCTACACTGCTCCTGGCTCCAATTCCAGTTAGATCCATGACAGCTGTCTTGGTTCATTCCCCTTCCCCATGTTGTGTGTGCCTTGCAAAACTGCTTTTTGTTGTGCTGTAGTGCCAAGTCACACAAATGCAGATTTATGATAAAGAGCAAGAAAAAGCTTTGCATGGATTGAAAGGTTAATTGCTGAAAAAATATTGGTAGATCTGTTCCTAGTCTGGTTCTTCTGTAATCCAGATGACCAATATTTGCTCATTTGTTATGGGAAAAGTCTGATGCTTGGTTGTAATTGACATCGACTTTCCTTTGGAAAAGGGTAACATCTTTATCCAGGCACATGGCAGGCAACTTTACTGGGGCTCTGGAGACAGTCAGTGCTGACTCCAAGGACTCCCTCCCTCCCTCCTGTGCTTTGCAGTTACAGACTGTGACTGAATGAAGCACCAGGAACACTTTGCAAAGGCAAAAGTCTGCCCAGGACATTCCACAGGCACCCCTGGCCCTGGCTCTGCAGCATCTCTGTGATGCAGGAGTGGGGACACCCAGCCATATTCAGCATTGAGCAATTTTCTTAACGTTATTTTTCCTCAGCATGATGCCTAATGGATCTATTTATTTTTTGGATGATAATTGAGTCTTTTAAAATAAAAATGATGCCTGAGAATATTAGAGAACCTTGTCTTCTTCAGGGCAAAGCAGTCTTCCTTCAAGTAGTAATGGAAGCCCCAGGAAAAGGCTGTGATCTCATGTGCTTGAATCTTTGAATCACAATTCTGAGGAACAAGGTATCCCAATTAATGTGATTTCTTCTGATGCTGAACTGACTGTTAGGATTTTTAGTTATTGCTTGCTGTGTGGAACCTTCAGTGCAAGATTTCTGGTCTCTTAGGAGAGCATCTACCCTCTTCAATAAGCCCTCTACCCTGGGTTCCCTGCATCTTAATGGCCCTGACCTGCTGGATTTGAATGTTCCACCTAATTTTCCAGCTTTAAGTCTGACAACACTTGAGCATTTTGTATAGACAGGCTGATATAAAAACTTTGCTGTGACAGAGAAAGTCTTTCAAGTTTCTGTTTTAATATCTTTTTGTATTGAATATTTTTAAGCAATGTATTTTAGCTGTAGCTTTCATTCCTTTTTTATTACTATTTAATTTTGAGATGGATTCTGATTCTACCAGTTTGGATCAGGTTTCCAATGGCCTTTGCCTCTGAGTTTTTCTCTTTGTTAATGTCAGTCCAACCTTTCCAGAAATGTATTCTCTAAATTATATAACAAATCCCCAACAGTTAGTTTACCTTTTAGTACTTGTTATTAAATATGAATATTACTTTTTCTTCTGTAATTGCTGGAAACCCTGAAGTAGGAGGACTTTTATGCTGGATATCTCCAAGGAGAGATGTAGCCAGCCTGGGTTTTTCAACACTTGAGTGGCCCAGGTAGGTTAAGTTGCAAGGTTTTTACCAAGAGTGGCTGTGATCTAATTTGAGGAAACTAAGTGAAAGCATTGTCTGCCTTTCTCAGACAGCTTCAGATGCTGTGCTGCATTCTTTGAAGTGATGAAGAGTAAGCAGCAAAGAGGGCAGTTGCTTAACCACCTTTTCCCAGATACAGTAACAGAATAGAAGAGCTGAAATCTGTGTTTGAAACGTGCAAAGTGCTTGCACAATATACAATTACAGAAAACACTATGTTCCATTAGGGTAATTCTATTATTTCCCAACTAAGTGGTTAATCCAGGGCACATAAGTGATACAGCATCATCAAAGGGTTGTCTGGGTTTCATCTGGTGCTCTTGAACCACGTGGAGTCTCAGCGGGATCAAATGGACACTGAGTGAAGCACTGTGATAACATTCCATGGAAATAACATCTATTGAACTTTCTATGTGCTTTTTATTACATCCTGTTGTAGACAAATTTGGGTATGCTGGAGTTCAGAGGAAATTAAAACTTCTTTTGAATACTCATAGACCATATATAAAAAACAATGGTGAGGTAGAGAAGAAACTGTGTTTATATCCTAAAAAACAGCAGATTGAGAGTGGAAAGAAATGAGCCATAAAGGCTAAATAAGCCCTAATATCTGTGAGGTCCAAAAGGTGGGTTTTTTTCTTTAATTTTTAAGATTTGATTCCCTTGAAGCTACTCTGTTAAAAGTTTGTTTCTCTTATCTGGAGAGAAAGTAAGAAAGTTTGGATGTATTTTAGCTTAAGCCAAGTTCAGGCAGAACATCTGCCATGAACACAAAATTGTGATTTGAAAAAAAACTGTGAAGATAATTTTTCTTTTAGATTACTATAAGAACAAATATCTTCTAATACTTATTTTCCTCTTCTAGTAATGATTTTTACTGATACTCTTCTGAAAGCTCAGATTTAATCACCAGTTGTCCCAGAGCCTTTATAGTTGTTTTGAGTCTTTTCATGCCTAAGTGTGGTAGCCATCCAAATATACCATTCCTGGCCATCACTTCCACATTCATGAGGAACTTTAACATGTGTTTGGGGGCACCAGAGGAAAAATTTTGATGAAAATGTGCTTTTGGAACAAGCTCTTTCAGTGGTTCTTGTGGGAAGTAGCACATTTTCTATAGAGTTGAAATCTTAACACTCCCAAATAAGAGCTAATGAGCAAATCCTTTCAGAAAGTGCCTGCCTGCTGCAGGTCAGAATCATCCCAGCCTAAAATAAAAAAATAAATGTAGTGATGTCTATTGCTCTATGAATATGGAGTGATATTCCTAATTTCACATAATTGTGGGAAATGCCCCTCTCATTTGCATAAACTGGAGGAAAGTGTGTGGGGGTTTCTTCATCACAGCCTTAGAGCTTTTACATGGAAAAATTCCCATCTACAGGTATGTGAGGTCACTTTACTGCCCTTTACAGACCTGTGTTTTAGGATGTGACATCTTAACTATAGAAAAGTTTATTTGTGTACTTCAGTATGTTTAGGGTGTTTGAAGGTAAAAGTGTATTTACTTGTTGATTTAGAAATTTTAGTTGAAATTGTGCTTTATACTTCACAAAACCTTTTAATTTCTGAAAGAAAAACCTTCTGCCCTTAATGATCATCAAAAGTGAGCAATGTCATTATACAGGGTAGGGAAAAAAACATTCTCTTCTGTGGGACAGGACTAATGTTTAGTGGGGGTTTGGTGGGGTGTTTTGGTTGTTGGTTTGAGGTGATTCAGAGTGATTTGAGCCATTTGTCAGCCATAAATCAAGCTGAGTGGAGCACTTTGCTTTTCCCTGTCTCTCATCTTCCTTCTTCCATAACAGTTTATCACTGTGGCCAGGGGAGAGTGAAGTTAAGAGGGTAGGGAGACCTTGTTGTTCTGTCGTGGTTTCATCTCTAGGTATTAGTGTGTCAGTCAGGTAGACAGGAATTGTTTAGCTGCATGTCAACTGTGGCACACTGAAGGACAACAGAAACAAACTCTACAGAAAGCGAGATGCACATTGTCTGTATGACCAGGCAGTGTTAACTCTTGACTGATTGGACTGTTCAGAAAGAGAAAAATCTATTTCTGTGTGTGCCATTAAATCATTGTTCTGACAGCTGAGTCCCTGGCAGTGGCTAGTGGGTGACACAAGGCTTGTTGTGAGGGAGCAGAACTGTGGAGTGTAACTAAATTAGTGGAGTGTGCTGGCAAAATAGCATAATAGATAATTACATATATTGTAGAAAACATTAATTAATTGAATATAGAAGTTAGAATGGTGACAGAGGAAGATGACCTACTAGAGCCATTTTCATTGATGGGGGTTTTTTTACCTTCTCTTGGTTTGGTGTAAAACATCCCCATTGAGTTTACCTTTGCCACGTATATAATTGAACACAAACAGGAGAGTTACAAAATGAGTCTGCTTCTGTAAAAGTTTGGTCAGAACTTGTTACTACCACTTACATCAAGTTTGCTTACGAGTTTTAGTTTGGTATTACCTAGCCTTTTTATATTATGTGCTGAGATTTTTCACACCATGGGTGTGCATGTGTGAGAGAAGTGCAGGCAGAGCCGTGCGATCCCCTGCCCTCTGGCCTTGTGTTGGGACTGGGGAGCTGGTGGGGCTGATGCTCCACTAACCTGTGGAACTGCAGCTCCCCTGGAAAGAGCAGGAATGGTGAGATGGTGCCTTGCCTTGGCTTTGAGCACTTTAGAGAAATAGTAGAGCATAGCTGAAATGTGCATGTAATTCTTAGTGTTTCTGTTGCTGTGATTATATTTCATTTTATCCTTTTTATGCCTGCCTCTACGCTGACCTTTGTGTAGCAATGTAAGATTTTAATGCCATGTGAAATTCTCCTCTTCCCGCTAAGAAGTATTTTAATATTAGTAGATAATTTGATTTACTGATAGTCTAATTGATCTGTGTGTGGATCAAGGGGTGCAGAGATGCAAATTTTGCTTTACAAAGCAGCCTTGTTACTCTGGCCTCTCACACTGGGATGTAATTCCAAACGGAAACTCTTAAATGCTGAGGTAGAAAGCAAGCTCTGCTAGCAAATTGAAAAGATAGATATTGACTGGGTGTTGTGTCACTAGAAGCAGACATTCAGGCTCCCTGAAGTTTTAATTTTTGATTTAATTTTTTGATAATGTGTCACAGTTGTAACTGTGTCTGAGGCAAGGAAAAAAATGACAAGCTGAGCCATTAGGGAATCTGTATCTACTTACTGTTCCCCTCCACCTCACCTCAGCCCTGGTTTTCCCAAAGTAATAAAAGTATGTGATAGAACCATTATCTGACAGTAGGACAGGGACTCAAATGAAATTAAATAAAAGATCACTTGAAAGCTTAAATTGTATGACTAATTAAGTGAGACTCATATTTTTAATGCAGAAATACATGGCTATTAGAGCTGGCTCCCAAATGTTGGATGTTTGTGTATGTGTAGATCTGTTGCTCAGGTTGAGTCATAACTTTTTATAAATCTCATGGAAAAATATTTCCATTTGTGCCTTTTTCATATATAGCCCATGCTTTTGGAATGGGTGCAGCTCTATTCATCTCCATGTGAAAAGTCTTCTGTAATTATCTTTAGATGGGAAGTAAAAGCAAAACTGGGTGTTGGCAGGATTTGAGGTCCCAGGGTCAAAATGAGACACTTTTGAGTCCTTTGAGATTTTGTTGGGTTTTGTGTGGTTACCCAGAAATCACAGAACCCGAGCAGGTTAAGGGCAGGGTCATGTTGGCAGGGTCATGTTGGTGAGGTCTAGAATGGATTTACAACTTCCTCAAATCCAGCCTGTAAAGTTAATACTGGATTTCAGGTTCTCGTTGGCAGCAGAAGTTGCTGGGTGTGATCTGCATAGTAAAGCAGTGAGGGCAGTGAGTGTCATTGTCACCTGGTTTTGTGTATTTGTCCCATGGGAAACCCAGCTCCCTTCCCTCCCATCACAAACTTCTGTCACCTTGCATTCAGCCCAAGGAAGACATCCAAAGGCAGTGCAGCCTCTACCCTGCTGGTTGTCTCATTAATTTCAGTTTATTCGCTGCTTCTCAGTCTCTTGCTAATTTTTCAGATTGCTGGAATATAGTGCAGTTTACTTCCAGGTCCTTGTTTACTTGGTGACAATTTTTATCTTTTTTAGCTAATTTAGTGGGGAAGGTCATTAAAAACAAAGCAGAAGAGACATGCTGGGTGTTTACCTTGGGTGCAGCCTATTGATAAATAAACCTATATGAGCTGGCAAATCTGCAAGCAAACAAATGAGAGACAACAAGCCTGCTGAGCAAGAGAGCCTGAGTTATAAAACACATCTAAACTTCCTGACTGCCAGGGACAAAACTTGCTGCCTCTGAATTTCCTGCTCACTGTTATAGGGATGGCAAATCTTGTTCTAAAGTTTCTTTATTTACTCACCTGTCACTTGTGTGTAGGTAATCTTGATGTTTGCTTAAAAAAAGTCATGTTGATACTCAATACAGAGATGATTTTTTTCCCAGTAGGTGAAGTGGAAGCAGTCTGGGTCAGTGTTAACTTCTTTCACTTCTTCATGAAGAGGAAAAACTTTCTTGGGGCACAGGTGGATGCTGAGTCATATGGTCAAAAATAAAATATCTCAATAGGGTTTGTATCTTCCTTAGACATAGTAACTTTGTAATGGCTGTGGCCTCTCAGTGGCAAGCACTCAGTTGAGTATTGTCAGATGTTAATTTACAGCGATGGTGATCTGTTCATGCTGTCATGGCAACAGAAGAACATAGAAAGTGGAATACATGGAGGATAAAGGCCTGGGAAACAGGGATGGGGGAAGAAAAGGCTGGAGCAAGTACAGATAGCCAGAGCTGATGTCAGCTTGACACAAACTGAAAAAAATCGGAAGGTTTTTGTGCTATAAAGGGATGGGCAGCACACAGTTCAGCTGAGTTGAGAGAGATTATTTACTTAAGCTGTGCTGTCTCCTTGTCATCCCATGAGAGCCATGTGAGGCTATTTCCAAAATGAATCAGTATGTAGAGGGTTTTATTACTTTTCTTTGTCCAGATATCCCAAGAAATAATTAACTATTTCTAGTGGAATTAGGTTCATGAAGAAAATGGAGGTCTCCTTTCCTGGAGACCCAGCCATTGCTTACAAAGTAAAAGTGCATTTGTCCTGGTCTTTAAGAAATACATGAAAAATCAGTTGTGAATTGTCTTACCTAAAGTTATGAAAGTGAAGACATCTTAGAATCAGAATTGGAGAGCAGAAGGGGAATTAATGTTAAATTTTAATGATATACATTTTAGAGCTGATAGTCTCTGATGCACTTGCCCTCTTCTTTTCCCAGAATAAGATGCCTCTCAAGGAATGGCTCTGTAAGGCCATCAGGTCCTCAGCTACAAAAACTAGACATATAAAGTTATAGTAATTAGTCCACCCAAAAGACAGTTTTGGGTAAACAGATTTGTAACAGATGTAGTTCTGATACCTTAGTTGGGTTTCTGTTGCTTTGCCCTCCCTAATGGCTGAAAACCTCAGTCTCTGCTATCAGTGGAACATGGAATATCCTGGCACTGCTGTCTGTGGGGGTATTTCACCCTCACCCTGATTATTTCACATTGTAGTGTACTTGAGCATTGTTCAGCTGATTGCTGCTAATAACTAGCTATTAGTTATTGATCAAACTTGAATTCAAACAGACTGGACAAACATTTTAACAAGCAATCCTAAACAAGTTTTCTAGTCTCTCTGCCCCAGGGAATATTTCTGGATTTGGTATCAAGTAGCTTGATTCTTCTCAGAAGAACTGAAGATAACCCACCTCAAAAAGCTTTCAGCCTGGCAACTGCCTTGAAAGGTGGCAGGGGGGAAAAAAGAGCATAGAGAAAAGCAGGACTAGTGTTTGGTCTTGCTGCCATCTTACCAGCTTCCCTGATTGTGTGGGTGTCACTGAAAGCAGTTTCTTCACTGTCTCCATTTGGACTAACTTTGTTCACTTTTCTGGATGGAAATTTCAAGATAGGAAAATAATCTAACATGGTCTTTTTTTAAAAAGCAATGAAAGTTCTTTGAGCTTAGCTTTGTAAAAGCCAGTTTTATTGTTGAAGTTAAAGAATAGAGAGGTTATTTCCATCGGTTTTAGTGGGAAATAAAATGGATTTGCATTCCAAGATCAGTTGGGTGCTTTAGAAGATCTCACCGGGTGGGCTGTTACTTCCCCCTGGTTTTTAATCTCTTTCTCCAGAGCTCTACCTTCCCCTGAGCACTTTGTCTGACCTTTCTGCTCTGCCTGTCATAACTAATTACATTATCATCCATCTGCAGCAGGAAAAAATAATTCCTAAAGCAAATAAACTCTGGAGAATCTGTGAGAAAAGCCATTGTTTCCTTTGGTAGGTAGAGCTGACTTTGTCCTTTTATGGCTGTGCAGAAGTAAGTGGGTCTAGACCTTTCCTTTCCGAGGTCTTTCTGTCCTGTTTGTGCCCTGATGGTTCCAGGATCTCTTACAGTGCAGAACACAGGTTTCTTTACTTGTACAGCTGTGATGCTTCATTTGGGATTGGAGGGAGAGTGTTCCAGTAGTTTCTGGAAACATAAATTGAGATGGTTTTTCCTTCTGTAACTTTTCATGTCTTTCATGTCCAGCTTTAGTTAAGCTGCAGAGGATCTTGTTTTGAGGTTATTCTGTCCAAGGAAGTGATAATAGGGAGTTTGACATGTGAAACAACTTCAGGAAGAAAGGACCTGGAGCTCATGCTGACATGTCCAACCTAGATTTACATATGTATGAAGCAAGAACTGTAATAAAATTGCAATAATGGATTAATGCTTCCATTCCACAAGAAATGTCCTTCCAGCCAGAGTTCATACAGTTGCTGCTGTTTAATTGGTAGGAGATTTCCACAAAATACTATGATCTACTGTCAGTATGGAAATAACAATAGGAATAGTTGTGTAGAAGCTGTTTCTGCAATAATTTCACACCTATAATATAAGCTTTTATGCAAGCTTTAGTGTATTTAACTGCTGTTTTCTTAGCAGTAAGAACACTCAGAAAATGACAACTGTGGCATATATTGAATGTGCAACTGTTAATTAGCAGAGTCTTAAACTTTATCATAACTGAATAAATGATTGAAACAAGTTCTAAATTGTGTTAGGTAACTTTTGACTGCTTGCTTTTTCATTTGTAAACTGTCACTGAAAACATATTAATTGTTGCATGTTAAACAGTCTTTGCTTCTGCCTTTCTAGGTGATAATTTGTTAATCTTGTCAGTAGTTAAGAGTGGCTTTTCTGACTAGAGGTTCTGGTGACAGGCTGGTGCCCTGATGTTCTTCCCAGGATATGTGTAACCCACAATCAGGATTCTGGTGCAGGTGCAAATTGCAAAATTTCTTTTCAGGAGCATTTGCTGGTAATTCAAGCCTTGGTTGAATGTTCTTGCCAATAAGTGAAGTGTTAGAAAGTCAGCAAAGCGAATGCAGTGCTGTGAACACGCTTGGGGCCCGAGACACCCAATTGTGTGAGGCAGTCTGCATGGGTAATGTCACTTCCAGGAAGGGAGTCAGTCTGTCAAACTCCACTGCCAATTGCATTGATGACAACCTGGTGCCTTTTTGCAGAACAGTTTTCCTTACATAACACTGCAGGCATTGGCTGTCTGGGAAGTAGAAAAACTTGATAACAGAACAGGTTTTAAACAAAACAAGCCCTGAAGCGTTGTTTTATTTTGCTAATAATTTGACTAGTGAGGATTTTTTAGTATTACTTTTTTTTAACTGAAGAAAATCTCCTAGATGTATCAATAAAGCTGGAAATTTCTGGAGCATTAGTGACATCCTTTACCTGGGGAAAGTGATCTTGGAAAACTCAGCAGTAATTTACTGCTTCTGTATCCCTTTGTCCTAATGTTTGGGGTACTTCAGAAGTGAGGACTGAGACAAAAGATGTCTTTGTATCAGAGTACAGGCTGTATTTCAGAACAGCAAATATTGTTCTCGCAGCAGTCATATATAAAGTGTTTAAACACTTGCCCTAAAAGTATGTGGCTTCTTAGCTATTTCTGTGTGCTAGCTGTGAAACTACCACTGACTGACAAACTGTTTCCAGCAGAGTCACTAGTGATGGGATCAACCCAAAATTCTGGATGGTGTCTCAGCAGGACCAGATTTCTACTTTTTGGCCTTGTGCTACTGATTGATGTTTGCAAAAGTACGTATGTGAAACTGTACAGAGATAAGCACTTGAAGTGTTCTGAATCAATCACAAAGGAAGTTTCAGTTCATGGAAACACTCTGTGCATCAAGTAAAAGACCAAGTTTGGCTTTACTTAATTGTGGAATCCAGGAACTTACTCTGTGTGCATTTTGACAGAAACTTCCATTTTTTCAAGTGTTAATAGTAGAAATACAAGCAAAGACTCCTGGTGCAATTTTGAATTTAGAATAGGTCATGGAAAGTTACTCTGAGTCTGTGTGAAAAGGAGAAAGTAACTATTGTAGGCTGGGAAAAACATCCTTAAGTAGAGAGGCCAAATGAAACAACCAATTAAGGGCATTAGTGCTGTGATGGATGGACCCTGTAGACAGTAGATAGAAATTTTTATTTCTCATAACCACATAAAGTAGAAGGAAATAATACACAGAGGCATGGAATAAGTAACAGAAATTGAACAGACTGTAGGGCAAAAAAGCAAGTTCAGCTGTTCAGCACAAGGAGAATGGTCACAGGAATCATCATAAAACCAGTATTAAAAAAAAGTCTCAATGTTGCCTCAATGATATTCTATGATCTTTGCTTCTGAGCTGGTAATGTTCTGTGTTAATATTTGTTAGCTAATCAATTTTTGTTGGAATTGTGGCCTTCTCGCAGGTGTGTCAAGGTGTGGTAAGTTCTTTAGGCTAGGACCAATTTTTTCCCCCAGACTTAATAATCACTTCTGGGTTGCCCCTCTCTTTGCAGGAGTTCAACACTGGTAGCTACAAGTTTCTTTTTTTGTATTTTTATATCCATAAATGCTCAAATGTAAGGCAAGAGATCCCAAAACAGCAGTAGAAGTTTGTCTCTAATGTTAACTGCTTTGTGTTCTTAAAGTAATTTGAAGTCTCTACCCTAAGTAGTAGAAGCAAAAATGCATTTGCATACCAACACTTTTAGCAGGCTAATGGTGGTACTTGTAAAAAATAGCAACAGCAATCCATTCAAAACTGCTAAAAATATCACATGGCTATTCAAGCTTATTTGTGGAGCACAAGGGGACTAAAATCACAAAGTAAAGGTCTGGCCTTGCTCTGCCCTTCTGTGTGTGAATTGTAATGGCTTTGCAAAAGTCACCACTGCTATAGCAGTGCATCTTTTATCAGCCTCTATCTCGTTCTGTACTAATGTTACTAATTCTGTGACATGGAATATTTTTCTGAAACTTGAGTGCTTGCACAGCTTTTGCAGCCATGACAGTTCAGTGTATCCCTGTAGACTTTGGACCCTTTATATCATAACTTGCTCTAAGTCATGTGTTTTAATATTTCCCTCAGCAGCTGCCTGTCAGAAATTCTGCCAGCAGCAAGTGTAACTCATAGGAGAAGGGAAATGGTGAAAGCCACCAGAGATGGAACTTGGTTAGGTTTTCTACAGCATTTCATGTGTGCCAACTTTGGCTTTTGTTCACTTTGCTCAGACTTTTGCTTCACTTTGGACAGGGCTGGAGTAGCAGCGTTTTGTAACAATGTGAAGCAGGTGATAATTGCAAGTTATTTAATGAAATTATGCAGCGTGAATATAAAGAAAACAGAAGGGAATAGCTGAAGGGAAAATAGCTGTGCCTATTTTGTTAACAGCAGTTAGGTCAGAACAGCCTGAGAGAAGAAGGGACTGCTATAGAGGACTTGTGACTAGCCTGACTCACCAGTATCCCATTTTGGATATGCTTTTGCAGTGATTGTTTCTGGATAAAGAAGCTTAGTGGGCTGTTACTGTCTTGATCTTTATGCCCAGGGCTGTAGTACTTAATTCTCATTCCATCATTAGACTTTCAATCCATTTGCTTTTATTGCACTTTTCTATTTTAAAACCCAAGTTTCTTAATTCCCTTTATTGTCAGGCTTGCTCCCAAAGTTCTGTTCTGGTGCTGTGGGTCACATTCTCTGGCTGAAGATGGGTTCATGCTGTGCTGTCTCAAGCTGAGAGTCAGGGTGGCTGATTTTGGCAACCATCTGAGTAAAAAGGAAAGATTTCCAAGCACAGGAAAGAAATACAGATTTAGTGACTTAAAATATAGTATAGTTACAGGTAATATTCTTAATAAGTTTTTGAATAGCTGTTTCTGAGAGAGAAAAGCTTGCAGGTGGCTGGGACCAGTCTTCCAGAGGGATTGGCAAAGTATTGCAACTTCACTCCTGGTGAACCTGGAACTGTGGAATGTTGTAATGAACATAATTTTTTCCAGATTTTGTGACTTTGAGGTAACCTCAGCCACTGTCTCTATCACTGCCTGCAGGGGAGGCAAAGCTATCACAGGTACTGTCTGGCTGCACACTGTGCTGCTGGTACAGTACAAATTGAGGATGGCAAGTTTAAAAGTAGTTTTTCTTGCTAGATTTCATAATACATCTGCTACTGAGGAGCATGGGAGAGAGAAATGAATAGGGTGCATCAGGATGCTCTATTACTGTCTACGATAATCCTGAATATTATTTGTGTCCATGAAGATGGTCAGAGGTGCTGCTGTAGCTGTGGTGTGTGCCTTGCCTGTCTAGATTTGTCAGAGTCCATCCTTCCATAGTATGTGTGACTGTTCCTCTTGTAAAGCCATGCCCGTATTTATTTAGAGGCATGGTTCCTAAAGCCAAGTCTGTGATAAAGGACGCTGATCCTTCTCCCTGGACTGGACTGGGGCACTGCAGAGGGAGCTGCTGAGGCAGCATCGCTTCCTACAACGCTGAGTCACAAGTGGCTGTTGATGGCCAAGTTGGTACCAGGTGTTTTATCAATATGTCTTTATGTGAAGGACTTCCCAGCAAACAGAATGTGTCCATTTTCTCAGACTCCTTTTTAAAAGCAGGATGGGCTATCACTGTGTGATGTGACTTGAGCTTTCATAAAACATCTGGGAAAAACTGGAATTGCTGGAAGATGGATTTATTTTGTTCCCACTGTAGCACTTTGGTGCCTCTTGGAGGGGATGGGAATTGGAGGCTCACAGTTGCATTGTGAGCTGAGAGCTGGTGCAATGTACACTGTCACCAGTGACATTTTCATGCCCTGACAGCTTTGTTTGCAGTGTGTGGGTAATTGCAAATTAGACTAATAGACTTTGTAGCTAGAATGAGACCTCTTGTTCACCTTCTTCTTGAATGTGTGCTAAATAGATGTGTACAGCAATTACTCATTTTGTTTAAATATGTAATATTTTAGCCTTAATGTTGCACTTGTCACTGTCAATAAGTAATGATGTAATTTTAGATTACTGTCATGTTTCTTAACTGGCCTCCTTTTTTTTTCCCCTCCTTCCTAATATTTTCTTAAGTAAAATCTTATCAAACTATGGAGTGACTTCCACAACCTTTTCTAAAAGCATGTTTCATTTTTAATGAGTTAGTCAACATAATTGACTATTCTAGATCTTCATATTTTATAAAAGCAAATAATCTTCAATTGAGCTAACAAGGTAGATGTTCCTAAAATTAGGATCATTTAGCAGGCTTTTTTATTAGCCTGAATTTTCTCATTTTGCCCTGTGTGATCTTTGTCTTATTTGACGTGACAGTTTTATTCACAATTTTCCCTATTAAAGCTTTAGAATAGGCTTTGAGTTAAGGTTTTCTCCTAACTGTATTAATGAAAAGTGAATTGGAAATTACTCAGCAATTTATGAAGTGCCTCCTTGGAATTTGTGCTTACACAGGGCTATTTTGAGGAGAGAAAGTTGTTTTGACTACCAAGCTTTCAGAATTAAATTGCTGAGTATTTTTCTGATGCAATGGGAAAACCTAGAGTGTTTTCCCCCTTCCTCTCCATTCAGTTTATCAAAGAGAAAAACTATATTTCTTTTGATCTGCAATATAAGTTTCCTGTTAATGTACCTGCATAAGGTGAGAAATATCAATTATATTAAGAAATACACAGTATCTGATTCAGGTAGGGATTGTCCTACACTGGTTTTCAAACAGAAGACTGACACCCCCCCTGCTAAAATAACCCAGAGAGTGGTTGCTTAGTACAGTCCTAGGCATCTCGTAACTCTTGTGTTTGTCATGCTTGAGAATTAGTTCCTTTTAATCTTCTTTCAGAAGCTTAAAATATCTGAGGAGTAAAATACAACTTTGACCACTAAAGAGTAATTATCACTTAAGGATTTGAATTGTCCCATGGAATAGAAAGGAAATTCCACCTTGGACTGTGTAGTAAAAATAGAGTGGAAATACATTTAGGAAGAGCTAGTCCAAAAAGATTACTCAGATTGTGACTGTTCATTGTAAGTTTTCTCTAATTATGGGAATTCAGCTTTCACAGATAAGAACCTATGGAATAATTTCCTGGTGATCAGGGATCAGTTATGCCAACTGACCAACTGCATTTGCTGTATGAATGATTGGGAAAGCTTTAGTTTCATGAATCTTAGAGGTTTTTATGTAATACATACCTGCTAAAAGAATCTTATAAATGACTTGCTCAGCTCCTTTTGGAGTGCAACAATAGCATGGCTATTAAAACAGATTAATGTAGTAAAGCAAGTGAAAGTTGGCCCTTCTCAGGAAGGTGTTCTTTTGTAGGCAGTTTCAGATATTTCTTCTGTGTTACCAGCATTGTGGGGCTCTAGTTTTAAAGCAGGAGTGAGGGATGAAGACACAATATTAATCCCTTTTATACAAAAATGCAGTAGTAGAACAGCTCCTTTACTGCATGTGCTGTCAAACAGATGCAGCCCTGTATTTTTTGAAGTTGTATTTTATTTTTCAAACTATTCCCCTTTAATCTGGCAAGGTAAAATAAAAAGATGAATTCTTCAATGCCTAATTAGAGTTTCATGCTGCAGGAATTTGATGCAAGATTACTGTATCATGACAAATGAAAGTGTTTGTGGGAACATTATTTTAAGGGCAGTAATCTGATGTATGTGTTTGCAGAGAGGTTTAGCAGAACTGTCTTCTGCTTGTGGTTTCTGTGAGAGAATGTCACTATCAGCCTCCTAGTTGTGCTAACAAGAGTCATTAATATATGGCATAATGATCTCAGCAAAAGGGACAGTGAATCAATAACCCTTAAATCTGGGGGGAGGGGAAAACCAAACAAAAAAACAAGGAAAAGAAAAACCAACCCACCCCAAAACATAGACTAAACTGTGTAATTGTTAAAAGGTTTGCAGATTTTTAGGTGTAGTTGCAAGTCTGTCATTGGTGGCTGTTTGGGTAAGTGGTTTTAGGTCTGAGACAGAAGTGTTGTTGAGGAGATGGTAAACATCAGCATGTTGTGCTGATCAGAAGTGGTCACAAGATGCTGCTAGTCCAGAAGGCTTATGTTTGCAAGAAGATATGGCATGTCTTGGAAAAAAAAAGTAGTTTGCATGTACAGCAACCCAAAGTGGTTCAGTAGTTCCCTTACTACATATTTTCTGAGTTGGTTGAACCTGTACTGTAAGATTGTCCTTTAATCCTACATGAGAGGCAACAACCTTGGATATCTCTCTGGCTTTACTGTTTAGAATTCACTGTTTGTAAAGCTGAAATATCTTCCAGATGTCCATCATATCATCATATAATACAGTTGTAGAAAGAAGACAAAATCTATGCCAAGCAGTCTTGAGCATCATACTAATACACTTAAGATGCTTCTCCTAGGAAACTGGAGCTCTGCAATCAAGCAAGTTTTCAGAGGAATCTAAATGGCTGCATTATTTGGGTGCAATGGGATGCTCTCAGCCCATCAAGAATACTTTTCTGCACAATCAGTCCATGGGGTGAAAGCAGATGCATTATCTGGTTCCAGTTGATGGGAACCAGGGGGAGAATAATGAGCTAAGAGTTATCCAGTAAAGATATGGATGAAACCGAGATAAGGATGGAAAACAGTGCAGTGTTTGCCCCTCTCATTCCTACCCCTTGCAGTCTGAGCTGCACTGATGGTTCCTGATGAATAGTGGTGCTATGAGATACAGACACCAGTCTGGGAAGGGAACAGCAGTACAACCATTACGGGCCACTGAGAAAACATTTCCGTGCAGTGCTGCTCATGTCCAAACTTAATCAGAATTAATTAAACAGATAATGTGGGTTTTCCATATGACAAGCATTAGTTAATGGCCTTGAGTAGGGAAGGATCTAAAGAGCTTTTCTAAGAAAAGGTAATTAGAAGCTCAGTTCTAGTTTTTTCTCATGGTCTTTCCTCTCCCTGCTGCCACCCCTGCATTTGGGGAACCAAGAGGCATTTCCAAAGCACAAAAAGAAAGAACTTCCTTCCCCATAACTTTTACAAGGAGAGATTATTTAGCCAGTGGGGAGCTACTTAATTTTTGTACAGAAATGTATGTGGCTCTTGGGAGCTGCTATGAGCTTAGGGAGAGGAAAAGCAGCAGCATTTTGTGTTGTAAACTCAGCCACTGTCCCACCGATGCACGAAGGGCAAACTGGCATCGTGGGGCAGGTGATGCCACAGGACTGAGAGGGGCCCTGAGGCAGGGGAATATTGTAGGTAAATGTATTCCTTGTTCCTGCAGTATCTGATTTTAGACTGGTTATCTGTGCCTTGTGTAACCTGGCAGTGGGCTTGGTGCAGTCAGGGCAAAGGGGCTCTAAACCAGACCTGCTACACAAGATGAAAACTTCTTACAAAAACCAGCTTTCTCTTTTTAGGTATTTTCCTCCTGCAGAACTCTGCATGCTCCTGCACCTCTGCAGGAGCCCACCACTTGTGCAGCCAAAAAGTTAAATATAGTTCTTTTGGGCAGGGGAAAGAACAGTCTAGAGAGGGAGTAGAATATTTATATAATGAATAAAGGCTGAAACATGCTGCAGGCTTTAATTAAGCCTCCAGAAACATTGTGTCAGAGGAAAGTAGATATCAACATGAACTGAGTACTGATCTACTATTCCGGGATCATAACCTTGGTCTAATTACATTATTAGTATATAAATTATTTCATGAATTATTTATTTAAAATTAATATTACAGATATTAGTTGTCATTAATAATGTGGAGGTGCCTTTTTGTCATAGAAGAACAGATTAACATTATAATTACTGCATAAAAAATAGATATTGATGAAAAATTGCTGTTTGAGACATATCATTGTCATTACACTACATATTTTTTTCTATTCCCTTTTCTCTGTTCATTATTTTGTATTTCTAATTATTGTCTGTGAGAAGAGCTGTTAACATGGTGACTTAGTAGCAGGTACACTGATATGGGATATTTCAGCACCTGAAAGAATACAGGTGCTTGGTAACCTGGGGAAGGTGAAACAGGGAAAGAAGCAACTCTGTAACACGTTAATAAACTAAATTGCAATTGCTGCAGCTTTGTGAGCCTGTGCTGAGTCCTGGTCTCAAATAAATGACTGACCATTTGTTTTTGTCCTTTGAATTTTTTCCTCTTCATCTTCTCAAAAAAGGTGAGAAGAATCAACGTAATTAAAGCCATGATACACTTTGCAAGAAATTAGAGGTGTTGACATTTTACTATAATTGTTTCATGCCAACCGTTGGGCAATACTGGCTAGACAACAATTTAACACAGATAGGCTTCTTGGTTTGTGATCTTAAAAACAAATATTGTGTGTCTGTTGTAGTATTTGTGCAGAAACGTTAAACCCCTATTTGTGAGTGACCTCCTGAAAGTGCTCTGAGATGAGTAAGGGCTGTAGTTCAAAGCTGGCTGAGGAGTGTCCCTGCCTGGTGGAGTAGAGAGATCTTTTGTGCTCCAGTCAAAGAATCCTGATATGTCTTTGGTCAGACAAACATTGAGGCTTTAATAACAAAGATATAACAATTATTTTGGTGAAAGAAACTAAGGTAAGTTTCTATGGGTGGTTTATCCACAAATTCGAACTTTTTCTTGTTTATTGCCTGTTACTTCACTGTGTTCTGTGTGTGGATGAGGCTCTTCTGAACAGAGGACACGAAGGGACAGAGTTAGGCTGCATTTTCCTGCTTTCTAATTGTATGCTTTTCTCATCCTTCGTGCATTATGTACCTCACTCTTAAGTTTTTGAGGGTGGAGGTTTTTTTATTTTACTTTGACTAAGCTATCACTAAGCAGTCAAGTTTCTGTTAACTCTGGGTTGTATGTGAATGGCCCAAATTACTGTTGTCCAACTTTATCACCAGAGAAAGGATGTAACAGGGAAAGCTGCTCTGCCTTCCACAGGAGGCTGCTGCTCTTAACACAACTGTTCTATGAAAGCAGTGAGTGCGTGCTTACTGTTGAAAGTGACCCCTTTCATGGTGATTTTTGTGGCTGGCTCCTAGTCCTGTGTTTTAAGGTTTGAGGGTTTTAACAATTCTTGATGGGTTTCATTCTGTCACTGCAATTCTGCTGTTGACAATGATAATGAAGGTTCTAAGTATGCAACATGCTACAAGTAGATTGAAACTGCTATTTTCAGCAGTTCACACATTTAATGTACTTATTAAATGCTCAAAGAGAGATGTTGTGCTTTTCTAGTAAAGTATTTCATTGCCTTAAGAACTAAAAGTTACTTTGGTGGGTAGTGGAGTTTCTGCTAAATTTATACTTAACATGAATGACATGCTATGAATAAGTGTCACTGAAATTACTACAGTATTTAATGTTTAAAAATAGATTTAAAGATCCTGTAATTATTATTCTGAGTTGTTTTTTTTTCCTCTCCTGCTGGTAGTTAAAAGAAAACTAAGATGTAAAAACTCTACATTTCTGTCCACACTATGTTGAATAGGCTGGATGAAATCTATGGAAACAGCTTTTAAGTTTTAGTGTGTTTGAGTGGTTTAATTCTTTATTAATAAGAATTGAGCAACTTCTTTGAATTAGTGTTGGTTCCAGGTGCTGGGACTCCACTGTACTAAATTTTGATGAAACTCCATTCTGATAAATGCCCTTCTCTTGCAGCATCCTGAGCTCTTGGACAGTTTTATGTGCCTTGCTCTGTGTGTGTGTGTAGTCTTTTTTATAAAACAAACACACCCCCAAAACCCAGTAAAAATACCCATTTACACGTATGTGGATAGAAAATACTATACAAGGAAGAAGGGAGTGCAGGGGAGGGATGGTGTTGTCTAGAAATACAGAAGAAATCTGAGCAATGAAAGATACTTTTACTTTCTCTGAGTTATTTTGAGAGCTCATCCACAGGTAAGCTGTCCATGCTCAAGTCTTTATGGGTTCAACCCTCTTGTCAGATCTAATTCTACTGCAGTGAAAATATTCTTAAGTACATCAGCCCAAGAAGTTGAGGAACATTATCTTTCACTGGACAGATGTTTTTGTATTGAACTCAGCAGTAGAGTCTCACTGAATGCAATTGGAATAGGAATGATCAAGGACTCTAAAATGTTTTTTGAGAAAAATACCATCAAGTGTAAATAGCTGCAGGCAGAAGTAGAAGCAGCCATTATATTGTTGGAAATCCATTTCTGCCCAACATTAGACTAGGTAAGCTGATTTTTGGAATTTGACTTAGATTGTAGCCATTCAGCAGCAAGCCACAAAATGCATCTACAAACCCAAGTGCTTGCAAACAAATCCTTATCCATTAATAAGAGCAGAAAGCAATTATGTGTATTGCTCTTTTGGGAAAGTGAAAACTCCCTTAACTAAAGAGCAGTTTGAGATGAAGGACAAGTTTTGTGTTTTTTTGTTTGTGAAGAGCAACAGACTTTTATCCAAACACTAAGTCCAAAAAATGATGGACCTGTGTACTCTGTGCTTGTTTAAGACCAATAGGATGCTCTTTGTATTTCAGGACTGTCTGACTGTTAGAGTTGTTAGTACTCTAACAGACACTAAAGTGTTGGCATGAAATTATGTACATAATTCTGTCAATACAAGTTTTTTTCCTTCATCTTAGACATTGTACATAAAAAATAGAGTACACATCTTTGTTTCCAAGGAGGGCGTGTTAAATTTAGGCTTTGTTTTCAAACTGAACAATATGATTCATTTAGCAGGAACCAAATTTATTCTAACTTTAGGAAGAGCTCCTCCTTTCCCATTTATTAGATTTTTCTAGTCAGATCCAAGACTGGAGGGAAAAATGGGGAATTCCTTTTCCCAGGAAGGTGTAACAGATGGCACATACTCACCTTCAGCAGAAGTTGAACTTGTAACACTTGGATGCTCCTTGCCATGTCCGGTACTTTGAAGATGATTGCACTCTCTGAAGGTGGCTGCAGGAAGCAGTCCAGCAGCACACAGTGCATCAGGGCTGTGTTGGCAGACATGCCTGTAGGGGAATTGCCTAACTCTTCTGTGGATTTGTAAATTAAAGGTGGAAAAAACTTCCTTGCTCCATGCCTTTTTGCTAAGTGCCCCTGAATTATTTAGGTGCATCTGGGAAGCCAGTAGGCCTGCAAATTCAGAGATATTTTAAGGGAGGTGCTCTGAATCACAGTGTAGGGCTCTGTCCCTGCCCTCCCCTTGGTTTTCTCTATGTGCAGTCTGTGAATTCAGCTCTTCTCCAGGGGAAGGTTCAGAATCACTGGGGACTCACACTAAGAGCTCTGGGGATTTCTCTTGTTATTCATGGGCTGGGGCAATCCTTGGAAACACGAGCTCTCTGCTTCATGTCCTTTTCCTGCCCAAATTTGAACTGCTACCTTGTCTGTTTGTCACTTTTGAGATCTCCATGTAGATGGTGTTCTTGCTCTTATTCTTTCCTGTTAAGTCCTTTCCTCTTGGCCTAAACCCGTATTGACAACTGCAATCCACTGATTCCCAGATGAGTGTCCAAATCATCAGGCAACCATGCCTGGTGTTTTATTGCATGAAGATGTAGCTATTTTAATACAAATTGGAGCAGTAGCTTGCTATTGTAGGCAAGAGTCTGCCATCAGCACACCCCAGAGCCTGACATGATGAGGTCAGTCCAGCCGATTCCAGAACCTGATTGCCTGGGTGAGAAAAGTTGATTGAAATCTTTGCAATTAAGCAGGCAAAGGAGGAAAAGCCAGATTTAGCTCACAGTTGCTAAAAGTGTTCTAACTCTGGAGTTTGATCTCCTGCAAGGAAGCAGAGCTATTCCACCCATTCCCTGTTCCAGTGTTCATCTCTATTTGCTTCCACATTTTCTCTGCTTTCAAGTGCTGGAAGTGAATTGTTCTGTTTTTGGAGTCTTTGCTTTTCATAACTATTGTTTGTTTTAGCCAACTGAGGCAGAAGAAGTTTCCTGTTAAATGTTCTGATTTCTGTGTTTGCAACTCAAACAGAAAATCAGTTACTGAATGCAATTTGCTCTCAACCAAAAAGGAAATACCTTTATATTCTGGCTCTGTGTGGTGCTGGGAGGGGGCAAAGGAAAAGGCCTGAGATGTGGTTATTTCAGGTTGTTTGTTTTTCATGCTCTGAGCACTGTCTGTGGTGGGTTCCATTGGCTGCATGTTGGGGTGGGTTGTTCTTTTTGTCTATTTCATTGCTTTTTGTGTTTTTCTTTTTTAAAAGTGAGTTTTTCTCAAACTAGATTGTGTAATACTCTTAATATTTTCTAAATTTGAAAAAAAAACTTTTTTCTTTAGACTTAGCAGAGTATGAACAAAAGCTTTCCCCAGTAACTTTGTACAGTAAATGAAATAATTATGTGCAGTTTACTTAGAAATTCTACATCAGATCATTGTTTTCCTGTACAGTGGTGAGCTTTGCTATAACTGTTGCCCAATGAGATCCCATTTGCACTGCTAATGGAAAGGTTTCTATATAAAGAACTAGGGAAAGCAGAAACCCTGTTGGGAAGAACTTAACTAACATTCCAGTGTCTTCAGCCATAGAGCTGCATCACACCAAAATCAATCATGGGCTGCTACAGCTGAGTCTTTACAATTTGCCAGAGGGCAAATAAACAGTCCTAGTGCTAATGTACATCTGTTAAGAGCTGTAAGAACAGCAGACACTGTGAAACTCAGTGACTGAAATACCAAATGATGATTATTCCTGTAATGTGTTTTGTGACTCTTTGGAAGCTTTCAGGAAAACATGAATGATGCAGCATGTTAATCTGCTTTTGCTAAATGTTGTTGTGTGCAACCCGGTGTATGTGGGGGGAAGATAAGTGAGGAAAACAACATATAAATGTTGGAGAGGGAGGAAAACCCACAGAGATGTAAGGGAGAACAGAGGAGAAGAAGGGGGATGTGGAAGTGGATTGAGGGCTGGAATGTGAATGAACATATAGAGCAGGTCAGTACTAACCCAGGATGTGAAAAAGTACAAATAGAGGAAAATCAGAGAACTTACATTGGTATAAATACTCACAGGAAATAATAGTTAATCACTGGAAGTCCATTTTTTGCTCTTTTAATTCTAAATGCATAGACAGGATGGTTCCACCATTTCATCTAAAATAGACAATATTCCTGTTGAATGTGAAATGTGACACTTGAGCTTGTGCTGCCAGTCATTGTTTCCTTTTTGTGCAGTTTTGATGATGACATAATAGCAGTACCTTAACACATGTGGCACTTTGGGTAACTCTAGCAGCCCAAAGACAGAAACCCATGGCTTCAGGAGTTCTGTCTGAGCAAAAGCTGCTGGTGTTTTCCTGCAGCAATGTACTGAAGTTAACAGAAAACAATCATAAAGATGGGTAGAGAGAGTATTTCTGGTATTTCTGTGCAGGTTTCTTAGGTGTGAGCTAAACATTTGTAAGGAATAAAACTTTGTCAAGGGCATTTCAAGCAGCAGATGGTCCAAAAACAGGTACAGAGATTGCATTTTTACATTTTAGCCTGAAAATGTGGTTTCCCTTTTCAATGTGGAGAAAAAAAATATTTTTGTTTGGTTGTTGTTTTTCCTCCCCATGTCAAGTCCCAGAAGTGACATGCAAACATATCTGTGATAAGTGAAATGTTTCAGTGGGTGGAAGATCTCCAGGATTACAGCCCATAATTACTGACAAAGTTGTGTTCTTTTTCTGTAATCTATTCTGCCTGTTTTTCTGCAAGTTAATTCCTCCTGTAGGCAATCAGGAATATTTAATTTTGAGCAAGTGTATTACTCCAGCTGGAAAAGGCACTGTCTTCTCGCTGTACACTGTGGTTCAAGAGACAATTATGTTGTTTGGTTCATTCTTTTAATCACAATAGACTTTGATGTGCACAAGTGCAGAATACTTGATAGCTGAGCCACCCCAGGATACTTGATTCATCCAGATCAATTGGTAATGCTTTTCCTGTTAATTCAGGAATATTGCTGGGTTCACTGTAAGTGTTCCTGCAGAAACAAACTTCCTTCTGCTCTATGTGAAGTTACTTAACACTTCAATTTTCACTTGGAAGAGCTTCTGACTTGGTGAGGATTCCTTACACCTTCCAGTTTTACTGTACATTGCTATAATTAAGGCTTTTCTGATTATAAAACGGGTATCTGTATTGAAATGGTACCCAGACATTTAGATTTCCTGGAGTTACAGCAAATGCGCATCCAGCTAAAACGAGCTCAAGTTGAACAGACAGCCTGGAGAAGCAGACAGTACCTTCAAAGATTAATGTAAGATATTCAAGATGATTTTGTACTTCTCATGTTTGGCCAGTATGACCTTTTCAGTGGTGGCTTAAGGATTTGTAAGGCTCCCTTTTGGCTTTGAATCTGAGCAAGTGGCAGCTTTGTTAAGAAGGAGAGGGAGGACACAACTTGGAGCCTCTGAAGATGCAGTAGCTCACTCTTACATACTGCTGACTGGACTGCTCACTCTGCTGGCTTCTCCCTGGCTTCTTGAATTTCTCTTCCCTGCTGAGTTACATAATGAATGTTCTCTGAACTCCCACACTTTCCACATGCCTTCCCACACAGCCTCTTTCTTCTGCTAAAAAAGGATGGAAGAATTCTAACTCACTTGTTGAAAAGCTTCACACAATGCTGCTGAATCACATCTCGAAATAGGAACAAATGTTTCTGATTTCCATAAAAAAACCAAAGCATAAAATCACCCACCCAAATTACAGCGCAAAACCCAACAAAGCAAAACACACAGAGGAGAAACCCTGATCTACCCTCCAACAAAATTGAGAAGGCATTGCAGAAGGGCAAAACAACACTGAAGAATTGGTAATTCTTGCAGCCAATATAAAGGAATATAAACCAGTATGAAAGCAAGCTTGCAGGTTAGGTTAGCTGCCATTTTAATAATAAACATCTGGATATCATTGATGTGGATACCAGATGGCAACAGTTAGTGGTGGACAAGTAGTGCAGACACTTGCTAGTCAGAAAAACATGTCAAAATTCCCTTTCTAGTAAATATGGTATTGAAAGCACCAAACCAAGTGTAATTATATACTGTTTGTTATCAACTACAATGAGAAGATAAGGAAAGAATGGCCCAGAGGGTGGGGGACTTCATACATGTTGTGTTCTTACCCCAGATGGCAACTCAGGCCTGAACTGGCTCACTCCTGGTGGAATGGGGAGAGGATCTGGAGGGGTAAGACGAAAAAATGCGTGGGTCGAGATAAGGGCAGTTTACTAAGTAAAGCCAAAGCTGTGCATGCAAGCAAAGCAAAACATGGGAATCAGTCCCTACTCCCCACTGGCTGCAGGTGCTCAGCATCCCCAGGAGGGCAGGGATCCAGCACACACTGCAGTCAAATGGGAAGACAAATGTGAAGTGGCATCACCCTGGATGCTCCCCCTTCCTTCTTCCCCAGCTCCATATTCTGAGTGGGATGCTACTTGGTCTGGAACATCCCCTGGGCCAGCTGTGTCCCCTCCCCATCCCATGTGCACTCACTGTAGGATGAAAAGCAGGAAAGACGCTGCCTCTGTGTAAGTTTTGTAACAAAAACATCCCTGTGTTTTCAACAGTGTTTCCAGCACGAATCCAAAGCCAGTTACTATGAGAAAAATTAAGTCTCAGTCAAAAGCAGCAAACTAAGGTACCATGGCTGAGACTAAAAACATCAATAACATTGGAGTTTTTGTTTTAAGTTAAAGAGAAACTCACGGTTTGGGTTTTATTTTTTTTTTAAATGTTCAAATAAGCCACTTTTTGCAACAATTTTAAGGGCAACCCAGTATGCCATTCTTCAGCTGTACTCACTGCCTGATCATTTTGTGGCTCATAGTGAAGCACTGACCTTTAGCATCTCTACCTGGTGTTCGGTCTTTAATGTTGGCTTCTCCCAGCATTGATAAGATGATCTATCTCATAGAGATGTTTGCATCTTTACTGCACCAATCTGTTGATGCTGGCAGAGATTTAAGGCTCCTGCATGCCAGGCTGAACATACTAAAGTCCTAGTGCTTGTTGCTGTTGGCTTTTTGTTTTTGTTGAAGTCAATATTCTGATGTATGTTTTATTTACGGTATCAGAGAAAAGCCCACTGGCTCCATTAATCATATCTTTCCTCCTTAGAAAAGTACTTGTGCTCTTATAGTGTGGAACAGATCTTTCATTTTGGATTAAGAATTAATAGAGTGCTCTGCTCTCTCTATAATGTGATTTAGATTCCAAGACCACTGAATGCTGTGCTATGTATTTCAAGATACAGGCTGATCAGTGCAGGCACAAGGCAATGCTGTGATGGGGATGTCAGGAGAGCCCAGCAGACCACACAGTCTGGGCAGTGAATTTACTCTTTGTGAAGAGCAAGAGAAGTACAAGCTGGTGCTGCTATGCCTGGGTGAGCTCCATCAGAGCTCCAAATGACTTGTGGTGGATCAGATCAGCACTGAGAAGTGAACATGGTGTTGATAATCTGTAGAATTGAAAAGTCCAGGGGCCCCATTCTCAGGACGGATAAGATGCACAGTGTAGCTGGAGCCAAAGTGTAACTATGAGGTTGGCATTAGATGGACAAATGAAATAAGTCTTTGTTGGAAAAATTGCTTGTTTCTCATGGACACAGAGGTATCAAAAGCCTTGCTCAGTTTCTACCTATTTTTGTATATTTTCTCCCAGCTTGTAGCTGATGTGTCTTAAGCAACAACCTTTGCCATACATTGCAGGATGTTATTTTGTGGTGCATGTCTTAGCTATTTCTCATCTTATTTCCTGTAGCTTTATTCATGTAGTAACTGGACAAGTTTCTGCTTGGTTGGTGTGTCAGTGTAGCAATTTCCAAAATGACATAAGTGCCAATGCCACCTTACAAGGAGCAGTACTTTTGTTGCTGTTCTCCCCTAGCACTTTCAGGAAGCTCTTAGTAATAAAATAAAAATAGGCAACCATTTACTGTTTTACATAAAGCTATTAACACAAAATACCTCTGGGCACAAGCAAACCCCAAAAGAACAACCCAACAACAAACAAAGAACTTAGCATTATATTGTTGATTTTTCTGAAGTATAATGAACACAGAACTTCCAGATTTTTGTGCAAGACGCTTGTTTTTCCAGAGGCATTAAGCTCAGGATAAGCCAAATAAAATTCTAACTAATTGTTCAGGTAAAGTCATTTAGAATCAATTTCACATCTCATTAGAAAGGAGGAAAAAATACATATTTTCTAGGAATATCTTTTATCCTTTTGTATGAGCCTCAAAACACATGAAATGATTTGCTCTGTTGCATCAAGGCTGGTTTTGTCCACGTGCATGTTGTGGGTGGAAGAAGCAGCTGGTGGTTAATTCCTGGTTTCTAAAACAAAGAAGGTGGGTACAGTGAGTGGGACAGTCATGACGTGCTGTTTCAGGTCTCACCCCTTCCATAGAAAATTCTTTGAAACACAGAAAGCACCCTTTTCTTTTCCTTTTATTTAAGAAAAAATTCAAGGTCCAAACCAAATGTAGATCACAAACTTTTCAATTAGAGACACAGAAGTAATTGAAATATTTAATTAGCTTATTTTTATTCATTTTTTACCATGTAAGATGCTGTTGCAAATTCATTTAATTGACTTTGAGGGTGAAAGGACTTGAACTTGCAGTTTATTTTTGGTGGTCTCAGGAGAAAACTGTGTTTAAGCTTAGCAGCAATGATTCGTGCTTTTGGAGTTAGGTGCTCAGCCTAAATTAGTGTAGCATCGATGTTTCTATCCTGTGAGTTTCCCATCCTTCAGATTTTGCTTTCTGTTTAATTAAGCCTGGAGACATAATCCCACACCTTTAAAAGCCCTCACCAACAACAAGTTTGACTCCCAAGGATAACCACATGATTGTAATTCCAAGGCTGAACAAGAGCAATCCGTTGACTGCAGTTATTGGATTGATCTTTGGCTGCAGTTGCATTTCCCTGTTTCTCCAAGGAGCTTCTGCTTGGTGTGCAGACTGGGAGGATTTGGGTTTGATCTGTGGGGTTTTGTGCTTTGTTAAAATCCTGTGTAATACCCACTAGTTACTCTAGATACTTTCTGTGAGAAAATCATTCTGCTGTTTAAGAGCATGTCTTAAGCTGCAAATGTAATGATTTAATAGATATTTCGGGTACATGTATTGCAATTCTCTTATCCCCTTAAAAAAAACAGAAGGTATTCGGGTTTAATATGTATATTCAAATCCAAGTGGAAAAATATAAGAATTAAAATAGAAAATAGTGTACCTGTGACTGCATGTCAGTTCTGTCTACCAAATTCATTCTGGGAACTGACAAGGCTTTTCTTACAGCCACCCTCTACTAACTTTGGGAAGGTTGCATAGGCAAAAAGCTATGGATTGATGGTTTAGAGTATGGTGATATTTCAGTATCAAATTTTCATCTTATTGAAGCCAAAAACATTAGTGTTTGTACCATTTGTTATTTTTTATTGTTTATAGACAGTTCTTAGTAATACAGTCTTAAAATTTTCTTTGGCTTATCCTATTTTCTGTTTTGCTAGTGGAAATGATATTTCACGTGTCTTTTAAATGAGGTGGTGCAATACATTAAGTCTGCAGTGAACATGTAAGGCTTTCATAGAATATAATTCTATATTATACTTCTTGTTAAATCTCTTGATACTGGTGCTAATGATGTGAGAGCAAAAAATAGCAAAACACTCTGCAACACTATAAAAAGCCCAAAACAGAATCCATAAGATGTTCATTTTGGGATTCCATTGTTCTATTAAACTATCTCGTTCCTAATTCACAGGTGACCCCAAAGCTTTTTCCTAGAAACATGCAGAACTTGCTGGCCTTCTTGTTCCTTGCTAGGTGCCTATTTCCTTAGCCTTGAATCTTGTTTTCACTTGAACACAAAGGACTTCCCTATTCCTTCAGGACATTCTCTGCCCCCAAAAAATCACTACCTTTTTGGGCAGGCTGAGTGTGGGGAGAAAGCTTTCCTGTCACTGCTACTAACCCAGTAAGAGGTTATGCTGGGCCAGGTGCTCCATTTCCCTTCTCTCTGCTGGTTTCTGACCTGCATTCCACATTTTGCACACAAACTGGGGAAGGCTGCAGTAAGTAATAGGCAATTCCTAAACTTGTTAGCAGCGTAAGAAATTAAATTTCAGCCCATCATTTGCAGTAGGCACAGCTTTGTGTTCTGTTCTGTAGCTTCCTAAGGACATCTGAAATTGCTGATTGGGTTACCTTGGTCTCTTGTAGTATTAAGTAAGTCGAGCTGTCAGAAGTTCTTGTATTCCACTTAGACCAATTACCCATTACCTTACCAGCCAGGTAGGAGGCAGATTCAGGGAATACAGTGGGGGCTGATCATCTGTTTGGGTTAAACCACACATTGGGGAAGGATAGCGATGGAAGATTGAGCAAAGATGATTTTCTTGTCACTTCATGTTTTTCACAAGTAACTTTGGCATTGCTTAGGGGAAGGATTGTTGCCTGCAAGTTCAAACAGTGGAGCTTCTGCAGGAGCTGAAAGCACAGCCAGAGTAGCACAGCGTTGCTGAGTGTGTCTCCCTCTGCCAAAGATAGTTTAGTCACTGTGTTGTCTCATTGTCTCAGGGGACTCCTTGTACTGAATGATGCCACCATTCTGGACTAAACATGATGTGCTGCAGTGCTCAGCTCTTGCTCCACAGTAGCAACCCTGTATCTCAAGCATCAGAGAACAGCAGTCTGTCATTGCTATTACCTTAGTGAGCAGCTTCACTTCTGTCCATATTTAAAATTATTTCAAAAAAGAAGGAATGTACTAGTACTTGGAGTCATTTTTCTTGCAATAAGGGGGAGTTGAGAACATATTTGTGCTTGGAGGTGCTGATAATTTTGTTGAAATAGAACCTAGAATGGTATTAAATAATAGATTTTAAGTGCGAGGAAGGACAAATAAGCCTCTTCATCTCTATGAACTTGCATAGTTCACTTGGAATTCACTTGGAAAAGAAAGTGGATAAAACAAAGTTATATATTAAAAGTGCGAGGTGTGGAAAGTAAAGGCCCTAATACTAACACCCATACTGTTCCTGAGGGGTTTTAAAGAAGTGAAAATTTGCCACTTCAAAACATTCCTTTCTCGCTCTGTTTTCAGGTATGTGATATCAAACCTTCACAGCTCCTCACACAGTGCTTTGACTGGTATTGTGCTGTCTGTGTGTGATGTGCTGCCTCAGAACTAAACAAATACATACGGTTTCAATTCTTAGTTTAATATATTTTTACTTTTGAGTCTGCTCAGTTATGGTGCCTTATGAACCCTCTATGGCTAAATGTTACAAAAATGCTGCCTCCTTTCATACCTTTCTCATGCGTCAGTAAAACCCACTGCATGAATGGTACTGTGAAGTTGGGGCAAAAGAGAATAAAGCAGTCAGTATCATGGTAGGATTTTTCAACTCTGTGCTTAACTAATCCATTTCATGCTGAGAAGTAGTTTTTCATTAGTCCATGAACGTTTCATGGGGTTTTTAACCTACTTTCAGCAACTACTTCAGGTGGAGGACAGGCTTAGCTTGCGTGCTTTGCTGTGTGTTTTGGGAAGTTGAGAGCTGTTCTGTGCTCAGAGTCCAGTGCTAAATGCTCATGAGGTCAGATGAAACAGGATAAAATGTCATGGCACTTGTCCCCTTTGCCTACTCCAACACAGTGACAATGGTTGTTCCCAGGTAGCACGGGATCTTTGCTCTTTGCCCTGCTCATACCCGTGTTAATGAGTGGAGAGCAATGCAAAAATATTTAATGCTGCCAAGCTTTGAAGTTGTTGTGCTTCCTCCCTGTCACAGTTGCAAAGCTCTGTTACGGAAATGAAAGGTGTGGAATAGATGCAGAACATATAGTTAGTATGTTGATAAATACTTAAAAACATACCTAGTCTGCAGAATTGGTTATAAATTTCAAAATGGAGTGTCAGGGCACTATACCAACAGGCAGTTTCTTTTAATATTGATCTGCTGGGTGTCTTAATTAAAATTTTAGTTTTCTTTTTGTCTGTCTTGTAACAAACAAACAAAATACCCCAAAACATATAGCTAAATTTGATGTCCTTGGGGGAGAACAGAAGTTGAAACAGAACTGAATATTGCTTATCTGTTTAGGGTTGAAATCCTGCTTGCTCTGTCTTGTCTATAAACTTCTTAGTGAATGTGCAGGTGAAATGTGAACACTCCGAAGGTCACGTTTTTCCCAGCTGCCCAAGGGAAACAAGGATGTTAACTGTGTGCTTGCTGTAGGGATGGAAAAATAATTGGAGTGTTTGCAGCGGTGTGCTCTCCTACACTGAGTCTGTGCGGTGCACAGCAGCCACCAAACAGAGGTGGGGCACTCATGGGATGCTGCCAGAGCTGAGAATCTCTGTTGAGGTATTTCAGTGCCCTGGACAGCTTTATTTATCTCGTGTCACTGGTAAGTTAGAGAAGCACGAAGTACCAGCTGATCCATGTCTGTGTAAAGCAGAGATACTGTCTTCTCACAGGAGCTCAGGATTCAAGGATTCAGATCAGACCAGATAATTCTCTGCTTATATGAGGAAAGTAGAGCACCATTTCTTTTCAGTGAAAAGAATACATTTAAATATGTATTGTGAACAGATGACTCAAAATAGCATATTGTAATTTGCCCTTGTAGTTCCAGCGTGAATGTGTGAAAAATCTTTTGAAAACATATTTGATCAGCTTTTTTATATATAACTGTGTCCTGTTTAGTGTGCTGTATCTGAACTAGACCTCGTTTAATTTCCAGTTCCTTGTCAGTTAATGTTCACCTTTGGTCTGTGTGACCACAGTTGTTGCTGGGGTAGGAGATTGACTTCTGTCATTGATAATGACACCACTGTTCTGGTTACCAGAGCAGGAGGAATTGCTGAATAGGACTTGGACTGTGGTGTGATTACCTTCAGCTTTAGGAACAAAAACACTCAAGTGATGATGTAGTTGAATATTAAAGAGAAGGCTCCATTCCAGTTCAGGTTGTTTAGAAACCACACCCCAAAACCTCAACCACCTGTAATCCCATTGTGTGTCTCAAAACCACCTGCTCTGAGGCCTGCTTGGCAAGTTTTATTGAGAAGTACATTCAAAGTGACAGGCATGAGGTGAAATATCTACACTGGTTTTTGGAGAAAACCCATCAAAGTTCCCCAACCCCTTAGTGATAGCTCAGCTGTTTCAGCTGATGTGAATCAGCTGACCAAGGGTAAGAGGGGCATCATCAGAGTTTCCAGGCCTGCTTGAATCTCAACAGCCCTTGCAAGTCCTGTATTTAATCCTTGCTTGTTTTATTCTTTGCCTTGTCCTGAGACTATTCTGTAGGCATCTGCTTTATGCCACAGGGGAGGGGGGGAAAATAAGGAAAGACTATGGTTTTACAAACTGTGATGCTTCTGAACTTGGATTCAATGAAGTACAGCTGTTACAACTTTCCTAAGGCTAGGCAGAAAAAAGAGTGGTTTTCTTGCACAGTACAATGGTCTGCTGCTGTTTGGTTTTTTTCCTATTTTTATGGGGATCTTAGAATAAGCAAAAACAATTTTTTTGTCTCCAGTAGCTATCTGAGCACTTGCAGGAAAACATATCTTGTGGTAATACATAAACACTATTTTAAAAACTACATTAGCCTTACAAGAGAAAATAGCATTTATAATTGTTATCTCTCACAAAACACATGGAGAAACGCAACATCTTGCAGGATTATTGTTACATAATATATAAATGCGAATTTCTTTGTCATCTTCTGAACACAGAATATTACAGCAGTGTCAAAGGTGCTGCTGCTCCATAGCTTTTCCTGGCAGATAAACACACCCTGCTTGTTTTTAAGCCTAAGCAGTAACTAATAGCTCCGTGAATAACTAAGAGCATCTGTGTATGTATAATTCATTCTCACTAGGGGCAGGTACTGGTGCTCAAGTTAGCTCTGCTCTAAGAAAGTTTAGGAACAAAATCTCCAGCCCCAAACCCGCTCTTCCTGTGTCATTTCTGAAGTGGTGACAGAATGAGTGACAGGAGGGTGATGATGACACCTCCCTGAAAGCATCATTGGGGATCACTGGCTGGCAGCTCCTGAAGGTCCCTGTCCCTGCTCTGTGGTGCTGAGGGAACACATCCCTGCACTTGAGCTCACCCAGCTCCCAGTTGGGTTCCTGGTGTAGGACCTGCTTGTGCTGGAGGGAACAGGAAGAGCACAGAGCGCTGTAGCTCCTCCAAACTACCACGAGGCTTGCCAGGATCTGACTCTCCAAATCCAATTTTTGTCTCCCATCTGGATTGTGTAAGTGGTATGTCTTGTCTGCTCTTGCTCCTTCTAGTGCGTGGCCTTGGGGGTGCAGTGAGAAGTGCTGTGTCCCAGTGTAACCCTCAGCACTTGTTTCCCATCCTCTTGAGATGAAAAACCCAGGATCTGGGGGCGGTTTGAGGGCTCGGGCAGAGCAGGAAATTGTCACCATTAGTGAGCACTGGGGGTTTTTTTTGTATCCAGATGGAATTTCCAGATGAAATGTCTTTCAGAAGACTTGTATTTTTTTTTCATCTCTGGTTTTCTGAATATTCTGTAGTTGGTGACACTGTGTCTGTGTTAGCAGAGTCACTGCCAGGAGGTGTGGGGCCCTCTGGGGACATTGGAGTGTTGTAAGATGGGTGTTCACCAGGATGTTCTTTATAGATGTTTCTTCAGACATTTCTATGGGAGGAGGAGTAAGGAACACCATTTCTTTCATTAATTTCTCCTGCCACTTTCTTGATTTCACCCCTAATAAAATCCTGCTCTGTTCAGGTTTTTGAATGTTGGTTTCTAGCCAAGATTGTCATGGCATTTACATCTGGAACTTGGAGTGCAGCTCTGAGAGTCTGTCGAGTTTATGAACCAGCTTTGCAGACCTGTGAAGTTTTTCTTGGCTAATGTGTGTTTTCTTCCATGTGAGAGAGAGGAGACTGTCTCCTTAAGTGTTTTTTTTTCCCTCTTATATGAGACTGAGGAAATGAGTAAATGACAGATTTCAAAGTGATTTTTGAATATCTTATTTCTTTACATTTATCTTTTTTGGATGTTATGTGGAGAGAGTTCTCAACTTTGCAATGCCTCTATTGGGATGTTACTTTAGAGGAATTTTGTATTAAGAGTCTAAAGGGTTCTCAACAGAGTAATTGGGGAAAGAGCCTGTTTTAGTGTGTAAGAGGAGCATACTTTTTCCCCTCAAAATTTCTGAACTTTTGCTAATATTTTAATGAAGAAGTATTGGGGAAAATGATGACAATTAGAAGAAAACTTGAATACCTGAGTATTTAATCAAATAGCAAAAATCTATGAAGATATAAATCTTTGCTGAAAGAGGGACTCATTGAAATCACTTTATTGAAGTTTGGTCTCATAATTGCTTCCTCCCTCATTCCTCCCAACAAATGAATTGCCTTGTATGAAGGCTTTGGGGGACCTTCTCACTGGTATGTTAAGCAAAGCCTTTACAAAAAGCTCTTTTTGCCATGTTTCTGCTCATTGGTGGTATCTGTATCAGTAATTGAAAATTTTCCTCTAAATTTGCACTGTGTGTGTTATTTCTTACAAATACTAGAAAAAAGTGGGAAGTGCAAAGCAACTGCTTTAGCAGAGCATGGAGGGTTTGTTTCTTCGTTGAATTAGCTCATTAGAAGCTTCAGTGTTGCCTGGCTGTGTTGTGTGTGCTTGTTCAAATAAGCTTCAGCCTTAAAAGTTATAATGCCCCCTATTTCCCACTTTGGTGATGATTTGAGTTTGCATTATAAAATCCCCATTCTACTTGCCTGCTCGAAAATTCTGTATCTGCGTGTTTCAAGTGCAATGTGTTTCAATATAGGATATTTCAGCTTGAAATTTCATTTAACAATTAGCATTTTCTAATGCTATTTTCTAACTGCAGGAGCCAGGCAGTCAGCCTGTCTGACTTGCAGCGACAATTTTCAAGACTAATGAAGCCAATTATAATGTCAGTGTAAAACAAATTTAAAGCAAAAAGTCTCTAGATCCTATATGAAAGTTAATAAGCATTGATTACATTTTACCTCTTTTGTTTTAGTTATCCATATGCATTTCTGTCTCTGAACTCTGATTTCTTTTATGTTTTTGCTGGTTCCTGCTATAGGAACAGGCTAAAGATTGCTCTGGCATTCAGTTAAAAAGGAGCATTGTCCCAAGTGTTTCTTCTGTCAATGAACACAACATGTTGGCTGCAGAGACATATCATAGAGAGGAATATTAGAATTTTAAAAGGAAATTTGAAATAATAAGGAATTCCGTCAAGGGGAGTGGGAACTGGCTTGTTTACCAAAGTGAATCTTGAGGCAGAACAAGTAGCTAGATGAAGGAATATGAAATAATTTTTGGTTTACAGTGAGAAATTCTAAAAGCTTTTACAACAGAGAGCATTTTTGAACTAACAAATAACACTAATTCATACCAGCTCAGGGAAATAAGGAGAAAAAATCCCTTGGGTATTGCCAAGTGAGAGTTTTCAAGCAGGAATAGATGAGGTGTGATGTTGAAAATCAGAGTGCAAATGCATATGTGTTAGCACTAATGCTGCCTGGGTTTTACCCAGGTGTCAAAGCCCTTTGCTCCCTTTACCGTGGGGATGTTGAAACCTCAGATGCAGTGGAAAAAGAATATGTGGTAAAGTCAGGACTCAAGTTCACAGCAGTTCTGCCTTGATTTTATTGTTCTTGGCCACTGTGGGATTTCAGGACAGAAGTGATAGGTTGAAGAAACAGCTGTGGTGTGAATGATTCTCTCAAACTTGGGCTCTTCATTTTTTGGAGCTGGTTTTGGACGGCTTTTCATGGTCTTTACCTAATTCCAGTTAACCTAAGTCAAAATGAATGTTTCAAAAAATACCAGTGAGTGATGCCACAGTGATAACTCAGTATTACAACAGGAACTAAAACATCACCTGTGTACATTTGATGCCCTGTAACATTCTCTGTAGAATAGCAGAAATTTAAGTGCAATGATGTTTTCTTTGTAGTAATTATAGACAGTTCTGATTTGTGGTTACCCTGTGTCCAGAAGTCAAATGCCCCAGATCCTCAATTCAGTTTCAGCTGAATACATTGGTACCAATGCATTTTTCTGTTGGTCCAGACAGCAAGTGACAGTGGAAAGGGACTGAAATCTCCAAAAGGTTGTCTGGATATGCCACTTGTCCCAGCATTTGCCATGTATTTATAATATGAAATATACTTTAAAGGCTCAGTTTAATAATCTGCCTGTGTTGCTTAAGAAAATATGATTAAAAGCATAAGTAAGCAAATCCAAACTAATTCCACTTTAGCTAGCATTAGTAACTAGGTGATAATTGAGCAGTGGGAAGTCCAGTGACCCGTGACCAAATCTGGAGTCTCTGATGTGTTGTACAGGCTGTGCTCAGATTGGGCTGCCATCTCCTCACTGCACATGTTGCTTCTCCTTAAATTGTTGGTTTAGAATATGGCTGTTTCAGAGGAAATGAAAATCAACTCTGTCATGCAAGAAAATAATGGTAATTAAAGACAGCCCTGGAATCATAATTTGGAGAAGTATCAGAAGCAAATAAAACTTAACCAGTAGTTAGATAATCTAACTACATTGAGTTAAATTTTGAATGTAGTTAACTTATAGAAAATCTAAGCAACAGGATTGATTTTTCCTTCCAGTTGAGGACTGTTGGTCCAGGGAGTCCTTTTCACTATTAATGCTTTTGTTTTATAATCCGCTGGTCAGCTCTACAGGAATTATACTGAGGGGAAAAATTGCTATGCAGCACAGTGGTTTTGAGCTGTGCTGAAGTTATTCAGGAGTAAGACATGATTAGAAATAAAATACAGATGCTTCAGGAAGCTTTCAAATGAGAAGGGAGAAGAGATGTTTTCATTAACAAGATAGAGCATGAAAAAAGCTGCACTGTGACACAGGGCTGACAGTGGTAACTCATGAAACTTTAAGTACAGACTGTCACTGAGCTTTGTGAGTCCTCTTCTGTAGAACTCAGCTTTGCATAATAGGCCTGTGCTCAGAATTCCAGCTAAGACTCCCCCTACCACTGTGCTGGGATTTGAAGCACAGGGTGATGAGGAAATGCAGCAGATACGGCTTTTGACATCATCACCCCCATCGGGTACTGGGTGAGGAGGCTGCAAAGCATTTACACCCATTTCTTTGGCATTTGTAATTGAAGATGGATAGTAATGTTAACAGAGGGATTTTGTGTAGATCTTTTTACTGACTGTGTGAAACAAAGATCGTTCTCAAGGTATTTAAGGGCATCCAAACCCCATCTCTAACAGTAGGGTGTGGTAATTAAGAGTAACTTTCATTAGTGGATGAACTTGCTGTGTGCAAGAGTTCTGATGCAGTCGAGCACCAAATGACTTAAATCTAAGCTGATTAAAGATTTCATTTGTATGCTTTTTGTTTGGTTTTTTCCATGTGTGTTATGCTTTTTGTAAATGCACTTTTCGTTGTTTCTCGACTCTCTGATAACCAGGATGGCAGAACAACATAATTTGCACATATTTTCTGAATGCTCCAAATCTCTCCTGTGATTTGTAGCAATGGTCTTAAGCAGATCTGAATGTTCTGCATTGTGTGGGCAGTAACTCTCCTTCTGGAGCTCATAATCAAATAATTCAGGGGGAAAAAAAGTTCTTCCTACTTCTGTTTTATAACAAATTCACATTAGACATCAAGTCTCACTCTGCAGATGAAAACAATGCGTTCATAATTCAGCTAAGAAAAATAAAGTATGTTGGATTTCACTGCCCCTCTCCAGAGTAACTTAAACTTGCTGTTTGCAGTAAAGCTCAGGGTTTTAATGGCTTTTGTTTTGGTTGGCAGCCCACAGTACACTGCGGTGCTTCTGAGACTGCTTCCTAGAACAAGGCAAAATACAGTTATATTGGTAATTAATTTAAAGTAGTTTTTTGCGTGCTTTGTATTTAGAACACCGAAAAAAAGGTGCCTTTAGATTCTGGAAAGGTATCCTTTGCATGGACAAAATCTCACTTGACAGATTTGAAATCTGCTCAAAACCAAGTTTTCTCATAATAGCTGCCAAGTTCTTGTACCTTATTAGTTTAAAAAATGGTATGGTGTGATGGCTTTGGAGAACATGGATGTCATTTTACTGCGTGGATGGCACTGGCTATAAACTGGAATTCACTTCCATACTAAATACAAGGATTATAAGCAGTATTCTAAACACACACACAAGCACCAAAAATATAAGGGAGAGGAGAACAAGATCATTAAGGTTATTCCACAAGGCATCCAGAGCCTTTTTAAATTCTTCAATATTATATCTATTACAATTAAGTTGAACTTCTTTGAAGTTGTGAATAATTTGGCTATGGGTCATTAAGTTAACAATGTCACTGTGTTCTTGCTATCTCATTTACCTTAATTAGAGTGCACTTTTATAAATGATGGTAACACTGCGTAACAAGCTGGATTTGATAGCCCCTGCCAAATGCTGGGTTTAAGATGGTTTTATTTTGCTGGCTGTATCCTTGCAGAATAATAATCTCTATCAAGTTGTTCTTATAACAAGCTCATCATTGCTTTGGGATTTCATTTATGAGAGATATGCACTACATAAATGTTTATATAGGAAAGAAATGAATGGATTGGGGTAGCTGAAGGGTATAGATTGGAGTTGAAAATGAAGGTGGTACTGTGGTGGATGGCTAAATTTTTTCCCTTGGGAAAAATTCTACATGCTTTCTAAAGAAAATTTTTGTCAGAAGAAACGTGTTATGAGTAGAGCCACTTAACAGCAAATGACTTTGTTATTCTCACCTTGCTCATGATTAGGATAGATGTACATGGAGGAGTTTTTACTATGGCCAGGCAAGGTGCCTCTTTTTTCTTTGTGCCTCTGCAGAAGACTCAGATGATGATGAAAAAGTTATTTTGAACTCTGTTATTCTTTTCACTTGTGGTTGTTATGTTTATCAAAGACAGAGCACAGTTCAATGCTGTAGCTGCTACAACTTTCATAGAAAAAGTATTTCTTTCCCCAAAACCGTCCTTTTGTTTCTTTGGGGACCTTTTCCAGGCAGCTCCTGCTCCAATTGCAGATGGCTCTTCCTGAAAGCTCAACTAAATGAGATCATTCCCTTCATTGAGGTCAGTTCCATACAAAAGAAACATCAATTGTCAGTTCTTTGATTTCTTCTATTTCAAATGCCCAGGCTGGTGCCTCAATGGTAGTTACTTTTGATCTGTGTCTGCAAACATGACTTAGATGAGTTATCTCCCCTGTTGTGTTATCAGGAACCCCAAAAATATCAAAGATATTTGAAAACCCCACAAAACCCAGGGAAGAGAGAATCTGCATAATTAAAATAGCACCTTGATCAGACTGTGCTGATGATACCCAACACTGCTGATCTAAGTGCCCATTGCTCAAAGAGCGTTGAGGGGCTTAAAACATCTTATTTCCATTGGGTTTGTTTAAGAAACAAAACACTCCAGAGTGCAGGTTAGAGATAATTCAAAGAGTACTGCAAGCATACTTTAGTTAGATCATTAACTACTGATGGTGCTATAAGACTGAACAGAGATAACTAAATAACTTAAAAATAAATGGAAAAAAAATAAAACTCACTTTTCTAGCATGGAACAACACCAGGTTTATAATCCTCCCTACAGCTGGAATATGTTTTCAGTGCTGCAAATAACTTGTCTAAATAAATCTATAGGTTAGAGCCATGTTAAACAACTCATATACATTAAGATCCAAGGCCTCCCCTCTCAATTTCATCACTGAAGGATGTTTATCCACTGTACAACTTGCCATTGCTGTTCCATGCAGCAATTGAGGGTCTCTGCTCAAAGGTGATGCCAGGCCTGGATAGTACATGGCCTTTTGGCTCTATATCAGTATTACACTGTCAGTAAAATTTCCTTGCTTGGCATTTAAGTGTTCCTGTCCCACTTTATATGCCAACTCTTGAGGCGCAATGTTTACTTGAAGACTGGAGTTTTACCACGAGAGGTTTAGATGACCTTGAAAATGAGTGTTGCTCACTGTGACTTGGAAAATCACTTAGTGTAAACCTTTGTAAACTATTACTATGGGGCATGAAATCCATGAAAAAAAGGTTGGGAACCAAAACAAAAAGGGGGAAGAAAAATAACACTGCATCTCCCTTCCTTGATGAAGTGGCAGATGGTGATCATGTGGCAGTGCTGCTTTGTACACTGAAAGCAAACACTCCTGTACACATGGGGGGAAAAATGATTGTCTTACCTGTGGCAAAGCAAGTCAAGGAACACCCCTGTTTGGGGATGTGTTCTCTCACTTGGGCACTGCCCCTCAGCTGAGTGTGTGGCAGGAGAGGCCATGGCTTCTGGTGGGAAGTGATGGCAAATGAGGTGTGAGTGCTACTCCACCACTCCCTCACACGTCTGCTGAAATGATCATACAAACCATCCATAAATCTCTTTAATAGCTATACTTGTGTGCTGAAGAGCTAAAAAAAGAACCAAGAGGCCCGGTGTTCTTCCTTTATTCTATTGGTAATATTCTCAGGAATATCAAGTTCCTCTTGCTTCTGCATCCCACTGTAGCTCACCTAGTCTTGTATTTGTCTGGGGAAAAACATGTTTGTTAAAACTGACACTGAAATCAAACTGATCTGTCAGTCTTGGGGTGTTGGAAGCCATCTGAGGCTATATTAAATATGAGATGTGCAGAGTCTTAGAGGAAGGGATGCAATAGTGTTTTGTTTCTCAACTCAGGAACCTCTTTCTGTTCGATTTCTACCCTTGATTAGAGTAGACCAAGAGCATAGCAAGCATACTTCTCTTACAGTTTGAGGAGCCTAATAGGAGACCTGGTTCTAGAAGCCTATGTTAAAAAGTAAAGAAAATGAGGATGTGTCAGTGTTTGTGCTGATGTGGACCTTCAATACAATGCAATGACTTTGGAACCTTCTTTAATTTCTCTGTAGGGAGCATTTTACTGATTCCTGTATGTTTTAATTGTGATCTAATTTATGCTCTGCTACAGGCCTTGAAACCATTTCAGCACGCTCTGGCAAGGAATGGTTTATGCTTTAAATGAGATGTGTGGTCAGCTGAACTGAGTTGACAACTGGAGCCAGGAGTTTGGGGGTTGTAAGGTGATGGCTATAGGGGCTCATGTGTTGAGTGTCCCTCACAGCCACGTTCCTGTGAAGAGGGACAGGGATAACTATGGCTCCTGTTGGAAAAGAAAGATCTAGCCTGCACATTCAGTGCTGTATGAGATGAGGAAACAAATTTCCTTAATCTTCTGTTTTGTTTTGTGGCTGAGACACGGTGACAACAGCCTTATCCTACTGTGTCACAATTTCCAAAGTGCAGGCAGTATGACAGCTGTATTGAGGATGATGGGAGTCCTTGGGCTCCAGGGAATATCACCTGGCTGGGCAGTGGCAAAGTGTGGAGTGATTGGGTAGATGTGTCCTCTTTCCTAGTGTTGGCTTTGATTAGTAAACCTCAGACTAGAACTACTAGAAAATTGGAGTTCTGGAAATGGAGGCATTCTTTGTAAAAATTTTTCCACCAGATTCTTCTGGCAAGGACTGTGATGCTTGAAAATTTTCTTCTTATAAGGACATCTTGAAAAAATGTTTCTGCTCTTATCCAATATTCCAATGTGCTTTTTCATCATTTTGAACTGAGACAGTGATGTTAATGATTTATTCAGAGAATAAGGGGTTGAGGTCACAACATTTTTTGACTTTGAGTAAGTGGCTTCCAAACTAGGAAACATTCCTCAATCAATAAACTAGTTCTGTATGCAAAGAACAAAACCCTAGCTAGGTTGTCTGTTTCTGTAAAGTATGGAAAACACTGAGGAAAAGGTTACCTGATTAAAGTGTTTCCCTTTGCAGAGGTCTGAGTTGCTCATGTAAATTTACTTTCATCAGGTCCAATGACAAACCAATAATTCATAATAAACATATTTTGAAATGGAAATGGAATATATTTCATTGAAAGGGCTGTGGGAGCTCAGGTCATCAATCACTTCTCCCACAATTCTCATTTTAAGCTGTCTGCCTAACAAGAAACATTATAGTGCAGTTGCATATTAAACAGCACTCTGGGAGGGGAAGAGGGATATGCATTTGTGGAGCCCACTGAAGCTGTTCAGTTTTATTTTCATTGCTTGGCCATTATGAGTGGCTTAAAGGAGTCAGTACAAACTCCATGCCTTGCAAATTAAAGGATAAGAATAATTCCTTTACAACAACACTAATGGATGTTTCTTTCAGGAAGAATTTCAGGATGGCTTTGGAGGGGATCAGTCTCCTCTGTTACGTCACAGCAGAGTGCTTTGACTTTTTAAATGATGGCTGCACAAGAGATGGATCACAGTTGGACTGTCTGCCTTATGAATTACTGTGTTGTGAAACTAATTCTGGCTAGCATTTGGTCCCAGCATGGGAAGCAAGAGTGACACAAGTGATCCATGCAGGGGCTGTGTCTTTTTTTACATTTTAAGAATAACTGCTGTATTATGATATCATTAACTTTCAAGTCAAGGTTAAAAGAGTCTTTCCTTAGCCTCTGCTTTGCAACACATAAAATAGCTTTGCTTATTTTTTATGGTACAGTTCCAGCAGTATTTAGGTTGGTTTAGTTCTGTTGTATTTCCTCCCTTTTTTTGTTTGTTTTGTTAATAGTCTAATTCTTTATTTCAGGTAAAATTGTTTTCCTCTTGAGAGGGGAGAACAGTCATTAAAACTAACTTTTATCTTGAGAGAAATTACCCTCCTATTTCTCTCTTCACAATCACGAGATTATTTGATGCGTTGATTCTGAAGGGATTAAATTGGTCTCTGAATATTATGAAGTCTTCTCCTTAGCCTCCTCCTTGCATATTTTCCTCCAAGTACAATTAGGATCTTTTGAAGCAAGCCCTTCACTTTTCTCTTTTCTCCAAACATGGGGAGTCTTGTGCTGTCACACTGTAACACCACAGAAGGGAAAACAGCTGGAGAGAGTATGTGCTTTACAATAGAAATGTGCTTTTTTTTTTTCTTCTTGTGATTGGGTTTTCTGCAGTCATCCTTTTCCTGTTCCTTGTCTGATCCTAATAATGAGATTTAATAGGGATGCAAAATTTGTGGTAACAAATTAATCATGCCATTCTGTCTTTGAATAGCCTCAAATTAAGTCTGGGTACCTAATTAATTATCTCATGGCTATCTAGTCCATGATACTCTGACTTGTGAGATGGTGTCCTTAGATCAGATTTGAACCTTGGGCATGGACTCTTCCTATGACATTGCTGATCCAGGGCCCCTAACCCTCACTTCACCAGCACTAATATTAGTGAAAGAAAAACCTGTAAACAATATTTAACACTCCTAATGCATATATAAACCTTTCTTCAGGTAAATGTCAATTTGATGAACATGAACCAGCACACGGTGTGTGCATCAAACTTTGAATATGTCCATTTTGGCTTCTGCTTTTTAACTTCTTAGTGTGTAAAAATAAAATATCCCCTCCCTTAGTAAGATTTGAAGGGTTAGTGTGAAGCTTTATAGCTTTATAAGTCATGTTTTCTTCCTTTGTTTTCACCACTCTTACTTTTATAATTTGCATCATGTATTCCTGTAATGAATTTAAATTTACATACAAAGAAAACAAAAGTCAAAAAAGTCCTTGTCTAGTTTAAAGTCTAATCAAAAATGGTAGAAAAATCTGTAGGGGAAAGGGGAATAGCTTTTAAACACATTTTGAAGCCTTAGTACTGTGAGTTCTGTTTGGCTTATCAGTTCTTTTTGGTGCTGATCAAGCCTTAAGGTTTGCCCAATGAAAAAAATCTATCCAAATCCTTGCAATCCATCCAAAACAAAAGCTTGACACTAAGCCCTATTTTATCCAGGCTGGAAGGGTCTTTTTTCTTAAGCAGTGTGTATTTTTTTTCTGGTTCTGCAACAGAGTATTTTTCATGTCCTTTGCCTGGCTTTTCATCTTTGACAACGAGATGACAGTATGCAACGCTGTTTGAAAGTTCTATCTTGCCCAATTCACACTAAAGTCAGTGGGAGCCCAAATCTAAGGATTTGAACTGCAGTTCACTGAAATCTTAATGCTTCTGGACTATGAGCTGTGTAATATCACCTGGGGAGCATCACTAAACTCAGGTACCAGCAATAGTGTGGCCCCAGGGCTGAGGTTGTCCCCTGTGCTGGCACTGCTGAGTCATCTCAAGTTCTGTGTCCTATTCTGGGCCCCCCAGGACAAGAAGGACATTGAGGGGCTGGGGAAGGGTCTGGAGCACAAGTGTGATGAGGGAGCAGAGGGGGCTCAGCCTGGAGAAAAGGGGCTCAGGGGAGATGTTATTGCTCTCTACAATTACCTGACTGTAGCGAGCTGGGGGGCAGACTCTTCTGCCAAGTAACAAATCAGGGGGAAATGGCCTCGAGTTGCAACAGAGGGAGGTTCAGGGTGGATCTGAGGGAAACCTGCTTTATGGAAAGGGCCATCAGTCCCTGGCACAGGATGCCCAGGGCAGTGGGGGAGTCACCTCCCTCAAAGTGTTTAAAAAAATCTGTGGATGTGGTTTGGTGGTGGAGCTGACAGTGCTGGTTTAACAGCTGGGCTTGGTCTTAAAAGCCCTTTCCCACTTCCTACATAGATTGTATGATTCTGTAAGTGCCAGATTGTAGTGGTGGCCAAAACCCAAAGGGTTTAAACCCAAAAAGGGTTTAAAAAGTTTGTTTTCTAATATAAAAACTAGAACAAAATTGGAAAATTACTGATAACCGTTTTTTACCCTGATGCCTGATTTGATGTTCTGCTTGTAGCAGTGTGTAGAACTACTGAAATCATGGTGCCATGTCCTCTCCAAGAACCTTCAAGGGCAACACTCCCTTCCATAGATCACTTCTGATCTACATGTGAGAAAGGGCTTCACCACTAAATAGAACATAAAATTGAAAGCAGAGATGATTTAAAAAGATCTGACCAGGCAAATACCAAAGCCTTGCAGTTTAGTCAGTATCAGTGATGGGAATTGGCTGTGGCAAAGGTGGGCTGGTCCCTTCCCTGTTCCCAGCAGGGTGTCCCTGGGGCTGAGGATGGGCTGTCCCCAGCAATGACATCTTTATGCAGCTGCTGAAGGTGGCATGCCATGAGCAACAATCGAGGGATGGCTGTAAATACAGGGCTGACTTGGGAGCTGATTACACTTGTCCTCACCATAATTCTCTGTCTCAACTGGAGTCAGAATTATTCTGCTGAACACACACTGAAGTCTTTGCAACAGCCCAGTGAGTAGTCTCAAAGCTCAATTTGGAGAAAGGAGTTCATATGATTTCTTGTCTTTTTCTAGAATTTCTTCTAAAACATGTAGCAGTTTTTCTACAGAATTTTCAAAAGAACTCTGTGAGATGGAATTAGTGTTGCAGTGTCTACCTGCACTGCAATTTAACCTTGAGCCAAAATACAATTCAGTGATTTAGTGCCTTAGGTTCTGGGCAAAGAAATTTGATTTCAGCTTTCGAAAATGAATTTTTCCCTTCATAATAGTTCTTATGAGGTTAGTAAACATATTTTGTGGAAGTGTTAGCTTCCTCTTGTTGTTGTATTTTTAAATCTCTTTACCAATCTAATATTTGTATGTTGGTCTGGGGGAAGCAGATGAAGCAGTTTTGCCAAAACATGGCATTCTGTGAGAACTCCATTTTACAGAGCAGTGTTTTGGGGAAGGGGGAAGAAGATACTGCTTTTCTGTAATTTGACTTCAGAAATCACTTTTTCTGAATAACTTTTAAGAAGGAATTTAGAATCCTAAAAGAAAAAAAATCTTTTCTTATTCTGAAAAATATTTATTTCTTACGACACCCCTCCCTATCCTCTTGGGTTCAATGTTAAGACCAATTTTTAAAGCTTAGAATCTGTTTGGGTTAGACTTGTTTTGCTGTTGGTTTGCATGTGATTCTGGTATCATTTACAGACAGATAATAATGAATAGACATTACATATCATTACTTTTTTCAGCTGTTACTTCATTTCCCTCTCCCCGCAGTTGTTTTAGCATAATTTGAGCATTAATAATTCATGTATTTGGACTTAATGGTGCTTTGTAGACATTCCTGGAGACAGTTACAACATTTGAGCCAAAAACCTGCTTACACAGGTAATCCTGATGACTTCACTAAGATTATTCATGACTTGGTGCACCATTTTATTGTGGGATTTTGCTCTGCTTCTGGTCTCACCACAGCCATTCTGCCAGCAGTGCTTGTTTGCTGCTCTGGTACCACCTCGTGCATAAAATGGTATTTCTAGGCTAAAAATGTGAAATTATAAGAAAGCTAATGAGCTGTGAACAAACATAATGTTTACTGTCTGCTGCTTTCTGGAAGAACCTGTCCACTATCAACTGAAAAAACAGGCAGCAAAGGTTCTAAGACACAGAAATGTGTATAAAATTAATTCTGCTTGCATTGTATTGATGGGAAGCTATTACCTTTCTTCTAATGCATGCTTGCTTTTATTTTTCTTCATAATTAGTAACCCAGCTGCATTACTGAGTTGAAGGATGATTACTTTCTGTTAAAAAGCTTAGCAGAGCTAATATCAAATGCAAAGTCATCTCTCATACAGGTAGCTTGGGAGATGCACCTTTTTTAGCAGCAGATAAGCCTCATTCCTTGTAAAACATCCCCAAACAATAACAAGGAGAGACTGTGCAGCAGGAATGTTCACTGGTTGACTCTGCAGTCACAGACAACAAAGCTGTGCCACAGGAATGAATCTCTGCTAAACTTGGAGGGCTTTAGGGCATTTTGCTCTTTACAGCATCCCACAGATGAAAAATAACCCTAGAAGATATGGCATGCTGTAGTGGCCAAGAGGTTTGGAACTCATCAAGGGTTTTCCAAGTGCAGGAGCTTTCTCACTCCTTCCTGTGACTAGGGAAAGCTTTGCTGTCAATTTGTGACATGAGGGTGGCGATGTGCATGTTGTCTTGTACAGGACAAGTGTTGTTCTGCATTTATTAACTGAGATTTAATATAAAATGTTAAGTCACCTAGCATTATTGCTGAACTTTGATCACCAGGAATTTTATTGAATTAGTTGTTGCTGCTCCTGACAGAGCATCCAGTTATTGTTATCTGGGGGTCTGTTCTGTCATTCACTGTGCACTTGTTTACTCGTGGTCCAATGGAAAAAACATCTGTGTTCTCAAATCCATGGAGACAATGAGACTAATGGCACTCCTGGATCCAAGGAGTTGAGAACCTTCTGTGAAGGGACTGAATTTAGGTATGACAATCTGGTTTTGGTCTGGGTTTCAGCATCAGCTAGTGTTGAGGATGTGGAGATGAAATCTTCCCTGTAATGCTCTTTTGCTTTCACTGAATGAAGACACAGAGACATTAAGTGTTAAGTATTGGGATGACTCAGACATGATTAATAAACACTCCTCCTCCACAAAGAACTCCCACCAAACAAATAAGCAAAAAAGTAAAATCATAAGCTCTTTAACAATCAAAGCATGAAGAGGAGGAAAAAAAATAGGGAAATGATTAGGATTTACTTGGCCAATTCAGAAACTTGGGAATTTCTTTCAAAAAGTTTATATTTACTTTCCCCAGTTTTAAGTGTATCCATTTTCAATATTTTTAAATATCCAGGAAAAAAAGCAAGAAAGTTGTACTTGAAAACTCCTGTGCTGACAGAACTTGACTCATTTCCTCACTGGAGATGTCTGGACAGCTACAATGGGTATCAATACCTGACTAAACACTTTGACTCTGCCTTGACCCAACAATTATTATTGAGGCCTCACTTTTACTAGAACTGAGCCATAAAGTTCCAGTGGGAAGAGTCCCACACCTCATCACTTAATTTCTCTTCATAGTCTGAGGTACAAACTAAGACCTAGGAGATGTTATCTAAAATACTGTCGTCATCTTCAGCCCTCAGTGTCAACTAAGAGAAAGTTATAGCTGGTTTTAGTAGCCTAAATAACAGGCAAATAGCTCAAATGTTATTTCCTATCCTAGTGTATTCTAACTTACAGATATAATTGTGGAAAATGAAGACTTTTCAGTGGGCACCTTTCATAAAAATGAGCAGAGAAAGAGACTGAATTGCAAAGAAGGGAATGAAATTCTAGTGATTTTGTATGCAGGGAAGTCTCCAAGGCTGCAGATGAACAAGGCTCTTTTGGGTGCTCTAATGCTGTGCCAGGAGGGCTACACAGAATGTAAGGAATGACTAAAAAAGTGGCATATGAGTTTCAGTGTAGATAAATTTAATGCAATGAATCTGGAGAAAAAAAATCTTATCTAAACCCGATAAGATGCTGACAGATTTCAGAAAGCAGAACTTGAAGTCACTGCTAACAGTTTCTGAAATCGCTGGCTCAGTGAATACCTGTTCTCAAAAAAAGTCTTTGGCATTATCAGGAGAAGTATTGAGAAAAAGATAAAGGCTGTTTAAAACCTTATATCTTGAGTGCTCTAAGGACACAGTGGAGTTAGGTTAGGGAAGATCACAGATAAAATAATTCAGAGGATGGAGGAAACCTCCTTGTAAGTAAGGGCTAAAAAGACTGAAATTCAGTTTGGAGAGTAGGAAGCAGAAATGGGGGAAATGTGTAGATTGTGGAATCATAAGGGCAGTGAGGGAAGTAAATATAGAATGTTTACTCAATAAATCTTGATACTAGAACTCGATGCATTAATTAAAACTGGCGGGATATCAATATAAGATAGATGGAATCACAACAACATAGAATGGTTTGGCTTGGAAGGGACCTTAAAGATGATCTCATTCCAACTCTCCTGCCATGGGCAGGGACAGCAGGGACACCTTCCACCGTCCCAGGTTGCTCCAAGCCCTGTCCCACCTGGCCTGGAACACTTCCAGGGATGGAGCAGCCACAGCTTCCCTGGGAACAAGCCATAAGGTATTTCTGCATGGAAAACCTTAGGAATCTGTTGACAAAGGAGGTTTTGGGTAAAGAATGAGTAAGCTGGTTCAGAAAGGGGATTGAAGAAACTTCTGGATGGGTAGTCCATGAACAGATGTGGAATGACATCTCCAATCCCTATGCAGTGATCCCTGGTGCTTGGGAAGTGAGCTGGGCCCTCCCAGGTGGCTTCTCCTCCTGCCTCTCTTGCTCAGGTGAGTTGGGGGTGTCCCTGCCTGTCCTGCAGTCCAGGGCACACCTGAGACAAGGGACCAGGTACCTGTTGGTGCCATCAGCTGGTTCTGCCAGGGGAACACAGGCCAGAGAATGCCATGTGTGCAGCCATGTGCTCTTGTAATTGCTTACTGGAACAAATGGCTGTATACCAGGAAGAGCAGAAATACCAATTTAATTGGACTTAATGTAGTTATCGGAGGCTATTGGTTTTATCTTTAATATTAAATTCTGCTTTTATGTGGAGCAGTCCTGGACCAGGATCAGATAACAGAAACGTCAAACGTACTAAATTAAACTTTGATTCCTGTGATTATTATTTATGGACCCGTAGGATTTCCTGCATCCAACAGCTTTTTTCTGCTTTTTTACTATCAAAAATTATTTTATGGTTTTCAAACTTGATGTGTTATATCTTTATTTTCTGTTCTCTCCATGTGTGTCTGAATGTGACATTCAAACACCACATTAATAAACGATGTCAAATAATTTATATCTCTTGTATCTGGTGGGTGGCAGGAAAGGCACACATTAATTTTAGATATTTCAAAGTATTCAAAGAAACCTGAATCAGCTGGTTTCAGATGCTGTGTTCCTTACCAGTCACTGCTATTTTCCTCTTCTGACCTTTTTTCCCCATTTTTCACTTGTTGTTGCATTTATGTTGGCTTGTCCTGGGGCCCTTTGGTCTTGCTTTCCTTTTGATCAAGTGTGTTGCTGTGAGTTGGGGCACTTGCACAGGTACCCACTGCAGAGATGGGCACTCGCAGCACCCAGAAGAGACAAAACACTCTGCTGTTTTAGAAATTCCATTCATATTTTTTAATACCTCATATATTCTTAACTCCATCAATTTAAAATTTCAAAAAAGTCAGTAATGCAATGGAACAGAATTTCTCAGGATTGTCTGGGGAGGATCATAGTGAATACCTACCAAAATCCTAAGGAACTTCCTTATAACAGGGAAATGAGTGGCAGTGCTTGTATCCTTTGGCTTTTTGAGATTCTGAAAGGAACATGCAGTTTTAGGAGTATATGTTTATGTATCTTGGCAGTTTGTTAAACAGCAATTTAAGCACCAATTCTTTGTCATATTCGGGTGGAACATGTAATTTACAAATTACAGCTGAATATTTTCATCTCTTGATACATTTCCAAGTCCCTGCAGCATGTGTGCACCAAATTCTTAACACACCTTTATTATCTCAGGAAGGAGCTTCACTGAAATAGTTTAGTTAAAATACCACTTTGTTCAGTAGTCAAAGCCTCATAGTCAAGTGGCTACGAGGACTGTCTTTTAGTAGCCATTTAAAATAACTTTTTATTAGCAGTACTAAATGATGCACCTGCTGTATGTGTTCTGAGGGATCGTGGTTAGTGCTTCTTGGGGCTGCAAGTTGTTTTATATGATCAATGTGATTGCTGCTAATGGTTTGTGATTTAAGTGATTACTGGGCGTGAAGAACAGTTTTGTAATTTGTTCTCCCCAGTGAATAATCTTTGGTTTCCTGGATACACTTTTTCTGTTTATCAGTTGGCTAACTTTGGGTAAATGAAAGAGAGGAGAGCATACAGCTACATCAAAGTACAGTCTGTACTCGCAGGCTTGGTTTCCTCTCTGCACAGGGAAGTATATTTTCCTTTTGCAGGTTTGTTCCGTAGCACAGGGCTGCTTTGAAATATTGCATTTGACACAAATGGTGGGAAACTTCTGAATTTATTAAAGAAACCCAGTACACTGAAGAGCTGAAATAGAGAGACTTACGGGCTATTCGTGGCACGCTCCTAATTTGGCCCAGTGTGCTTGTTATCTTCATAGACATGTGATGGGAAAAAGGCATTGTTGCCTTTGCCCAGCTGTAGTTATTATCTCCTAAGTGGACTTGGAAAAGAGGGGGACTACACAAAACACATGCAATGCTGGCCGAGACAAAGGGCTGCAAACTACTGGCACAGTGGTGCTGCTTGGGGCTGGAGGAGCTATTCAGGATGTCTGAAACCAGCACTGACAAAAGCTCTACAGCACACTGCGCTCTGCATTCTGCCTGTTTCAAAATCCTCCCCTGTTTTCAAGGGAGATATTACTTCTTTCAAAGGAGTGCGTTTTTTCCTACCTATCCCTTTGCTAAGTCCGCGTTAGGCCCCACTTGCTTCTTTGCCATGTCAGAGAAAAAAGAATGTTTTTGTCTGTTTCCCAAAGCTTTCTGAAAACCAGGTATTTTTTTAAAAATTCAGTTTCAGGTATGAGCAATAAGATTTATTTCTTGTTTATTTACAGTTTTAAGCCTTAGAAGGTAAATAATTTACTGTATTAAATGTGTTTTAAGTCACAATAAACAGCTCTTGCACGAGAAGCACTGGAGCTGCAGCTACCTGGTTGTCCCTGACATGCAAGAGAATCATCAGTTAACATTTATAAGTTATGAAATTTTGATGGTTCTGAAACTAAAACAATGAGTTCTATGTGTACTTCACATGTACAGATACGCATATGCCCTTGTATGCATTTTTCTAATCTTAACAGTGGTACTCTATATCAAACTAACATCCCAACTTGAATCTCTGGAGAGAAATTTCAATTCCAAGGTAGATGAGAGAAAATCTTACAGTTGTCATCACCTGCAACAACGTGCTGTTTGATTCAAGTTTCCTACAGGAGTAGTTTATACATGTTGTGTTCTCAGGTCTGGATAAAACTGGAGGAAAAAACCAAAAAGAATCCTCACCTGTCTTCACACTAATAATAAACTTTGAAGTTCTGTTTTTGCAACGTTCCCATGCTCCCTTTTACAAGCCAGGGTTTGGTTGTAAATATCTTTAAGAGAATAGATTTGGGTGAATTTTATCCTTCTCAAATCTAACATAGCCAGACTCATCAAATCTTTGATATCGTTAGCTCTGATAGATTTTCACATTTAGAGAAGATCTTTTTTGGCTGTGACACATGAGGACAGGCAGTGCCCTCAGTTCTTGCTTGCCACTGTAATCAGGATTTTGTAATCAGCCACACATTATGCAAGGAAGAGAACGATTATAACATCACCTCAAATACCATGCCAGAGCAAGTTAATTTCCTGGGCTGGAAACTTTCTTGAGTGGATGAACCTACCTTTGTAGCTTAAGGCTGAATTCAGAGATTATCTAAAAAGAGCTCCATTTGAAGTTAAATTACTGAAAGTGTGGATTTCTTTCTGCTGTGTGGTTGTGAGGGCAGAGGTGTCACCTGTCCCTTGATGTTTAATGTGGTACTGTGGGCTCGCCCTGATCCAGCACAGGGTGGTACCCGAGGCCCCAGGGCTGTATGTGACTCGGGGGGACAGGCAATGACTGGCTGTTTGGAAAAAGCAACCAGGAGAGCAGAGGAAAACCAGTTTTAGAAGTAACAAAACGAGCAAGGCAAGTGTCCATCAGAGAAGAATCAGCAGGTTCCCTGTCCCTGCCCAGCCTGTATCGCTGCCTGGGGCTGTTCTGTCAAACATACAAGGCTTTGCTGAACTTCAGGAGCTTCCCAGCAAGCTGATGCTCCACCCTCTTCAAGTCAACCTGGATAAGCTGAATTACCACTTTCCTCCCCATCAGCAGCAATCTGATGTACTGCAGGGAGTGATTTGAACAAATATATAGGTGGGCACACTGATTTTTATTTTTATAATCGACTGTAGATAAATCCTTTTTTTAATTTATTGTTTTTAAGCAGGTCCCAATGAAACCAAATACCTTGATTATGTTCTGCTAGTTGTGCTTCAATGGTTTGGATTCATGTCGTGAGTTATCCCAATCCAATGTTCACATATAAACAAGCCCTGGGGAGTTGGGCTTCTTTGCAGAAGGCTCTGATGGTGCCTTGGGTGGTTCCTGCAGTGCAGCAGTGCCAGATAACCCAAATAACCCAAGAAGAGGGTATAAAGATGACTTGTACCAGTGGCAGAGTTAGCCTTGCCTCCCAAGGAGCCATCAGAAAGAAGGATGGCAGGCAGCTGGCTGCATTCTGAACATGCAGTGGCCATGGGAGAAGGAATTGGAAGGTAAAATGTCTCTGTGCAATCGTTGTGCTCCAGTGACTTTTAAAATGTCTTACAGCTTTTATTTCTACTTTAAGAATAAAAAAGTGCTTGCCTTGCTGCCTTACTGAGTGACTGGGAGGACTTTTTAGAAGTCCAGCATGTCTTTTTTCAAGTTCCTCTCCAATTCTAAGGTTATTTCCATTTCTGTTTTGCAAAACCCTTAATTTATGGCCAAAGTATTGTTTTAGATTTAAAGCATTTTGGTAGTGGTATGAAAAGCAATGATAATGTATTTAATTTGTGATCTAATAGAGTGAAGTATCACTTTAGGGCAGGAGGAGAGAAGCACTATTTTGTCTTTGTTTTTCTGTAGTGCTCTGTTTATATTTGCATAAGAGTTAATATAAATACCCAGTCTTATTATATATTATCTGCATTCTTGTTTCATCCTCCTATTAGCTGTTGCTACCATATGCCTATATTTTTTGCTACTTAGATGGAAATTAGTCTTTCACTAAGGTTTTAGGGAAGTTCTTGGCAGGAAATCTATTGCTAACACACTGTAGGAAAGCACGAGGCAGTCGAGACTGAGGAGCACATCTAGGACTGTAAAATATAGTTCCTTTCCCTTATGAAAGAAAGGAAGATGTTTGTTTGAGCCCTGAAACAGGATAAATTCTAAGGATTATTTCCAATGAGATCTATGTTTATTAGATTTGTGTTTTCTAAATTTATATTGAATTTATCATGCTATCTGATAATGCTATCTAGGAGTTTATATCAAGAACAAAAGGATTTTATACTTAGTGTTTTAGTGAATACAATAGAAATTAATTTCTTGACTTGATCAAAGGTATATAGGCAGTTTATCAAAAAAGTCCTTTGTTGCAAAAATAAATAAATTGCTGAAAAGACATAAATTAATACAGAGAATAGAAAGTGAAAAATATATTACAAATGTTTTACCTGTTTTTATAGATTTCTCTTTCTTTGATATGCTTAAATAACATACCAAAGCAAATATCTTTCTTAAAGCCATTGGAAAATGAAAAAAAAATAGTGTGGAAGAAATGGAGTGAGTGTGATTAACATGATAAACACAGAAGCTTCAAACATGAGGGGAAAAATTCTTTTAGCATATGCTTAAAACTAGTTAGTAGTCCAAGGACACTGATGGAAGACAGAACGTATTTTCTCTTCTGTTAGGAAAGTAAATTGGTTTGGAATTTCCACTGAAAATAATATTACTCAGAGTTCTGTTAGAAGATACCCCAAATGTGGGTGCTAAACCTCCCATTGACAACATTGCAAATACCTTTTGATTAAACATTGATATTAATTTTTGACTTAAGCTTGCCTATGATGCTCATACTCAAAACTTAGGAGTACTCACTTTGAAGATTTTACCTTTTCACGTCATTTAAAAACTTTCCATTTTGTCTTCTTGTTGTTGTTCAGTTTTATGTATTCAGGCCAAAACCAGGAGAAATTTAATTCACCTTTACCCTTATGAATTCGTTATGTCAATGCAATTTCCTAGAGAACAACTCATTGAAATAACAGAACGCACAGCAGTTGAATTTTTTAAAATGATCTTTTATGAAAACTGTAAGTAAAAACCATTGCATCAGAAATCTTTTGATAGATATGATAGTTAAAAGCACAACTTCCACGTGTTTTGCCTCAAAAATAGAGACAGATTCATGATTCCATCTGTCCTACTGATAATATTTGGAAAAGCATTCTGTTTAAATTCATCCACCTGCCAAACAGCTTAGTGGTTGTCTGTGTGCCTCATTAATGTATTGTGAGAGTAATTTTTATTGATACTTGGAGAATTTGGACTGCAAGCCTTTGAAGTATAAATAATACTGTTATTTTGTTTATAACCAAGGACGTTTAAAACACAAACTTTTCAGGGGATCCAGGTGAGGAGCTCACAAAGGTTCAGGAAAATAGAACATAAATATATTCACACATATCTTTTACTGATGCTGAGAGCACTTCTGTCACCATTTTTGAGGTTGCTGTGATGACAGTGCTGGGAAGCCCCAGCTGAGATCAGAACCCCATCCTGCCACTCACTGTACAATCCTGGAGTGAAAAATAAGCAACTGAGAAGAAACATCAGCAGAGATACTTTATAATCAGTAGGACAGTAAACATTTATTTACTAGCAAAGCATCCTAGTGGTTATAAAGTAAATTTCTTAATGCCTGTTTGTATCCCCACATCTTTAGAGTGTTTCTTGGTTCTTACTGCAGTTGGGTGAGGCTGTAGCTTTGTTTCCTTTCTACAGCATCTCTTGGCTAGCAGGTCGTTGCCATTATTGTATTAAAGAACTAGTAAAGGCAGTGGCCTCAATAAAGGCTTTGCAGTCAATGTCTTGCACAAGTGCAGTAATCTGACATTACCCTTCAGTGTTTCCATTGCAAGGTTAAAAGTGTTGTGCAGTCCTTGAGCAATCCACAGCCAGAGTCTATTAGGAGAAATCGCTGAAGGTGCTTAAAAGGCATTTCTACAGTTCAGGTTCTTGAGCTGCTGCTAGCAATGTTTTACCTGTTTCAGATGGGTCTCACTTTTGGGGAAACAGAAATATCATCCTCTCCACTTCTAACGTGAAGATTAAAGTTAAATATTAAATTTAATGTTTTATACTTCAAGTGTGTGAACAAAAATTAAAGTGCCAGCCACTGAATGAATTTAATAAAATTTCTGGCTTAGCAAAAGTCCCCTTAGAAATAAAAAAATTAATGTAATATTAGAGGTACCAACATTGATATTTCAGTACATTCAAATGCCCTTTGTTAGCCTTTTTTAGCACGTGTGCCTCAAACTAAGTGGATACCTTGGTCTCAAAACATGCCTACCATCGAACAGATGTCTGCTAAAGGAAATCTCTTTCAACATACCTGCTTTATTACATGGCTCCTAAACTAGTGCTGGTCATGGTTGCTTCTAGTAATAAATGGTGTAAAGGAATAAAACTGAAGTTCACCAGTTGGGCAGCCACAGAAAGTTTTAATCAAAAATATTTGACATTTATTGCATAGCAGAAATTTCTAGGGCATGTGGCCTTTAAAGGTATTCATAGCATTGCAAAAAAAGAAAGGGTAATTAAGCATTACATTACACTAAAGAATGTGCATCTATGCTGAGTTTAATGGTTTTGAGATACTAAACACTCTCATGGTTTGTAGTACCTTCAGGACTTGTAACTAACTCTACTTGCCTGCTTGTTTATTGGAGTATTTGCATCTGAATGAATGTCTTCTGATAAAAACCCTGGAGGAAAGCAAGTTTGAGCCTTCCCATATTTCCCTGGAATCCTGAAAAGAGGCTCTAGAGTCTCGAGTGGCTGTTTCATAACAATACCCTAAAACAGTAGATATGTTTCCTATTTCCCATAAGTGGGAGCCTGTCAACAGCTATTTCCATTCCAGCACTTTTCTTATATCATATTCAAGCTATTCAAGCTTGAAATCAAGTGGCTACATAATTGGAACAGCTTGAAATAAACTGATTGTCAGTTTGCTTTTAGTTTTCTAGCCAGACTAGCTGGATCCTATAAATCAGAGAGCAAAGGAGCTGTGAGAGTCCCAGTTTCTGCTTATAAAAATAGGTATTTGTATAACATGAGACAATAATTACACAGACATGTAATGAATATAGCCAGAACTGTGCTGCAGTCAGAAGGTCTCCCTGGCTTGTATCAACAGCTAACTTGGCTGTTTACTTTCAGGCTACACCAAAGTCACATTTTCTGTAGATGACTCAGCTCCACCCCCCAGTATTTTAATTCTAACATGTCCAGAAAGAACAAATTTGATATATATCCTCTTAGCAATTGATTTGTTAATACTGCCTTAAGATTTGAGATACTGAAACTATCTAGTCATCATTTGAGTAGATTACCTGAAGTATGGGGCTTTTGTACAAAGCTCAGGTCTGAAGGCCAGGGACTACCTGTATTTTTACGTTTGACTATTTGTAATTCTGTGTATTGATGCAGATGGATCAGTTATATACGGTATTTATTTTATATGTGGATGTAGGCAAACTTCTGTGTGTTATAAATCAAACACTGAATGAAACTCTATCTTCAGTCAAGGAAGAAACCTTTTGCCTCTTGAAAAAACTGAATTCTTATTTGGTGTTGCCTACAATTTTAATGCTTGGGTTTTTAAATTTCCCCCTCTCTCCTTAATGTTCAAAAGGGGAAAAAGTGATTTTGTATGGTATGATAAAGTACAGAAGAACTGGATTCTGTTACTCTCCTTGTTACTGACTTGTAGAAATTTCCTGGGTCATACAATGTCCTCCACTTCACCATCCTTTATTGTAAAATGAAGCTAATCCCGCTTGGAAAAATGCTGGAAGGAATATTCTGGCCTTCACAGCATGTATGGAGTTTCACTGGCAGGCTGAGTCGTCATTAGAAAAATCCTTACGTTCCTAAAAGCAGTTCTCTCTACTTATGCTGTCAGGTCTTCAGATAGTAACCATTAATTTTTGGAGATCTCATGTGATTATCCTTTTCGTAAATTCACAGAATAATTTAAGTGTTTGACATATGAAATAAATACATACACATAATTGATGCTATTTTGAGCCAATGTGTTTATGTCCAAGTGTTGAGTGCAATGTGTATGATGTAAAGCCCACCTGTATTTGGAATTAAGTAAGAGGCATTCTTAAATGTAAAAAAGCTTTTCACTTGGGGTTTAGGTAATGTGTCTTCAAGTCTGAAGGCAAGATGAATAAGAGTAGGGAAAGCATTTTCCTCAGATATTTTTAAGGTATTTTGTTGCAATAAACAGCAGTAAAAGACTTGGGAATTTAAAATCTGCCGATATAGGAAGGATGTGGAGCTGCTGGAATGGGTCTGGAGGAGGCTCTGAAGATGCTCCAAGGGCTGGAGCCCCTTTGCCGTGGAGCCAGGCTGGGAGAGCTGGGGAGGTTCACCTGGAGAAGAGAAGGCTCCAAGGCCAAGGAGACCTGAGAGCCTCTTTCTATGTCTAAAGGGGGTCCAAGAAATGGGCTCTATCTCTAGAGCTTATTATTTTTAAAAGTCACCAGGCCTGTGGCTTTTTGTCTTTCTTAGACTTTCACAATCAAAGTGGTACCTTGGGAAATTTTTTCCTTTTTTTTTCCTGTTTGTTTGTTAGTCTGGGTTTTGGGAATGGAGGTTTAACCTTTCTTAAAAGCTGTACTTTCAGGAAAAGGTCAAAATATTTGATGTGTCCTGAGAACTGAAGTCTAAGTAAGTGAAATTTTTAAGGATACATGACAATGATGTGACTGCAGTCTGTGTCTCTGAGACCAAGGAAGCTGGAGAACTCCTTTTGCAGGGTTTAAACGTGTTAAGAGTCTTGCCATTAGCAACTCAGCAATTTGCACATTAGACAAATAATTTGCAGTGCTCTGACTGAATCACAGAAGAACAGTGACCTTGCACATGTTCATGCTGCTCTGGTGTTGGATTTTATCTTCACATGAGCAGATTTTTCTAGTTGAAGTGTTAAAATGCATTCTCAGAAAAGAAACTGTATAAATGTTCCTAGGATGAGGATAATTTCAGTTTCAGATGTGCTCATCTCTTCTTTATAAGTGAGTAAATTTAATTGGAACAAGAGAAAAACCTGATAGTTTAACTAGAAGCACTCATAATATTATTACTTTTTAAAAGGCACTGCTGTAATGAAGTGGCTTTAAATTACTGAGTGGATAGATTGGAAAGCTTGTTCGTTTTAATGGTCAAAGAGCAATATGCTTAACTTCATCTGATGGCCAGGGTGTGCTGCAATATTTGCCTGAACCACCTGAAGGGAAGCCTTTTATGTTTCATGTGAACTGGTCTCATAACTAACCAGCCCATACTCTCTGGCACTTGTAGTGTATCTGTGCCCAAAATGCTGAATCACAAAGATACCTGAAATTAACTATTAACCAGAGAAAAAGATGACATGTAACCATCTGCTATTCGGATGTTTTTCCTTTCTCTTCCTCTCTCTTTGCTATGGGATTTCTGAGAAACATTGGGAAGTAGTTGAATCACAAACCTTAATGTGAATGAAGTAGAAGATGAATTTTGCTGCTGTCCACGTGATCAATGCCTTTCTTACAGTCCTCACTTATGTTTTTCAATGGTAATCTGCACTGCTGTTGGTTTCTGCTCATCTTTGGTGAGAAAAAAGGTGATGATAATTATGATTATTGATGGTAGAATGCTGATATCAAATGTTTTCCATTATTGACACAGGTTTCCATTTTCCATTAGGTTATTTGATAGTTGTTTTGTAGTTAGAATTAACTTTTAGTGTGTGTATTCAAACTGACCTTCCTCCCGAGGCTCACTATGTAAATCTCAATTCCTTTGTTCATTTTTCCATTAGAAATTAAAGCCAGTCTAAGGTCTTTTGAAGAGGGTTTTCTCACCAATGCATAGCTTGGTGATTGAATTGAGTGTTCACCAAGAGCTGGGTTATCTGATTGCAGCACATCTGCTTTATTCAGATGAGGACTGTGAATCAGGATCTGAAGGCGTTGTCTGGAATGAAAATCTTCTTTATGCCCCTTCTTTCTGAGCTGATTGTGATTGTATGGCTCAACTTGTCTGACCCCTGAGAAGGCAGGCACAGTGATGGCATAATGCATGAGTTTTGAAGCATTTCTGGGTGTTAAGATGGAAAGATTGACAAATAGCCTTTTTTCAGGCCAAAACTAAACATATCTGGTAAGTAGTGTGACTGCAAGTTTGTGTGCAGTGGTTTTTTGGTTGGTTTCACTGATTTAGGTAGTCTAAAATCATTTGCAGTGCATGTGCCTGTAACCTCTTAGCAAAAATGCTCTGTTTGGGCTGCTTTTCACAGGCTGTGTTTCAGCTTGGTGAAGAATGAGCCTGATTGCTGAGCTGGACTATAGTCAGTGCAGTATTAGGTCATGTTGGGCAGGGCTTTGCCAGGATGGGGCTGGGTATTGGTGTTCACATGGCACTGTTCTAGAAAGTTAGCAGGAACCTGCATTGAGAAAGAATCATCTCTGTCATCCTCAGGTGAAACTACAGGGATCTTTGGTCCTTTGCAGGTTTCATTTATGGGATGGCCAGTAGGGGTTGCAGGAAACTGTAAATTAAATATGTGACCATGACTCATGACTAAAGTAATTTTGCATGGGCAGCATTGGGGGTATTACACACTAATATACACCCAAAAGATTATTTTCCATCTTTCTGTATTGATGTGATTGAATAGATACTGTATAATCTTACTGTGAGAGGAGTAGTGTTGATTAACTAAAGGACATGTTGTTTGTTATTAGGTATTGTGTGCAAATATGTTGCAGCCATAAAAATGCACCTTTGAAAATATTTTCCCTATTATGCCATGAATTGTCCTGCAATTTTATGATGTGCACACTTTTGCCCCATGAGATCATCACAGGTACAGGAAATATTCAGGATATCCATATACAAATGGGAGGGAAAGGAGAACATTAAACAGAACTTCCAAGGCAGGTCCCAAGGTTAATTCTCATAAAAACCTTGCTGTTCTGGATTTTTTCTCCCTTGAGCTCTCATCCCTGGAGAAATCAGGCCGAAACTGTGTGCTGTAAGGGGGAGCAGCATCCTTCCTGTCAGAGCTGGTTATGTAGCACAGGGCTTGCTGCTTTGACTGCAACATCACCAATTTCTGGGAGAAAGTTATTGAAAGAAATGAGTATTTTCTTGAAGTGGCAAGGTTAATACAGACTCTGACCCACGCTCAGGTTGTGCTGTGTTTATTGTTTGAGAAGTCTGTCAGCAAGGTGAGACACTGGAGGTAAGACCACAAGCAGGCAGGCCTTGTTACCAATATACACAACATTTCCAGCACTTCAAAAATGTCATTTGTCCAGCATAGAAAGGGAACATTCACAGACACTAAACCCATGAATTGGACTGTATGAGATGTTTCTAATGTTGCTGCCCTCCTTCTCTTCTTTATTTCAATCCCTCTTTTAACCACAACTGTTTGATTTGCTGAGTGAAGGCAAAGCACAAGGAGACAACTGGGCTTAGAGATCCCGAGAAGAAGAAAAGATGATTTAGATGAAGTAAGACATAGTGATAAGCCTTGTTAATCTTTTGTAGCCCTTCAGTGAAACCAGAGGAGTGCAGACCTGCTAGAGCAGGAAGGAGGTGTGTGTATTAGTGCAGGGGATGGTGGATGAGCTGAACTGACAATTTTCAGCACCAATTACAGTTCTCTGGGCCCTCTGTAATGTCTTTCATTTACAAGCAAGGCAAAATTTCAGCATTATCCACTTGCTTTCCTACTGAAAACTTTTTTTTGCATCTAGTAGGGTGACTTTCACACTAATCATGTGTTAGGAGTCAGTTTCCTTTTACTCTTAAGAAAATGGAGTGTTTGAAGATCATTGGCTTGTGTGTGAAATTAAATTGTTTTATTATTTTCCCAAAAGAATAATATGTTAAACTCACAGCAGCATAACTTGACTGTAGCCTGTGGGTCCTGACCTACATTTTTTACTCTACAGAGCATGAAATCTCTTGCTATATATGACACAAAGTCACTGCATGGCTAGAAATTACAGTAAATTGTATGGTTCTGGTATTCCAGATTAAAAAGTGAGTTAGATACAGCTAATCATTATAGTAAGTAAAAATTTGATACATTGTAAAATGAACTCAGTGTTTCTTTTGACTTTCTCCTTGTTTTTCCTTTTTTTTCTCAATATGTGCCTTTTTAAAAAAAATTAACAAACTTCTTATCTCAGTATTTTAATTATTGAAATCAATCAAATATGGAACTCCCGAATTCTTCACCTTTTGTGGTCTGGTGATGATAATGACGGGCGTTTCAAAGCCAGCTTGGACAAAAGCAAATGACATTCAGTTTCAGTTTCTTGGAAAATCCAAACCCTTGTGCCTATTTTGTTCTGTATCCATGAATCATTGAAGTAGAAGTAATTTTGTTTGTATGGTAAGGGAAAACACATTTTTGATTTTTTTTTTCCTCTATGATAGGATTTTCTCCTCTGAGTTCAGTCTCTTGCCAGGGAGATCTATCCCATGTCAGGTGAACATGTTCTGGTCATGAGGTCTCAAACCATAAACCCAATGATATTTCTCTGAGCTCCATTTGAGGTTTCTGAACTCTGCCACAACCCTGGCAGCTGTTTGTTTTGTTTGAGAAGTTCTCCACAGGAATAGAGAGGTTACTTTTCCTTGCCCTTCTCTGCATCCCAGAATTCAGGGAAAAAATAAGCTTCAAACAATAAATTCAAGAAATCTGAGAAATCTTGATACATATTTTGTGATTCCTTTATTGAAATGCTTGTGATTTTTTTTTGATCCCTTATCTTTAAATGGAACCTTTTGAAGGTATGAGTGTAAGTTCTCATGGGTGTAGTCCTTGGTTTGTGAAGAAGTGTCACAGTTAGAAATGTGGCCGTGGAGTGACTCAGAGCACAGCACTGGTGCTTATTTTACTGAATATTGCAAGTTGTGTAATGTCTGATACTTTATTAATGCAGTTAAAGATGATGATAGTTAAAATATGAGGCCAAGAAAGACAGAGAAAATAAATCTAAACCTGATTAAGAAATATTTTTAATGAATGTTTTGACAGATGGCCTAAAGAGGGGAGAACTGCAACAGTCACTGTTGACCACCTAATTCTAGATTTGTTACATTTTAAAACAGTGAGAAAAAATTCCTTTCAAGCAATTTTGAAATTAAATTTTAAAAAAAGTGAAGGTAAAAAAAATCAGTTTGTTTTTGTTCCCTTGACCCTCCAATGCCACAGACAATGTTACAGCAGTCACTGAGCTTTCCAGCAGGGCAGAGATGGTTTAAGTTGTGTAAGGCTTTATCTTAGAGAATTCCTGACAGATTTCCCATTGATTGTCTTCTCTTTGAGTCTTGATGAGAATAAAGAGGACAGCACAACTGTCTGCAATGGAACATTTATTTTCCACTCTTCCTCCTTGCAGGCAGAACATAAAAACAAATGTTTTCCTTGTGAAGGGGTGTGTGTTCTTCTTCTAGACCTCAACATCATCTGCTGTAAAGACATACTGGGGATCTGGGGATTTGGTGAAGCCCTGAAGAAAACTTCTGAATTGTGTGTGATATCTTCATCTATATCACACTGTGAAATGGAGAACACAGACTGTCCTTCAGAATTCTGCCTGAAGGGCCAAACTGGCACTATATCAGCATCTCATGAGCTGTAGAGTTGTCCTTTTTCCCCAGTGTAAACATGTTTTGTGCTACACTGAGATATAGCGAAGTTAATTAAGTGAAAAGGTCAGCTGATCTTAAAATCATATTATTAAGTGGGAGAAAACAATTGTACTCAATTTGGATTTATTTCTTCAGTGTATTCAGACAGCTCTTTAGCTTCTGTGAGTTGGCTTTGCTCCACTGAATTCATTAGAATTGCTTTGATTTACATAGCACTGTTGTCTCTTTTTTTTTTTTTCCTCTTTTGACTCTTGTTTCAATTTTTTTTTCCATTGAAGGGTTTATTTGGCTGACAGAACTTAACTTTATAGGAATGTGAAATTTATAGTGTGTATGTACAGTCTGTACAGGCAGACAGATTCCATAAGTCCAGACTCATGAGTGGAAGCATCATTGAAGTCAATAACACTAGTGTTTCTAATAATTTGGAAAATACTGTAAAGTACCAAAAAAGCCAATCAATTAAAAGAAAAAAACAAGAGTCTAAAAACTGAACATGAATTTAGAAGCTGTGCAGGCTGCATGCATATCCCACCTTCTTCCCTTTGTGCCAAAGAAATGCTATAGGCCCAAATAAAGGTCAGGTACCTGGGAGGCCTTGCCAGTGTTGCTCGCAGAGGTTTTAGTGCACTGTGCAATCAATATTCATATTTACAATTCCTTCAAATTTATCCCCATTACCATTCAAAAAAGGGGGAAGAAAAGGATATGGAAAAGTGTCTCTGCATGAGTCTTGAACAGCCCCTGTAGCTGTGTATAGGTGGGTGTGAATTTCCTTCATTTTTCAGACCCTTCCTCCATAAGAAACAAAATTATAACTTCCACTGATATGACCAGGCTTTGTGAAATGACCATACCACTTACCCCTGCTATCATTTTCTATGTCAAACAGGAATTTCTGACACAAAAATAAAACCCAAGTCAATAATAACTAAATAAATAATGTCTCCTCCATGTATGTTGCAAGTGCATTTCTGTTAAATTATTTCACCATATTAAAATCCCCAAGAGTTTCTGCCTTGCCCAAAGCTGATTCTCTTGAACAGCGATTTGCTCAAGAAGCTAAAGGGTGCTATGAAATTTTACAAAAATCAGGAAGATAGATAACATTTTCTCATTTGTAAATGTGGCTTTTATTTTAAAGCTGCCAATAAATAACTGGAGTCTATTTTGTCTGATAAACCCTTCTCTAGGATATATAGTAATAAAAACTAGAAATGTTAGAGACAAAGGGCAATATGTGACAGAGCACATTGTAATTCATGTTACAGCTTAGAATATAAATCTGCAAAATGCACAACTTGCTTCTCATTTGGGCCTTCAGATAGAGTTGAAGGTGTTCACAAAGACGTTCAACACTTGAGAAGGGTTTTATACTCATTTTAAAATTATGAATTAATTTTCAAGGGAAGATCTGCAAATTACATCTGCAGAAAAGATCTGGAAGTAGCTAGGAATGTTTTGTTGACAGGATGATTTGAATCATTTGACAGAATATTTTTTTATCAACAGAATCAAATTAGAGTTTCAACCAAATTAATTTTGTTTTGTATGTAAGTCCTGCCTGACAGGATATATTCAAAGAAAGAGAAAAGCACTCTGGATATAAAAGAAGTGTCAATTAGAAGACAGGAGCACGAAGTCTCCATAACAAACTGTTTACTAAAGGGTAATAAGTGAGTTTCCAATGCAAAAAGCTTGTTAAATGCATTTTTTGTTTTGAAAAAATTATTTCCTTTTCCTTTAATTGAGAAATCTTGACAGCTTTGTCAACAACAAAAAGTCCTTGCTGTTACTAGTTTCAAGTACTTTTTCTCAATACCTATAAAGGCAGAGAAAAATTCTGGGGAGGATGCTGAAAGATGGGTATTTGGATCGTTTCTTTTCAGTTGCAAGCAGAGCAATTTCTTTGGGCTTCTTTTCACTTTGAGATCAAATACTTAGGAAAAAATGCAGCAACTCTGTAGGAGGTAGATATTTTGTAGACAGAAAATCAACTGCATATTATAATCTATTTCATCTCACTGGTTAAAGTACTTCAGAAAATGACATTGCTAGACAATTTATACCAGGATGAATGACCAAGAAATTTACTGGCCTTGCAGGTTGGGGAACTCACATATCAGAGAACAATGAGGACATTAAACAACATTTGTAAACCAGATGGAATCGGGTCCTGGTATAAACTGCATTTTTGTTATGCCAAATAAAGGTGTCGGAGTTACAGCACTGTCTCCAGAACTGGTATTGGATCCATAGCACTGAGTTAAGTAAAATTTGTAAGGAAGCTTAGAGAAGTACTATTATTATTATTTTGTTATTGTTATTATTACTGCATTATGGAGCAACCAGTCTGTTCCTCAGTGTTAGGTTTTGATAATTAATCCTGTGATGGATGGATAGATGGTGTCCATCACAGGCTCGCACAAGTCAAGTTTTGTGAGCAAATTTCTTCACTCTACTACTCCTTTAAATGAGCTTGTAGATCCCATCAGTGAAATTAATTGGAGTCTTGGTCATACATAATGTCAAAATAAGTCTGTATTTTCTTGACAGAGATCTTTAAAAACAAGTCGTCTTTATGTCGTAGACAGAGGTGAACAGTGTTCCTCTACTGGTTTAACAAGAACAAAAGCAGAGTATAAGAGCAAATTATTTTACCCCATATATTCACATCAATTATGTTAATTTCTGAAGTAAATTGAAATTTGGGATCTACTCTTGTGCTGGGGAAAAAAGTGGAAACAAATGAGTAGGATCTGCAGTGACCACAGCCATCAGTACATACATGACAGGCCAGAGAAGCAGGAGAGAGTTCAGAAGTATCGTCTTGGAGTAATGAGACAAATGGTTGAATTGCAGATCCACACAGTCATCTGATACATAACATAAGCTGCTCTTGGTTAATTACACTGGTAATTTTAAATTGAATATCATTGTGCTATTCTTTGTTCTAAATTCAGTAACTAGGCTCTGGTTTATGATACTTACACGTGTCTCAGTGGAACAAAGGAGTGTTTCACTCCATCCATGCTTCATCTTCGTGCCACTAATTGCTAGCATTGACTTTGTGTAACTAGCGTGTTTTCTTTTCCTATTACATGAGGGTGATGAATATTTTGACCTCAGATGATGTTAATGAACTACTAAATAAATGCATCAACAAGCAAATTCCTCTCATTACTCTTTGATACATTGATACATGAGAAGAAATCCAGGAAGGTACTGTAAGAGTCATTGGATATTATGAGTTAATTAATAGCAAACCCGGATTCAGATTTTCTGAAGTTAAAGCATTTTACAGCTGAAAGGAACCCAGACTGTTCCTTCCAAAATTAGGACTTTGAACCATATGCTTAATTAATTGTAGTTTTGAATGGTCAGAGTCTCTGGAATTGCAGAATTTTGTGATCTTCAAATATTTTAAATCACCATTTGTTTCATATATTCTGGTATTATGTTCCTATTTAGGAGTCTTTCCTTAAAGAAGAGTCTGGGAAGAAGTTTGTGTAATCAGATAACCATGATTGCATGATTGATAACCATAATTGCATGAGTCACAGTAAATGCATCAGATTATCAAAAAATACTGACTCCCGAACAGTTCTCTGAGGAGTTTTGTTACAAGTTCTCTTTGTTACAGTTCACCTTATCAGCCTTTTCTCCGTTTCTCTGCCACATCAGGGGAGGAGTATCTGAAATTGCCCAAGTTTTCAATTGTCGATTCACACCTTCCAACTTAATTTTGAGGGAAAGGGTATTTTATTAGTTTTATGTATTTCCTGGCATATTCTCCTTCTTGTAATTACTTATGTAGTATTTAACTTTGCTTGTAATGAAGTATAAAACGTAATCCCTTGACACTGAATTAACTCCTTTTTTTCTCCTGACATTAGGCCATACTTGTGACTGCTGAAGCATCAAGACATCTGTGCAGCAGTTCTGGCCTCTCATTCGTATGGGCTGCTGAACTATTGACTATATTCATTTTAACATGTTATATGCATTAGCAAATCAATGTGGCACAGCAGATGGAAACTTTTAAACTGATATGACCTCTGTGATTGTAGGAGTATGAAATTACACTAAATGGGAGAGAGACCATGAAGCGACTTGACAAGACCAAGGAATCAAGAAGGAGAGCTACAAGAATGAGCTATCCTGCACAAGAGAAAGTTTATTGCCATATATCGGGTTGTTCCGTGTTTCCCAGTTTGAGTTCCCAGTTGTGAAGTTCAGTATCGTCACTCCATGCTACACAAAATGGAGTCTGGTTTTGCCCCTCACGGTGTCCCCGCTCCCGGATTGGTCAGATTTGCCACAGATTGTCCTTCCATGGTTCTCTGGGCCCTTGTTTACCCTTTATGGGTGTGATCCCCCCTGACCTTCCCTTCCATGGGAGGATTTGCAGCTCCTCCCGAGTTCCAGAAAGTTCCAGGCTGCCCTCAGATAAACTGGGGCCATTTTGATAACTGGGCCATTCCATCGTATCCCACTGGAGTGTGCCCGTCCTTCTCACCCTCCAAGGGTCTCGGCATGTGATCAGTGTTTCTCTTTGAGATCTTCTGTACCAAACTGAAAGGAAATGTAGGAATAGTGGACGTCATTGGTTTATGCAAATACTTATTTTTGTGTATGTATTTATATTTTTAATGATTATTTTACTTTTTAAAAAGCAATAAGAAATTGTTTTATTAGCTATTAGAAAAGTCTTTATTGGAATTTTATTAGAGTCTTAAGACGAGAATGATGTGCTATTACAGAAGTAGCTCGGTTTTTAGTGGGTTACATCCCAGTTTGACACTCAATAAACCTTCTTACAAACATTCTGAGGTTTGAACCATATCAATAGGTTGGACTAGAAAACTTTGTCAGTATTGATTTTTTCTAATGCATATACTATGCTAAATAGATCAGTGTTTAACAGATCAGATGAGACCAAGTGCGGAGAACAAGAAGCTTCTCCATGCAGAGTTGACTGGTTGAGAGATTAGATTCGAGATGAGAAATCTGCATGTGAACTGATAGTTGGGTGTGTTAATACCAATAGGGGAAGAAAGGGGGAATCAGAGGTGAAAATTAACACTGCCAAGGTACAGAGACGCATCCAGGGTTTATTTTGTACAGCTTGCAGTCTCTGAATGTTCTTTCCTGTGACCTTGATTCTGGGCTCCTGCTCCAGCGTGTTCAGGCAAGGTTAAACACCCCTTTGCTAGCTAATGCAGCTGGCAGTGGTCGTGGTGACGTCTGGCTCCTTCCCATCATGGAAGATGATGTGTCTGCTGGGTCACTGTTTTGAAAGCTGCTTTGTGCGTGGTTGGGGTACACATGGAGTATATATTATAACATGGTATAGATAACCCCACTGGTTTTAAACACAGAAGCCCCAGAATTAGCAAACTGCACAACTTTGTGTTTGATGCCAGCCAGCCATGGCCAAGTTTAGATAAAGATGTGAATTTGCCACTGGAACTTTATCAATTGTATTTTCTGTGTTCTGAGTGTGACATCATGGAAGAAAGTCAGAAATTACTTTGATTTGTAATGAAAGAAGGTCCTCCTGTTTCCATTTTGGACAGGTAAACATAGCTTTGTAGTTTTTCATCAATAATTATTTTAAATCCTAGTGGATGTGTCTATATTATCTATTTGTAAAAACTGAGAGAAAGGGGAAAAAAGTAACCAAAAATACCCAAATGAGCAGGTGACCAGCTGAAATGCAGACTTGTTCCCAGTTCACAAGTGACTATAGATATTAAGACTCACTAATCATAGACCTATAGGTGAAATTACTGGTTTGAGAACAGAAGTATGCATAGTTTTGGGTGCTGGTATGTGAAATTGGTGAACACCTGAACTTTAATGTAATTTTTGCAATGGTAGCACATATGGGGCCTAAGGAAAGAAGCAGACCATTGCCCCTTTTTAAACAGATTGAGACATGTTATTTAATAAAATAAATTAAGTCAATTGCTACTCTGCTTAGTTACATAATAAAAATAAACACGAGAAGACATTTTGAAATTGAACTAGTTAATAATATCATCCTATTAGAATTTGCGTTACAACCAGATTGAATTAGTTTAATGGGGAAATGTAATAATATTCTGTAGATTTTTTTTTCCTGTTAACTTTGTATATTTTAATGAATACCTTAATTAGGCACCTTTATTGATGCAGACATTTCAGAAATAAAATTTGCTTCTGTATTCTCCTTCACACACCAACATCCATTAAAATAAAGCTAATCCTGTAATGACTAAAGGGCAATTATTTTGAAAACTTCCTGTGCCTGCTGAAGGGACTTGGAAGTGATGGTTCATCTGTCTGTAGGCAGGGATGTCAGGGCTTCCATGGGCATAGAGCTGTACTGTTTATTTGGTATTAATTAATGTGATTGAAAGTTCTTTAAGCATATTGCCAATGGTCTGTTACACTGTATATATGTGCATTCTTAAAATAAGATTACAACCTTTTGGAGTCGGTTGTTTTAATCAGTGGTGATGGTTTATTAGATGTGGAATATGAGGGTATCAAATGGTTACAATCTGTGCACCATGAAGGCAGAATTGATTGAGTGACTGAATGGATCTGAACACATTCTGTCAAAAAAAAAGCAACCATATGCCATGGATGTAGTGATTTATGTGGTGGGGTTTGTGGACTTGCAGGCTTATGCTTTGGCAGAAGTAAATGTGAGCTGGTTTCTTTAAATATCCCTTAATGCTACGAGAGCTCTGCACTCAGGCAGCCTGAGGCAGATCACTCCAGTATGGCTTTCCTCAGTGAAGAGGTACATGTATACATAATTAAACACACATGTATGTCTTTAATGTTCACGTTATAGGAGAACATTGAGGTCCTCTGGAATATGTCAAAAGGTACCCAATGGGCCAGGGAGGGAGGAGCAGCTTCATACATCTTATTGAGACAAGGGGTGAGTTGGTGTAAATAAATCTTAGTCTAACAAGGACATACTTACACAATTAGGTCAGTGAAACAATTTTTATTTTTTATTTTTTTTCCCCTATTAGGAGAGTTCCTGATCATCAGTTGAAAGAGAATAAAACAGTGCTTGGAGGAGATGGGGATGTTAAAGGTCTCTGGACTTCAAAGAGAAGATTAGCCATTAAAGTCAATTCTTTTCATGCTGGTGAGGAAAAAAGGGTAAGTACAAATCCAAACCCACACAAGAATGCAGATCATGGAGTAATTCTGATTGTGTTCTGTGATGGGAACTTTCCAGAGGAACTCTTTCCTGAGGGTGACTTTCTGGACAGATGTCTGAATAATCATAATCTGAGGCATAAGGAATACACAAACACTGAAAAACTGCATTTTAAATTTCTTCCACAATCTCCATAAGGAATCACAGTTATCAATCTCTAAAATTTAGCATTATATTAGTTGTCTTCTAGACTGTTGAGAGGATGATTTTGCTTTGGAGCATAAATACCTTCAAAATGTGGTAACACTCATTTCCAGGTGTTTTCACATTTGCAGAAAGTTAACGCTGACATTATTTCACGTGTCTTATGAAGTGTTTTTATTCCTCAAATTTGAAGGAGCTGCAAGGCATCATGTGTTGCCCACATGTGGTTTCTCTTTCCTCAAAAGTAGCACCTTTACATACCTGCAGTGTTTGAGGTTCCCTTTCTCTGTCATACCTGTGATTTCCCAGTCCCAGCTGGGGATTAGAGAATGCAGGTGAGTGAGCTGTCTTGTAGTAATGATAAAAGAAGAAAGAAACAGAAATACCTCCTAGAAGCCCTTGAAAAATGCAGCAGTGTGTTGCAGTAAGTCTCAGATGCCATAGTGATGTTATGTCTAAATTGTTATTAGTGAATATTGTGCTATTCCTATAAAAATACTTCCTTTATAATTGCTGATTTCAGGACAATGCTGCAAAAATATGTAACTTGCCTGAATTATCTGTAGTCATATGAAATTTCTAAACATGAGATACTGTAATCCTTTCACTTCATTTTTAATTTACAGTATTGCTTCTTGACATTAAGCTGTTAAATCCATGTATTATAAGTTCAGAATAACTTCTTTTATGTTCTGGCACCAAACTAGAGTTCTTGCCTCGTCTACTAATGTTGAATAATGGAAAATAATTAACTTTAAATTAAAAGTATTGCTTTTTATTATATGACAGTATTAGTTATAATATGGATTTCAAAAGAAGTTTTTAAGTGCAGGCACAAATCAATTATACACAAAGAATAAATTATCTCCATGGCAGAAAGTAATACTTGTTTGATGAAAAGCTCGTTCCTAAAATGAAGTGTCTTTGCTGTCAGACTTGTGTGATGTCTGTATGTACTGGAAGGGAAGATGCAGCGGTTTCTGGTGCTGCTCAAAGTGGTCCTGAGGGGCCAGAGAATTTGGCTGATGTGGAGAAGGGCATGACCAGCAGGTCAAGGGTGGTGTGTCTTCCTCTCCTGCACACTGGTGAGACAAGTCTGGTCTGCTGGGTCTGTGTTTGTCATGTGAGCAGAGCTGAGAAAACGGGCTGTTCAGCCTCTGAAAGAGAAGGTTCTGAGGGAGGAGATCTGCTAAATGTATGTAAATACAAAAGGGGATAAAGATGGGTAGCAAGAGGAAGTGAGACTGGACCAAAATACAAGAAATTCCTTGTAGACATAAAGAAGTGACTGGATGTGGCAGTTTGTTTGATGGTTTAGTTGACAAGGTAGTGTTCAGTCAAAAGTTGGACTTGATTTTGTCTGTATTTTGAAATGCACAAGCTTATGAATTTTTTTGAGCAGTACTTTGATTAGAAATGAAAATAGTTAGTTATGGTCAGTATAAATTTGATGTTTTCAACCGCCATTTATGAGTGTCTCTGGTAATTTGTACCTCTGAATGCAAATTACAATTATTGAGAGGTTTGAATGTGAGCTTTCATCTCAAATGGAAGATGAAGGGTTACAGTTTCTTCCATCACTTTTATTTTCCAGGAGAGAAAACAAAATTATTGAATTACTTGATTTATCTTTGGTTCTGCCTTTTTTTTTCTTCATTTTTATTTTCTTCTATTTATGAGATTGCACGATGCCCAGAGAATAGTTTTGAGTTTTTGGGTTTTTTTTTTTTTCAGAATTTGTATGTACTTTTGTATATATTTGTGAAAAGAGGGGATTCTTTATGGAGATTAGTGCCAGCTCTTTGTATAATTGCTACCACAGTGAACATGTCATATGCATTCAAATTGCTGTAGATCAATACAGAACATTAATAACCCACAGATTTAGAGAGAATTTTTTCCTGAGAGTAGAATGTCCCTAAAATGTAACACTATTCCATGCTAGATGAGAGGGTTTGTGCAAGTGCAATGCAGAATACATCTGAAATACTTTTTCCTACAGCAATCAATATTGTTTCTGCAGTGTTGCTTTTCTGTGCAGATCTGTTGGCAATAAAGCCTTTTGTGGTGTTTTCCATTGCTGTTTGCTCTGAAACAGCTCACCTGGTGGCTCTTTAGAATAGGGAAGGGCAGGGATTTAACAGCAACATTTGGACTCCCTGGGCATATCGTTAGGTGAACCAATGATCAGCCTGTCAGGAGCCGTGTCCCACTGGTGTATCTGTGCTGCTGTACTTGGGATGGGATTATTTTAGCGGGGAAAAGATTGATGCTGCTCTAGCCAAGGGTAATTTAATCTTTGAATTATGTAATAACTCTGACAAACACACCAAACAGTATTTTTTTTTTCACCACAGGATCTTCTTTCTGTTCAGCAACAACTCTGTGTGTGTCTTTAATAGTTCTCAAAGTTTGGGAGGTGTTTATAGGAAATTGAGAAATGAAAAAAGTGCAGAATGCATGAATAGGATGAGTTTGGACAGTTAATCCATCTCTCTTACATACTTAGCCCTTCAGATAGGAACAATTTTATGTGTTTCAAACCACACATAAAATCCAGCCAACTGTAGTCAATGATAGTTCCTCATTACAAGCTGTACCTTTCTTGGGAATGGTGTTTGATAATGAGGACAGGTTCCACAGGGGGAATGCTGGACTTGAATCCCCTGGCCAAATCAAGGGCTGGGTTGGAGCCTCACGAAGCTTCTGAGAGCTGTCCCAGCCCACAGGGCTGTCAGGAAGAGATGATGCTCAGGGTGCCCCACCTGCTTGGATGATATTCCTTCTCCAACACATACTAAACACAAACCAGTTCTTCTCAGCTTGCTTTGCTGTATTTGCAGGGATATTCCCAGGAGGAAGTGGCAAAGTTGCTTTGGCAATGGTGACAGCTACATATCAACTTCAGGAAGCGTTAAAAGTTGTGGCTCTTCATGCACTCATGCAAAAAGTCTTCACACTGTGGCTCAAAAGTAATTTCTTCTGTGAAACAAGGGATTCCCCCTTCTCCCAAAATAATAAAATTCAAATAAGGAAAAGAATCCCTGGCCCCTGATTTTCTGCTGCAGAGTACTCTGAAATCATTTAAACTTACACCCTCCAAGGTCAAACTTGTTATTAAATGCTGTCAGAGCAAAAGCATTTGCTTGGTGGAAAAACCTTAAAAATAGAAATCCAAGCAAAGAAAAATTGGGCCCCACAGTATTCTCTGGTAGAAGAGAGTGTTTTGTTCTGCTGTAATGTGAAATAGCACATTGGACGTTTTCAGCAGAGGCACTGCATTTTGAACAATGATTGAAAACAAAAAGAGCAACTGCTGTGCTTAAAGGGGATGTGGGAAACAGAATCACACCTCGTTTCAGGCACCAGTGATGCCAGGAAGAGCAGAGTCCTCTCCAGGGCCATCTATGCAGTGAATTATGGTGACTTGACTACTCTCTGGGAACCTTAGTGACCTATACAGTATTAGTTCAGGTGAAGTCCCTTAGGTTCAGGACAGTCTTGTGAAATGGCACTTACTTCTCCTTAGAGTTTTTGGGTTTTATTTATTTGTGTGGCCCTGCCAGAGGTGGGGTAAGGTTATCATGACTGGAATTTCAGTGTAAATTTTAGAATTGTAATTTAAATTTAAAATTAACTTCTGGTGGCACTAGGAAGCATTTTTTCCTTTGCTGTGTAACTGTTTCAGTAAGGAGAAAAGCAGGAAAAGAAGCCTAACAGAGAATATGGGAACAAGATGTGGGTTTGGGGGAGCTGTGAAAGGTGTTGGTAAGTTCAGTATAGACAGTCATTTCAGTAGGAGAGAAGCTGTGCATAGCCAAGTGTGAAGAGAGCCAGAAATCCCTAGGGAAGGAACAGAAGGAAAAAAGGATGAGAAGGAAAATGTGTGTGGCACTGGGGTGGCACAGACATGGGGTGATGAGGAGGAGCCATTTACCATTTGGGAGATATTTATCCCAAAGATATTTTTCACAGTCACAGGATATGCTGAGTTGGAAGGGACCCACAAGGATCACTGGGTCCAACTCCTTGTTCTGTGCTCTGTGACTTGCACACTGGTGGAGAGCGAGCACTGGGAAAGTCCTGGTGCAGTTTGTCTTCATTTTGTGTTCATTAACATCAGTGATTGCACCACTAACCAGAAGCACTCTGGCCTTGACTATCCCATGCGCTCTGTGCTTGTGGAAGGGAAAGAAGAGGCATTCCCAGGCCTCAGGGATTTGTCACATCTGACACAGGAGTTTTAAGTGTGGAACATTTTAATCTGGGCTAATATATCCTGTGCTCGCTTCTCTAGCTGAATCCTGGTTATGCTTATTCCAATTTCTTGAGATTTGCAGTCCTTTACCAGAACCTTTCCCAAAGGGATCGTGATTGTGGAGGTTGGTGTGAAGGTGGGCTGAAGGCTTCTTTATTTTTGCTCTTTGTTCTCAACATTAGATAAATTACACCTTCTCACTTGTGTGGGGAGGAAAGACTTACAAGTTATTCAAAACATTGCACAAGAGTATCTGTGCATCACCCTTTAGAGGCAGTGGGAGTTGGCTGAAATAATAGGCCAAAGCTGTGAAATGCAGCTTCACTCTCTGCATAACACAGGCAGCAGTAGCTGAGGTTGGAACAGTTGGGGCTGAATTGGTAATAACTACAAATGAGTAAAAGTAAGAGTTTATGATCTGCAAATTGCCATAATATACACTGGATATCACAGACCTGAGTGTCAAACAGCCTTCAGCTGCAAGAGGGAGCAGAGCTGTGACCTCTTCCCCGAGTTTATCCTGAGAAATTATTCTTGAGAACTATAGAAATGTAAGTGCTAATTTTTAAACAACTTTTTCTCTGGCTTCTCTATCAGCAGATCAATATTTACAGCATGTACAACTTAGGTAATATATGCAAATTATTCCCTTTTAGCTTCCTTTTCAGAATGTGTGAAACATCTTCAGGCATCATGTAAGACTAGCAAATTATAGTGGAGCTCAGTAAAATGAATACCTGTTAAAGCAATACATCCTGTATAGGATAAGTTTGCTTGGGGAAGATGTCAAAAACTTGAACGTGAGATCAAATGAGTAGATTTGTGAAGAAGCATTAAGCTCTTTATTATAGGAGTAAGGTATTTTTACGATGCAGAAATGGAAAATACCAAGCCTGTTTTAAAGGAGATTCCTGCATTCTTGGACAGCAAAGCATCACCTGAGCTTCAGGGTAGTTCAGTCTCTGTTGTAGAGGTTGTTATTTGAAATATGCTTCATAGAATCGCAGAATGCTTTGGGTTCAAAGGGACCTTAAAGCTCATCCATGGACAGGGTCACCTTCCACCAGCCCAGGCTGCTCCAAGCCCCGTCCAACCTGGCCTTGGACACTCCCAGGGATGGGGCAGCCACAGCTTCTCTGGGCACCCTGTGCCAGGGACCTCATCACCCTCACAAAGAAGAATTTTTTCCTAAAATATGATCTGCCTCTGCCCTCTGTCAGTTTGAAGCCATTGCCCCTTGTCCTGTCCCTCCAGGCCCTTGAGCCAAGTCCCTCTCCAGCTCTCTAGAAGCCCCTTTGGGCCCTGGAAGGGGCTCTGAGGTCTCTCTGAAGCCTTCTCTTCTCCACAGTTTCTCCTGAAAGCTTGAGGAATAGAAATAGATAGAATTTTTATTAATAGTAAGCAGAAATCTCAGGTTCCTTATTAACTCCTGTAATAGTTTTAGCTTAGATTTTTGTATGTTTATGGAACATTTTTGTCTGCATTTATACCCTGATCTTTCTACTCTAAAATCTTCTGATTTCTTTGGTTCTGGTCTTAGGTGTCTCTTTTTGGGGAGTTGGGGTATTACCAAAACCATTCATCAACCTATAAGGTTGTATCATTTCAAAGAGTGTGAGTTAAAAAATCATAATTTATAAATCATGGTGTAGGCTTTTTTTTTTTTAAGGATGGATGTTTGGTATAATCAGCTAATGTGTTTTTAATTATGATTATCCTTGCCCCAAAATGAAAATTGTTCTGCTTTGCTAGCTAGATCACATAAATTAAAACACTTGCTGACATGATTTAATCAACATAAAGTGAGAGCAAGTAATTTTCCCTGAATTTGAGAAAAATACACTGGAAATAAAATTAAGTAGCAGCAGTTGATCTCAGAATGCTCTGCAGTCAGTGTAAAGCTGCTTTCATTTCCAGTAAAATGGAGTCAGGGATACAGTGCTAAATGATTGTTCCTCCTGAAATTCTGCTAGTCATCTGAATTCACGTATCCTAGTAGTTTTAGATGGATATTCAACTCTGCCCTTCACCGTTTCTGGAAGAAAGGTCAGATTTTAATTGGATTCAAAGATTCAGATTGAAGAGTTCTTAAAATACTTAACTAATACTGGCCACATGTAGTCTGTTGGTTAGCAAGTCTCCTAGCAGCCACTGATTCTGATGTGCCCATCTGTAACTGCCTTATCACTGAGAATTTCAGTCATTTAACCAACATTGTCCTGTTTTCTCCAAATATCTGATCTTTAAATCAGTAATGAAAACACAGAGGGGGGAGAAAGGTGACAGCCCCATGGATTGCTTCGCTATAGGACATCTTTTAGTTCACAGTGAAGTGGTTTTAGAGTAGCAAGTAAGGGGAGGGTTCCCAATACTGAGTATTCAGGTTCTGCTTCTTCTGTATACGTTCCTCTCCTCAGCTCAGTCTTACTGTATAGATACAGATATTGATAAAGATATAGATAGAAATTGTGATCTGACTTCACTAGAGCAAGATGTGTGCCCAGCAGCATAATTTGGATCTTTTGTTATAGGATTCTTTACCAGAGTTCGTTTTTTGGTAATTTTTAGTCTATCTGCAAAGTTCAGCCTTCCCTCCAAGCACACTTCAAAATGTGTTTCCCTTTAAGCTTGTATTTTATCCAGTGCTGAGCCTATACTTGTATTTTTTGTTGGCTGGAAGTCCTTGTGCCAAGGGAGGTGATGTTTTAAGCTGTGAGCACCTGCCTGTTAGGAAATGAACTGAGACCATCAACTCATTTCACAAAGGCCAGCAAACAGCTGTCAGATGGCAATGATGTCAACTTTACAACAGCAATCAAAATTCTTGTGAAGCTGCCCAGAAATGGTTCTGAAGGATGGGAGGGGAGAAAAAAAAGGTCATATGAGCAGTAGAGTTGGAAAAGAGGTGGCTGTGTCAGCAGAATGCACAGTGCGTGGGGTGCAAACAGTCTGAGCAGGAAGGAAATGCAGAGAGAATATGCCTTTTGATAGCATTTAAATGAGCCTTTCCTCTCACCTCCAATGAAGACAGTTGCTCCTGCCTTCATTATGACAACTCATTATTAAAACAGTGAAAAGTCTTAATATTATGTCCTATTGGATATGTGCTGCTATAACCATGTTTGCTTACAATCCTCCTTTCACTTCTTGTAGAAGTTCCTCTGTATCTCTGAATAGGTAGAAGCCTTCAAAGGAACAATATAGAAGAAAATGGAACAAAAATAATAATAATAGCAGCTAGACACTGTCTTTATTAGTAGTATGTAGTTCTCAGCAGCAAATTAATTCACGATAAGTTATTAAGCCCAAAAGCATTGATGATGTTTAAAAACCAAAGTGCCTGGGCTCTGTGCAGGTATACTTTGTTCTCTTTCACAGGCCTGCATCAGACATTGTTCTGCTGCCAGGAGGGAAAGCCTTTTCCTATTGTATATTCCTGGCAATTGTAAATGTGATATTATGTAGTTAAAGTTATGGAGGAGGGATGCAGTGGGAGAAGGTGAGCAGCTCTGACTGTACCGAGGGTGCCCTCTGCAGAATGTTACTGTGCTAGTTTGCAACTCCTTTATTTTGATTTTTTTTCAATGTAGAAATACTATAAAATAACATCTTAATTGCCAATAGATGTTTGTTCATGTAGGAAAGGAAGGAAAAAGGAGAAACTAGGAACTGATATTGGATAAAATATTAGCATTACACTAAAGTCTTACTCTGAATCCAGTATGATATATTACTGATGACTGTGATGGATAGCTATGGTCATGGGCACAATTTCTTATCTTTTCTCACCCCTGTCCATCAGGCACATTCAAATTGACACCAGATGGGTTTAACTATACCAAGTGCTTGGCAGTAAGTTTGATACTGCTAGAAGGTTTTGCACCCAGGTCCCTTTCCTCTTTTCAGGAGATGGAGTATAATATTCTTCAAACCTTGTGATGCCTTTGAAAAGAGAAATTCACTTTGTTGGCACAAACACTAATCCTTGTGTTCAGGTCAGGTACGTAACCATGTGGCTTCCTAACTAGGTGAGGTGCAGAGACAGGAGTGTCAAAAGGGAAGTGAAAAAATGCTTAAAAATAGGGGAACATATGGTGAGTACTTTTAAATTTGTACTAAGTACTTTTCCTTCTCCTCCTCTCATAACAATGTGAAGACTTACTTGATGCTGCAATTAGTAACATGCTGTTATGTTGCTGACTGTGTGGTAGGAGAGACAGGATATGTTAATGTAGATAAATTGGCTTTTTTTCTTTGACCCAGTGGGTTTTCAAAGCCATTTCCTCCACTTTTGTCTGTGGGATAGAACAGGGGCAGAATTTTGGGTTGTCTTTTGTTACACCTGAAAGGGGAGACACTGATTTCATATGAAGATGTTCAGGCATCAGGTTAATATATTGCTATCAATGACCAGCAAATAATTAATCTTTTAAAAGGAAATTTATTTTGCCATTTACAAGGAATTGTGGGAACTTTTCAGGTCTCAAGTAATGAAGTTTGAGATGAATTTTGCTTTTCTCATATTTTGGACAGAATACAAGGATCTGATTGTTAAAAGCATTCTTTACATGTGTGGTGGTTTCTAAAACTTTAAATAAAGACAAGTGAAGTTGCAAAAGAGTTTAGTAAAGTTTCAAACAATTTTAATGACAACAGAGGGAAAAATAACATGACCATTAAAGGCTGAACATCGAAAATATTTCATGGCTTTGGATGTGGGTTCCTTTGTTTCAGCTGTGTCATCACAGTCTGCATTTGGAATTTCAATCTCATTCGGATTCTGTGTGGTGAGTTTGTTAAACTGGTGTCACTCGAAGCTCTAATGTCTGGCAGCACATCACCACTGTCACTGTAGCTGATTTTTTTACTGTACAATAGAAACCACGAGGTGTTAAGAAGAAAAGGGTGTGGAAAAATCCCTCCAGTCTCCTGTCCAGGTAGACAGCAGTATTTAGAGGCACTTCAGTAGTATTCTTCATCTGTTCAGGAAGTCTAAATCAGGGTCAGTTATTGCTTATTTCTACTAGAAGTAATTTTTCTAGTGTTTTGGGGAAAAATTCTTTGCTCTCCTCTAAATCTGCTATTTTGTGCCCAATGCTGGTATTGTTTAAAATTTTCTGCATGCATATGTCTCCATCAGTACTTGAATTTGAAATATATATATAAAAGGTATAAACCACCCTATAATGTTTAGTTATGTAAGTTGTATTTCTGTTTGCTTTTCTGGTGGGCAGCACTATCAACATTAAGGATATTTGGTAATTCAAGTGGCTTACAGATACTTTCAGAGGGTTAAATGGACCTTGTAAAAATATTTTAGAGGCAGTTCCATTAAAACTCCACTATAAAAGTCTCATCAATAAACCTTTCCTCTATTCAGCAAGAACTGTCCTTTCTGAAAACGCTTCCTTATGATAAAATAATTTAAGAGAACAAAGGCTTATCAGAGATTCCCTTTAAGGCTTATCCAAGCTTCCCTTAAACAAATTCTTTAGAAATATAAACCTGGATTATCTGCACTACCTCAGGGGCATCTCTGGTGAACTTCTATAATTAAAAAGTAGACTCAAAGACAAGACAATGAATAACAAGAAAATCGCATCAACCAAACAAATTATTTTAGCTCTAAATTAAAAAAGGATGGGTATGATAAAGTTGTATGAATAGTACATGGGATTTTAGCAACACCTTGTGCTGGGAAGGACAGAATGACCTCTGCTCGTGACAGCTGAGATTTCCATCTGGCCTTGGCATGTTTCCCATGTCAAAATCTTCGAGCTTTAACCACTTCATTTCCCATGGTGGAGTAAAGCTCAGCGCTCCCCTTGCTCCTGCAGCAGCCCCTGGGTGTAACTGCACAGCAACACCAGCCTCTCCCTGCCTTTCCAAGCACCCTTAAAAGGCCCCTGGAGATGGTGGGGGATTCTGTAATGCAGATAAAAGCTGCACAAGTGATCATAAATATCTGCTTATCTCATATTGGAGGAGCTGCTGTCTCGCTGCATCACATAAAGAGTTTGTACCAACAGTGGGGCTCAAGGCTTGGTAGAGGAGGAGATGGAGTTTTGTGTTCAGTCAGGGATTCTCAAAGATGAGGTATAATTCTCAAAGCAAAGGAGCAATAGAATAGAAATTAGTTCTTCTCTTAATCACGGAAATGCCATTATTTGAATTGCAGTATTTACACTAGTTGCTGACTAGTGAGACCGTTTGAAATATTCTCATCTGTTCTTTCCTTCAATTATATCTCAGGGCTTACCAGGCTGTTTCACTGTCTCAGTTCTCTAGCTGGTAATTTTTCAATTAAGATGTAAAACATTCCTTTTTTGTTATATAGATTTAATTAAAATTCTTTGAAATACAATGCTTAGTTATTGGGTGTCTGTCTGTTTCATGGAAATGAAACTACTGCTGCTTGTTCTATCATTTAGAGAAAATACAGTAATTTATTTTCAAAATGTGGAGTTATCTTTGAAATCTCATAGAAACAGCTGTGGTTATTTATTCCTACCTGTCTGCTAGTTCTTGAATAATAAAAAATATTATCTATACCTTTAAAACCCACCAATAAGAATTTGGTTTCACAGGATTTTTATTTCCCTTCTTTACTCCGTTACCGATCTATTTTCTATTCTGGTGTTTTCATAATTAGTTTTCTTACAATTCAGTATTTAATATCAAAATTATATAGCAAGTAAAAATGATATAGGGCACTGTTTCTACCTTAGGGTTTCTCTGGCCTTCCAGTAGTGTTGCTTTAAAAGCTGCAAGACCCAAAGTATCTGTAAAAATAACACCCATTATTAATTTCCTTAATTTAATTTTAGTCTGCTTCTCCACCAGACTAATACTATTTTTAAGTTAATCCTAAAACATTGAAATGCAAAAAGGAAGAAATACTGAATTTATTCACTTGGTCCAAGCAGGTTCATAGCAAAGTATGAAGATTAATAATTGCTCCTAAAACTCTTTGAGAGGGAAGGCCATACTAAGTATTGGCATTATTTTATTAGAATGGAATATTGAGCCTTCACCTCAACATGACCTATTGCTCTGCACTGTTATATGGGCAGAAGAATTTGCTCTGTGTCAGATTTGGTTGTGTAGGGAATGATTCAGCCCCTTGATTCCTGAAGAGGTTTGCTTTTATGAAATAAAATGAATCCAGAGAATAATAAAGCTGATACTTTAAGAAAGCACTCAAAAGTCATCAGGTAAAGAGGTGGGAGAAGCACTGCCTGTATCTCTTGATCTGCTCTTGAACCCCGTGGTGGGAGTGATGAACACACATGTTGAACATCTGTCATAGTCATGTTTACATTTTTCTTTTAATTGGCATTACAGGATCATAATAACTCTCAATTTTCTTTTAGTTGTGTCATTAAATGGTACTGGATAAATGCAATAATGGGTCAGTTGTTTCAGGCACACCTCACATTCAAGAAATTCAGTCTGTAGGATGGATAATAGTAAGCAAAGTGAATGGTAATTGATACCTTTGCTGTGGTGAGTGATCCCCCTTTCTTAATTTCTATATTTAAAGCTTCTTTATAACAACATCCCAGTCTGTTATTCTGACCTTTTTTCAGTGCACTCCAGTGCAGGAAGTCCCATTTTTCCATGGTCAGTAGAACATTTTCCACACCCACTTTTCAGTGCATTACACCTTGGAAGCAGAATTAGTACCTTCTAACCTTGGGTGCTAACTTCAATTTCTGAGCAACACATTTCAGCGTTATAAAATTGTAATATACCACCTTCCCTTAAAAATAACCCTAACCCAACAAGCCTAAAGCCAGTGGAAGGAGCCATGTAGAATCCAGATCTGTCACTGCCATTGTAGACTCGATAAAGAGCCTGTTGAAAGATGAAGGTTTTGATTTAAGTGCTCTAAGTGGCAGGTGTGACAGGCCTTGAGAGAATGAATTATGGCTGAGCGGCCTCTGGCCACGCTTTTGCCTCTCAGCACTTGGGATGGAGAGCGATGCTGACCCGTGCAAAGGGAACTGCTGGGGGCTGGGGGGGGTTCTCCATCAGTCATGGAGGTTCTGGGGCTCATTCTCCTCTGGATAACTCAACAGTATTTTTAGTAAGTGGAAAAAAAATCTCAGTTTTAATCCCTGTATCCTCCTTGCCCCGGAGAAGGATTTTTAGAGCTGGCTACCCACAATTATCTTAGTTTACATGAAGGCCTTGGAAAGTGTGCAAGAGAAAGGGACTAAACAAGACTTAATGCAAAGTCTTGTTAAACTTCTGTGACTTCTGTGTCATAGTAAGTGTACCTAAAGGCTTACAGAGCTAAGGTTTTAATCTTTGGCAGCATGTTCTGCAAGAACAGTGAGTAGCAGTCAGATTTCGGTGAAAGGTGACTCCTCCTGCTCTTTGAGGGTGAAATATGAAGTTGTTCACATCATCTCTAGTAGTCAGTCTTGTTTGTTCAGTAAATTCTTTGAAACTAAATAACCACCTGCAATGGACATGCATAAACAAAAAGAAGTATTCTAAAATCATATAAAAAAAGAAAAAGTGGTCATTTAGTTCACTCATTGTCATTTTGTTCACTCAGTTGACACAATTAATGAATGACAAAACATAAGGTATGAAAATTTAAATAAATTATTTCCAAACTTCATTAACTACATTTATCTTTCTTCACTTTCAATTTGCTTCAGGCTTTCAGTCATGTCCCCTTTGGGAGACCAAAAATATTTGTAGGAAAATTAGAATTTCAGAATTTCTAATCCATATTTGAGATGAATCTCCTTGTGCTGAACTGGTTGTACCTCTTTTGAAAAATCAAACTATTTAAAAAGCCTTTCCTTACAATCTGTGTGAAAAGTACATTTGAAGAACTCTGAATACAAGTGGGGACAGAGAAGGGAAGGAAGTGATTGCTGTGCAAACAAATTGCATGAGAATCTCAGGACCAAAAGAGATGTCCCTTGAAGAGCATTAATTTGGGTTAATGGTCTAATGAGCCTGCTTTTTTACTTCATTGACATATCTGCTGTTGTGGTTTTCAAATCCTAATGCATTTGTAAGAGCTGAGATGTGTCTCCCAGCCCTTTCCTATTGTTTTCCAAACAGAGATAGGAAAAAAAGATTTCAAAAATTGAAATCAACTTACAGGGTGGGCATGTCCATGTCCCCAGGACTTCTCTAGTTTCTGCTGTGTCCAACAGGTAGAGGAAGGCACCTGTCCCCCAGTGAGCTGGGCTAAGTGGGATGGAGGGCTGCTCTGAGACAGAGAAAATGGTGCTGACACTTATGGATTGCAGGACCTGATGGAAAGAGAGATGAAAACTTTTATTTCAGGAGCTTTGGAGCTGATACTCAGGGAATTTGAGTGTGTGTGTGTTCAGAAACAGCTCCAATGGCCAAAGAATTGAATAGAATGTCCAACATCTGTCAGCAGCATAACCAGAGCCACACACCAGCCAAATCAGAGCAGATAAACTGCTGAGCCATTCATTTACCACATACCTTGCTAAGGAAATCTATCCCACCTCTTCCCGAGCTCAGACACCAAAATTTCAGTAGCTAGCAGTTCCACAGGTGCATCTCAGGGCAAATACATTATGAGTATGAATAAGAGAATGAATGTGTGAGAGAGTGATTAAAACATTAAATTGATCTGAGCCTTGAAGCAGACTGCTCTGCTTTGTGGATTTTTTTTTTTTTTAAATTTCCTGCTGACACCCCAGGTTAATTTTTTGCTGGTAATTAACTTGAAAGCTAAATGTCCAGCCTAAATATGTATGTATAATTACTGGGTTAGTTACCTGTTCCAAGCAGATAATTTTTTAATGTCTAAATATAGCATTTACTATATATTAGCTCTTGTGCATGCCCACATGGATGGTATACATCTATTCCTTTCACTCACTAAAATGCCTTTGCATTTTTTCCTCATAGCTGGAAGTAATAAAAGATCTCCTGAAATAATATATTTCTTAGATGTACTAACCATTGGGGACTATTTATTGTCTTTCCACTGTTAATATGAAGCCACATAGATTTTGTTGAATTTTGCTGCACTCAGGAACAAGAGACACTCAACACTTGAGGGAGAGACACAGCTTTGAAATTTGAGCCACAGCTTTGTCTGAGAGGTGAAACTTTCCTTGTCTACACTCAGTGCTTTCTGAAATATTGAAACAGCTGCCCTGAAATAGCAAAATGGGTATTTATTCAACAATATTACCAAAAAATTACAGATGAATTTTCAGATACCATTTTCCCAGACTCTACATTTAGAGAGCTGTTTGGAGCAAGAAAGGAGAGAAAGATAATAAATTAGAGCTAGAGAAGAACTATATTATTGTCTTTATTTGCAAGACCTTTTTTCCCCTGGCAAATGACTGTGGCTGGTACAGGTATAACTCAAGATTTGCATGCTGAGTGCAAAAGTTTGTAAAGCTTCATTTGCAAGGGTGTTTCTCCTCCTTAGGAACTTTGAAAAGATACAGTAAGTCAACACTCTCAGTAAGTTGTGTGGGGTTCTTTTTATTTATTTTATTTTTTATTTGATTGCTGTTGATTAAAAACGCAAAGGTACTTAGTAGTACAAAGTGATTAAAGTGGATGTAAAGTGCTCTAAATTGGCAAAGTATCCGGCCCTTATAGTGAGGACAGAATGTGGAGGGTTTTTAGACCTGAATTATAGTGAAGAGATGAGATATGCAAGGGCTGTTGTTGCTTTTTAGGTTAAACAACATTTTTGTTCTGTGGAATAATGGAATTTTAGTCCCCCACATAGGATTTTATTGCCCATCAGCATAACTGTTTAATTTCCTTTCTGCCCTTTCTTATGTTATTCTGTCCTGCAGGCTCTTCAGAATGATAAATAAATAACAAATATCAGAATCCATGTAGTAACAATGATAAGAATTTCCTGGAAATTATTAAGTTCATGTTGTTTGTGTTAAAAAATATATAATATGGGGGGTTTTTGCATGTGTGTTTGTGAGCATGTTCTTCTGAACACCAAATTATTCAAGACATAATTAAATAAATTCCCCAAATTCTTTTGAGTACTGTTCTGCAATAGTGGCAGTAGCAAAGACAGATACTCCCCTACTGTTTTCTTATGGTCTTTGCTACTCCTTTTCCATTAAACAAATGCCATTTCTTGTTTTGCTGAGTATGACAGTCCTAAAGAACAGCTTTTTTATCATGAGTAAGAAGTGATCTCTTGAAAGACTTGCTTCTGTTTCCACTAAGCTGTCCAACATATCCATATACCTGCTTAAGTATTAGTATTTTAATAATCAAAAACATGAATAGACTGTCAGTACTTACTGAACAGTAAAGTCAATTTTTTTGTCAATTTTTCAGAACTATGTGAGGGCCCAACCCAAAGAGATCCTGGCAAAACTGACTGAGCAGGTTGAGTTGTGTTGAGCAAAATCCTGTGATAAGTAACCAGAGTGTTCAACTCATGGTCACTCCCAATGAGAGACATTTTGTCCTTAGACTGGAAGTTCTGGGACTTGAAAAAGAAAAATCTGCATTTGCCGATATGTGGCCAGAAACTCCCAAGGAAATTGTCATTGCTCATTGTGTAAAATTTAATTTATTCTATAAGGAAAAAGCAAATCTTAGGACTTCATAGGAGCAAAGTAAAACTACACACTTAAATATTTTCCTTGCTCAGTGTGTGTGCTTACATACATTTCTCCCTCCCTATGTAAATATACATAGAGAGATATAGATATAAAGCACTGATATTAGTTGATTTTTAAAATTCATTAACTTACTGAATTTTGCATCTGGCTTGCTATATTTTCAGAAATGTAAGGAGAGTAGAAGGTCCCATGAGTGACATTGCCTAGCAAAGCAAAGACTCCCAAATTCCTAAGTGCTGAGCTGAGCATGTCTCTTTTTGTCTGAGGCAGGGAGGGATGGGCAGATTTGTAAGGCTGGGTTTGCACCTTCACGTTACTGACTCTGTTTTGTCAGTTCATCTTTTCTTTTCAGTCCATGCCAAGAGATTATAACTGCTGATGAAATTTATTGACTTTACTGCAGCCTCCAAGTTGGCTAAGTCCCTTCCAGAAATAAATCAAAATGAATAGGTGTTGGTTTAGATGAATTAACATCAATGTTTTGCAATAACTTAAAACTAACTGCATGACTTTGGGCTACTACTGTCTAGAGCATAATGGCTGTTATGACCTTGACAGAACCAGGGAAAGGATGCCGTGTTCCCCACTGCTCCTAAACACAGATGTGCATTCAATAACACTGCCACACAGCAAGCAGGTAAATCTTGTTTATTGGTTACCACTATTCTTTTCCTCACTTAAATCTTCTGGATGCATTAGAAATAGAGTTAGTCTTTGCATTCATATTTTTCTGAGTTACAGTTGATTAGAAGAGTATAAAGAACGTCACCTCTATGAAGTGGGACATTACTTTTATTCATTATTTGCCTTGATTTACGGTGGCATAGAGAGACACCCATTATTTACTCTGAACCTTCTTGACAGCATTTAAAACAGCAAGGCATTCCAGGCTGGATCGACAGCCTGCCTCTGAAAAGGAGCTCTGGAAAGCCTGTGTGCCTCACATAACCCACTACAGCCTTCTCCAGTAACATTGGACCCAGAGAGAACATCTAGTTCTTTCCAAATACCATTAGAAAAGATTGACCTGGAGGTCAGTGATTAATTTGTGCACAACTAACAAGTCTGGCTTTGACTGATGCGGGCCAAGATTCCGACTGCAGGAGGGGTAGAGGTGTAGGCAGTCAGAGAGGGAGAGGTGAGACACACTGGCCTGCAAAGCAGCAAACACTGATCTCAGGCAGTCATTACCTCTCCCTTTTAGCATATCTGAAATTTCTAGAGTAAGAACGAGTCTGTAGAAGGAAATATCAGAAACCTCTTAGACTGGTAACTGGCAGGTTTTGAATCAAATGCTGAAAAGAGAGAAAAACTTTTTTTATTTTCTACATGTTTCTTTCCCTCTTGAATAGGTAAGATTGTAGGAACAAGACCAGGATCTAAGGGATATGAATGAGTCTTTCTGGTATGTTGGGATGTCTGTATGGAAAACATTGTTAATCCAGGCATTGCTGCCCAGGTTGGAGGCTCAGACTTGTTTTCTAGTTCTGGGTTACACTTGGCTGTTTTGTCAGGCTTCTTGACAATGTTCATGGTTCAAGGGATCATTTCAAGATTAATGAATAGCTGCTGCTTGAACTTTCTCTCTCTAAAGAAGTAATTGAGCTGTTGCTTCTCTCACTAATTTTTCTGAGCTGGAATGTTGTATCATTAGTGAGAGCAGAGAAAAGGGATCAGAGCAAGTTCAAAGCTTGATGGGTTTGAATGAAGGAAGGGGAGGTGAGGTCTGTGAGATGGAAGGGAGCAGAAAGGCTGAGCTTTTTGCAGTTGGTGTATGACCATCCCAAACACCTCCTGATTGCAGGGGTGGCAGAGACCTATGGTTCAGAAACTAAGGGGATGCTCCACTTGTAGCCTAGCCCTCTGAGGTGCTGCCCAGCATCCTGCTGTATCCACCAGCTGGCCAAGTGCCCCTGCCCACCCTCCTGCCAAAGAGCAGGAAGGGACGCTCAGTAATTAAAGCTATTTCTGTGACTCCCAGATGGTGTCTTAGCTGAAGACTATTACCTCATTACTTAAGAGGAAGGTGTAATGATTTGTGAAGATACTTAAGTGCGTTTCAGTGAACTACAAGCATGTTAAAATATCCTGATCCTTTGGGAAAAAAGAAAAATTATTCTGTTTTGCTGCCATCTGTAAAATCTTGAGAAATGCTGGCTATGACCCACTGCTGCTGTAACAAGAGAAAATGCCTTGATGAAAGGATTGCTCAACATTAAACAGAACAAAGCAAACTCACTGGCTTCTAATTTTTGAAAACATTATGCTGCACAGCATTTTAACAGTTGTAGTCTTTTCCATCACACTAGATTTATCACATTCGAGGTGTGGTTTTAAAGACCCCTCTGGAGAACATGTAATTTGTTCTCTGCTGCCTGCACATTGCACTAAATGCTCATTATTTATAAAATTCTTTAGGGTCTTTCTACAAAAACACTATCAATCTCTCGTTATAGAGTGCCAGCACTTCGAGTCATGATCTGAGCTAGAAATGTCTCAACTTAGTGTATGATCCCACCCATTAGAACTTGCCATCTGTACATAGTGGCATCCTAGAACATCAAAGAAGGAGAGTTGATGCTTGTAAAGACTGCTGCTTGAAAACCTCTTCATCAGGAAAAGGATAGAACTTTTGCTCTGTATTTTTGTAGAAATACAAATTCCTTGTGTTACTGTTAGTGCAAATATGGACAGAACTGGCACAGGTTACTTTCAGAAAGTTTTAAAGGAAATAAGCTACCAGTCTTCACTGACTGTGGTCATTTATATTCTGAGATTATTTTAACTTGCTCAAAATTTGTCACTGAAACTTTCTGAAGGAAGGTGAACACTGACCAAAATAACATTCATCCCAAAGGTTTTAATTTTTGTTCTTGAGAAACCAGAAGCAAACACTTTGGGACGTTTGGGGTTACTGAAAGAGTAGATCAGTTTTAAATTATTTGTTTTCAGTCTAATTAGGAAAAAAACCCCACAAATGAAAAGTAAGGCTGTGGAACAAGGACAATAACGTGAGAAAAAGGTTTTCTAATTGCTGGTGGTCATTTCAATTGTAGTATCTTTGATTATGGAAGCATCTCCAGAATTTCTTAGCACAGGGAACTACAGATACACACGAGAAATCACAAAATGGCTCCACACAACGGGACCCTGCAGTCCCTCTGATGGTCATCACAATGTGGCTGAACATATTTTACTTTTACTTTTTAAATTTTCTGCAGTATTTGGAACTATCAGTTGCTGGACTGAATCTGATCTGTTTAGTGCTGGCCATTGATTTCTCTCTTTTGGATCTGGCTTTTCCTCCTACATTAGGGCAGAGGACTGCCTGCCTCCACTGCATTTTTATGTGCTTTCATGCATTGATATGGCTTTTTTTTTGGTCCTTATTACAGAAAATAATAAAAAAAATTACCTCCCTGCTGTTTAATCAAGAGCAAGGAAAAATGAGGGAATGTGCCGCTCTTTGGAAAGGTCAGCGATCCCTCTGTGTAAAAAGTGCTATTTCTGCTGTAACTTGGCCTCTCCATGGAGCAGCAAGGTGAGGATAATTTTATGCCCGTCAATATTCCCCATTTTAGTGGGCTTCCTACTCTGGAATACAGGTTTGTGTTCAGTGTCATGGAAGAAACATCAATGGGTCCCTGCAAATGGTGAGAGAACGGAGCTGTAAAAATAATGTCTTCGTGCTATGGGGGTGTGAAACAGGACAAGAGGGGCAGGGATAGAAACCAAGAGAGGTTAAGTGTTTGGAGAGGCTCTGAGGCACAATTTGAACTCAAATTTAGAAAAGCTGAAGTTGTTCTTTTGACAGGGCGTCCACCAATTTTCGGTAGAGAGCTTGAGATTTTTTTAAAGTAGGTAAAGGGAAAAATGCAGGTAGCTAAAAGTGATGCTGAGATGATGGGATTTGAGCACAGGAGTGAGATTTTGGGGCTGTAATAGTCATACAAAGCAGAGAGTTAATTTGAGAGTACCCTGAGGTAGGGGGAATCACTCCTCCCTGGAATCTGATGTGGGAATGCTTGAAAAACACTGTGGAAAATAGAAACTCAGAAGATAATGATGACAAGATATCATGAAAAGGATGTGGTTGATGGGTGACGGATCAGTTTTTAGGATGAAACAAGTATTGATTGTGAAGTAACCAGTGAGATGTAATTAGAGACCTGGTTGAAAGAGGTGTCAGTGGGTTCAGGGAGCAGAGCTGGAGAGTTTGCTTCTCAGACAGCAACTGTAAATAGTTCATCAAGGAGTTTCTTTCTAAAAAGAAAAGAAAACTCAGATGATAGCTGGGAAGATGAATGGGAAAGATACATGACCCAACAATGTGTTTTATACAAGTTGGGAGCAACTAGAACCTGAATCTTACATGATAAAAACAGATTCTTGGAAGCATTGTACAAACTGAGATTTCAAAGATTGGAGGTCCCAAATAACAGAATTTGTGCCAAAACCATGACAAGTTGCGGTGCTGTGCAGCTTTTCATTTGCAAAATAAGCTCAGAGCATCTCTTAAACACCCTTTATAGCCATAGGTGTCTTAGCTCCTGTTTTTTCTTACTGCTTGGGGTGCCTTTTATGCCTTTATTAATGCTTCCAACATAATTCCAGCTAATGGTCATTTGAGCCATTAAAAATTAGTATAGTTCACTGTCATCTGTTGTAGTTAATGTTATACAGCTTTGTCATAAAACTCATAGTTCTGGTTTTCAATACATAAGATTTATCTTTTCCATAAAGAACTTGAACACAAAGTTAACTCAATGCTCTCTTCAACATTGACAAGATTTATGATGATGTCTTTATTTAACATGAGGATGTTTCTATTTCTTCTGTGCATTTTTACATTATATTATAGATGTACTACTATAAATAGCAAAAAACAAATGCATAATTAGTATTAATATTAATTAAGCGATACTTATGGGCTGCAACTCCATTTGTTGCAAAGCTTTCCTGTTGCTGTCTGGGATGGGTTTCCATCCCTGGTGCTGGCTTTAGAATTCACACTGAAGATTTTTATGGCAATGAGTCTGCAGGAATTTTGTCATTTTTCCGTCATAAGAAAAGCACTGTATGGAATACAAAAGAAAAAGTTTAATTGTTGTATTGTGCTTACTTTTCATAGTAAGTTAAGAATTTTTTAAGGGTTTTAGTCTAAGATATTTGAGGATGATGTGGTAGCTGTGGAATTTTCAGAATTTAGGAACTGCACCATTTTCAGGTATTTTCAGGTGTTACATGGCTGTGATGCTCTGATTCTTAGAGAGTAAATGTCATGGTTTGCAGGATGACCTTGAAACTTGATCATAAATTTATTTTAGGGTAGGGACATTTCCTTTTCTGTTCCTATACAAAGTTATGGAAGTTTGCTGTTACACCTTTGAACATTTCATCACACACATGTCCCATAAGGGTGAGTGAAAAGTAAGCTATTACAGATAACCTTACATGAAAAGCTGTTTCTTGTGTTGAAGTGGAGTTTTTTGGTAGCAAGCAACTCATCAGAAATGAGAGAATGAATCGTGTGGTGAGCTAAGAGTAAATATTCATAACTCTGTGTTCAGTGAGGCAGGGATCCTGTGGGGGAAAATGGTGTGTGATCACAGAATTGGACTTTTAAGATTGCAGGAAGGATGTAATTTCATCACACTCTAATTTTTGAGTGCTTGAGTCTACAAATTTAATTAGTTAACATCTTTTGGAAGATGCTTGGAATGTGTATATGGATCATGCATTTATACTCATAACTATGTAAGTGGAAGATGTGAAAGATCTTAGAAGTCATGGCAGTAGGAGTGAGCCTGTCCCATCAGCTGCATAATGTGCAAAGAAGGGGCAATGTAGTAACAGTTACTACTCACTTAAGATACCCATTACAGGTGGCTGTGAATGTTTTAAACTAAATATTAACTTTTTATGTTGGGAAAACTCATGGGGAATTTTTGTATTGGCACCTGCATGAGAAATATTTGGTGTTTACATCAATGTTTTTATAAAATCAGACCATTTTTAGATCCATATTTGGTGCAAACACCTGAATGCCTTTTAAATGCTTTAGTTCAGACTCCCTCTCCTCCTCTCCGTTTTTGCTTTGGATTTCTGTTTGCAATTTGGATTTTGCAGACAGACTAAAGAACAAAGACAGTAACCAGGTATGAAACATAAAAAGTCTGAGTCCCCTAAATCTTTTATATAACCTTCTTCTGCTTATTTACATATGGAACTTTTATTACTGCTTCATCTCTGTGGCGAGGAGCACTGCTGACACTCATGTGGACCAAATGTTTCTTTTCTCATGGTGACATCAAGTTAAATATTTCTTTTATGAGATCCTTAGATGAATCTGTTTGCCTCTGTTGGTTTTGAATGAAATTTTCGGTGATGGTCACTAAAACAGAATTGTTTTTCCACTTATCAAGTTCCTGGTAACTCTGGGGAGCTCTGGGGAAAAAGTAAGTTAAGTCAAAATGGTTGTTGTGTAAAGTTGATAGGGTTTGGGTTGAATTCAGAATAAACATGTTGAATTGAGAAGGTGCATTCACCCTGTCTCTTGAAAAAAGAAAGGCCTCAATGCTATGGATTTCCAATAACTTTGGGTTTTTCTTCCCTTTTTCAGTGCAGAAGTATTTAGTAGCAGGAAAATGCATTGTGAAATGAAACCAGAGACTCTTTTCTCAGCTGATGGTATAAATGAATGGCATCTAATTTCAGAAATTTAGAATTCTTCTACCTCTATTACAGTCCTCATATCTCTGAGTGGATTTAAGGAAAAACCCCCTTATGATGTTCCCAGTCAAACATGGGAACAGGTTTCCCAAGGGAGGCTGTGCCCTCTCCTTGGAGGTTTCAAAATAAGACTGGTTAAAGCTCGGAGCAACTTGATGTGACCATGAGCTGGTCCTGCTTTGAGCGAGAGAGTGGACTGGATGATTCCTGAGGTCCTTCTCAACCTGATTTCTTCCATGGTTCTGTTTCGGTGCTCTTACTTTAGGCAACTTGTTAATTGAAATCTGGTTTTTGAGTTGCAGTGTGGGTTTTTCATTTGTGACCCCCTTGTAGATCACGTGAAGGTGAGGAAGGTAGACCTGTGCACTGCTTTCCCACTTCCACGAATTCAAAAGGAAAAGATTAATTTTCTATGCTATCTCTGATGGATTAGTGTCTTATTTGAGCTATGTAGTCTTCTTTTTCAAATTGTTTTGTTCAAGTACAGTTAATAGGTTCAAAATGTTTGGCATCAATTGGATTATCCCTGGTTTCCTATCTTCATTCTTGCTTCTGCAATGAAGTAGTGCATAAGCCTAAATTAGCGATGGTTGTTATTAATTCTCTCTTTAAATCCCTTGGCATCCTCTCTGGCCCCATTTAATAAAAGCTGCAATACTTGAACAGTAAATATTGTGTAAAAGTTTCATATTTGAAATGAGTTTCCTTCAGGCAAATAACAGAAGTAAGATGATATTTTGCAGTGTTGTATATTAAAATAAATATACAGCTAGTTAGAATGGGAACATTTTCTTGGAAGTAAAGCCAAAGAATGTGAAACAGAGCTTTAATTTGATTAAACTTTGTGTGTTTTGAAATACATAACATTTACCAGTGTTTATCTATCCCATTTTACATTCAGAGAAGGAGATGAGTTGCATCTGCCTCAGAGTTTTATTTATAATTTAATATTGAACTTTCAGAATAGAACTCACCAATTCTTATCTGTTTATGTGGATTATATTTCAAAAGCCTAACGTATCCTGCACAGTAAAGCCATGGAGAGATGGGGGGGAAAGTGAATATCTGATTTTCAGAGAACTGTAGTCGCTCCCTGCTTTCTTTTGCTTTCCTCCATAAGTTGTATGCAATTTCTTTGATACAATGGAGCAATAACTCCTCAAAAATAATCACCTGTGTGAGGAAAAAAAGGACAGGTAACACCTTGGTGACACAGGGCTTGCATTGTCATTTTCCTCTTATTCTGTCCTTCATGCACATGAAAACTTTGGTTCACTTGGATATTTTATTGGAAGGTCACCTCTGGAATATCAAAGGTACCATGCACTGGAGCAATCCCTGCTTTGTTAGGGAAACAAGCACATGAAGGGAACCATCTCTCCTGTTCACAGTTACATGCACTCAACAGGATTTTCTAGTAGTATTTTCTATAATATTTCTAATTTCTATTACAAGAGATTGGTCAAAATTCCTTGAGAAATTCTCTGCAAAGACCTGTATGGCAGGAATGTCTTATCTCTATTATATCCTTCTATCAGAATCCTTGACAAGTCTGGACGTAATTTTTTACAAATATATATCAAATATTTGGTTTCTTTTGCACAGTTAAAAATTCCCTTTGGGATAAAATGTTATTTTTCAGAATACTGCTTTTACTGTTTGTCAGACTCTGCGTTTTTAAAGTGTATTGCTGGACAGAGATTTTAATAGCATTTCAGTATAACTTGAAATGTTTCAAATACATAAATACAACCCCTAACTTACCATAAAATTTTGTATGAACCTGAGCTATTAAGCATTTGTTTGCTACAGGGCTTGCTTCTCTTCCACATCTCTCCATGTTCATGTTCCATAAAGTAATTGGCACCAGGAAGAGATTCCAGCAAAATCAGAGAAAAATATTTCTTGGCAATTAATAGGCACCTGTTAGATAGAAGGTAAACTATAGATATTCCATCAATCCTCCAGTAAACCTTCAGTAAAGCATGGCAAGATTTAGGCTAAATTTACTTAATATTTCTCTTTATGACTCCTTTTTCAGTTATTTGAGAAGGCAGAATCATTCCAAGATTATCCATAACATCCCATAAAACATCCCAAATACCACAATCAGTAACAGAACACAGTTCACTCCCAAAAAATCCACTATGAAAATACTGTTTAACCAGGGACTTCATATCAGTTCTCACTCTCTGAACTTGTAATTACGCAAGGATTCTACACGATATTGCAGTTAACTTATCTTTATCTATTTTGTGAATTAATTTTCTGGCTATATCAGTTTTGTAATTCAGAGTCCATAATTCCACAGAATTATTCTTTTCCTGCCTCCAGAGCATGAACTTACACTGATTTGGGGGAGGGAGCTGCAAAATCCTCTCTAAATTGCTCATTTCTGAAAACTGCTGTGAAATATTACACCCGATACGTGCTCGTACAGGAGACTCTGAAGAAGATATTGGAGCACAAGGAATCTATCAGGCATTCCTAGTTGTTGGTTCACTGCACAAGACCATGTTATTAAGATTAATGTCTCCACAGATCCTCCCCTGCCCTTTCTTTGCTCATTCAGCTCTGCCTGGGGTGCCCTGGGAATGGCAGTGGCAGGCATGGTTGGAGTGTGCTCTTCAAGGGCAAACATTTTGTCATTCCTGGAATCCCACCCTGCCTGTACAAAGTTCCTGGGAGAGCTGGGGGGGTGTTTTTAATGGAATTAGTTTCTTTTCTCATTGTAGCCACCAGAATTGCAGGGAGGTGGAGATGGGTTGTGTTTGTACCTTGGTTCCATTATCCAGTGGGGTCGTGTGTGCTGTCCCTTTACACTGGAGAAACAGCAGCTCCAAGAACAGAAAACGCATTTTTCTGGTGCATTATTTCCTGTAGTGATCAAGCCTTTCAGGAGTCACATATTTCCACAGGAGAAATCTCCATCTCCCATCCACAGAAACTACAGAATTAGGTGTCGCTTAGGAAGGTGAGCACAGTTAGTCCAGCTCTCAGTGCTTGTATTAGAGGCAATAAATAATTCTACTAAGGAAAGAAACTTCTTTCATTCTGCATTGTTATTTACTGATGGAGAATGGTATTTTTCAGTAATAAGCTCTTAAAAATTTATTGAGAGGACAAACAGCTTTTTCCTTGTTTTTTTTTCATGTGTATCAAAGGCTGGAGGGAAGAGGAGTCAAGCTTGAACCATGCTGACCCTCTCTGAGTTCAGTAAACACAGAGCATTATTAAAATGCTCTAAATGTACATGCATATGTGTTTGTTTACTGATTGCACTGAAGAGATAAACAGCTTTCACTTAGAAACACATCACATTAAATGTGTGTACTGGGAAGAAGTGTTATCTAGAAAGTGCCATTCTCACTGTTGTAGGAAAGGTTTTACAAGTTGGAAATTCAATTTCGCAGGATTCCTTCTCTATTTGTTTGGTTTAGAGAAAACCATTGGCAAATCTGCACCAGAAAACCAGAAAATAAATAAGCCAGAATACTTCTTGCGTTCATGTTATTTTCTTGCTTTTAAGGCAGAACTTCTCACTGGTACTTGCAAATTGTAGTTTTTAATGAAGGAATGAGGTTACAGGAGCTGTATCATGTGGTCTGACCTGTCTGTTCAGCAAGAGCCTGGATTTTGGAGCAGACATGCAGGATGTGAGGGAACCTGGGGCATTAATCGGGTTTCCACATGTGTGTTTTGGGTACTGACTGTGACACCAATATTAGGACCAGAAACATCTGTGCCAACATCCAGCACATTCAGGGCACTCACAGGAGAACCCCTGAAATACAATTTTAAACAATTTTTAAGCAAACTAACGACACAGGAATATCTTTGCTAAATGAGATTTACTGCCAAAATATTATTCCTGGTGTTGATCGCTATTACTGATTTATGAACAAGTGCTGAAATTTACATTCCAAGTTTCTGATTTATAGGACATGACTTACAGGACAAGGGACTGATTTATCCTAGTGAAGCTGTATTACAGTTATGTCAGTGTTGCTATAATAAACTTCTCATTTCAAAGATTTATAAGATTTATAGCTTGCCTGTAAAAATTGCTCTAATTGAAACAGTTTTCTCTCAATTTCTTGGCCATATGCAAAGGCCTGAGAAAGGCAGAAGAGTGACTTCAGTGTGGATCTGATTCTGCACAGCAGATTAAGAATATTTTGAGTTTCAAATGTTGAAAATGCTTAATATACGATGCTCCAGAAAACTTCCTGCTTCTACTGCAGTTGCCTCTCCAGAGAGCCAGTGATTAGCCTAGACCAAAGTCCAGCAAGTGATTTTTATTCATGAGTGTCTTTTTGAATTCTCTACAAATGCAGCCTTAATCAACCCGGAGAAGTGCTTAATTTGCACAAAAAGCTACACAGTCATTATCTTGCAGTGCCAAACATTTGTTACTGCATTAAGCTCATTTCAGCCTATTCCATATGTGCTTCCACATCTCTGCAGAATTCCAGCTCTGCTCCAGGAGTTTCATGAGGCAGCTCTGAGGTGATGACATTGGGCAGGCACTGGAGTGGGTATTCCTTCCAAGCCCTCTGCAAAACCAGACAGCAGTGAATGCAACCCTGTATAAAACTTCTAAGGGAGCATTTGGCTTTACCTTTTATGTCTGTGTGGTTGTAATATTGGCAGTTAATTGTTATATTAGAAATATAATCTTAGATACTGGTGAACAGAGACCAGACTGGCTGGCTAAGCAGCTAAGTTTGCAGAGAAAACAACCAAAGCCCAACCTGTCCTTCTGCTCCTGTTTTACCCCAAAGAGTAATTGTAGGAAGGTGGTAAAAGTCTTGTGTAGGGCAAAGTTGGGAATGTATCAAACTGTCTCCTAGAAAATGTGTCACTCCCTCTTTAATTTGTCGTAGTGGCTTGGCAAGGATACAGATGGGGCCAAGTCATTTGAGGAATGTCAAAGAAAATTAAATGTGCTGCATATAAAAGAGGTTTCACAAAGTTTTTTGTTTGTTTATGTATCTTGCTGTAAAGGTTGAGAGAGAACTGTAAGAATTAGTCCTCTTTTTATTATTTTTTTTAATTTATAATATTCAGCTAGTGAGTTAAATGAATCTATTAGATTTTGAAGGGAGGCAGTTACTGGAATGGAGATCCGAAGAAGAGAACTACATTAAAACAAATACGACTCTTGTGAATTTGGCGTGCAGAGTTGCTGGAGGCAGCGAGGCCAACAGTTTGCTTCAGGTGACATTAATAAACCCAGGATCCCATTTGTGCTGGCACAGAAGAGGTGCCACGTTGCCATAGGAGGTTCAGGGGGATGACATTTTTGTTGTTGAAATCATTAACCTGGTAAAACGAATTAATTGATCGAAGCATGTTGGGAAAAATTGAGCTCAATTCTCAAAAAAATACAATTTTTTTTTTTAATTGAGATGGACTTCTAGAATTAAATGCTTGCTGCATTCTCAGGGTTATTTTGTTTGTTCTGTTTTTTTTAAATCCCAGACCATTTTGATTTCTGAAAAGGCTTTTTATTGGCTAAACTTTTAAATCCCCAGATGGAAAGGGCCTCATATTTTGTGAGTGATGCAGGAACTCTTCCTGAATGATTGCTGTTGACACTTGGCTGATTTCCTGTGCATAGGAGTGGAGGAGGTCCCTTTTGCTTCTCAGCAACAAAAAGCCCCACTCACTGGCCTTGGGTATCCAAAGCACTTGTAGGAGTTAGGAAATAAAGGCAAAACTTTCCCATTTTTGTCACTGCAATTCTTTCATGGGAGCATTGAAGGGAGTTCACTATTCTGGGGCGCTGCTGTTGTGTGAAAAAGTGGGCTCAGGTTTCTTTACCTCTTTCTTCCATCTGTGGAGCACATACGGTTATAGTTAACTGACTCAGTGACTTCTTTGGTGATTAATTGCTGGTGAATAATGAACTGTTTGTGGACCATAAGTCTTAATTAGAAAGAAGTTAATACTATTTCTTAATAAGCTTACAAGAGTATTGCCAAGAGCGAGTACCCGGGCCTTGTGCACATCCATTAGAGAGGCCAGTTCAGCGTCCAGTCAATGTCAAGCCAAATTCTTCCCTTTATCCTTGTAGAACAACGTCATTTCCTCAGAATTCCTCATTCTGTGTGGAGGGGGTTTTGTTGCTGTTTTCTATAACCCAGGCAGAACCTGAATATGTCTTACCTGGTCGTTTTTTATGAGGGTTTTATCCTTTCTGAAGGATACTTAATAACAAGTGCTTAGTGCCTGAACTCATTTGGTGTTATAGGCACGTCACTCTGAAAAATGGGGATAGTAATTTTAAGAGTCAATCAAGGAGGCTGCAATGATTATTGCCAGATGCAGTGAAATCAATGCAGAGAAACATTTTAGGTTTCATACTTCATTGAGATTGATCACCGTGGGCTTCACAGAACCCTGTTCTGTGCCACAGAATTGTCTCTCAATGCAGCTCGCCAACTAGGCTGACAAATCACTCAAATATGGGAGGATTTGGGCATCTCCTTCCATTTAATGATTTACATGGGGATCATTTGGGATCATTTAGAAAAAGGGCAAGGTTTTCAGCAATCTTTCCCAGGGTTTCCTTCCTTGCCAAGCGAGATGTAACCATCACTTTCTAAATCTCAGAAAGATTGATTACTGTACTCAAAGCAATACCAGTCATGAACCTCTGGATAAAGCTCACAAATTCAGTTTTCTCATTCTGTTTTAGTCATGAAAAATACTCCTCTTTAATGTTTATAGTGGAGGTCACAAGAATGACAGATGTAATAAGGTATATTAATAAAGAATCGACTATGTAGCAGCAGCTCTTTGACATCTATTTTTGATTTGATCTCCATATTGTAACGAAGGACCAGGTTGGGTTATGTCAGCCAATTAAAACCAAGATTGTGGCTGACTTTGAACCCATTTGTTAGTGCCATCAAAATTCTTTTTGTTTTAATCAAAAGAAAGTCACATTCGTGAAGAGGTGACTTAGAAGAATATTCTATAACCATATAAAAGTTAATCATTATTCTACATCCTTGACTTTCCCCTTCACTCCATATGGGTTATAACCCCCCTTTTTCTGATTCCTTTTGTAGTTTTCTCAGTCCCTGAACATGCAGATGGAGTTACTGGAAAAGGATAGTTTAATTGTCAAAGGACACCTGATTTAAGCACTGTCATTATTATTTTACTCTGTGCTTAAAGAGATTGCAACTAACAGGGTAGGTGGAACACTACTGGAAAGCCAATATTTTCCCCATCCAACTGCTAATAAAAAACCCTTTAAAGTACACAGTAATCCATTGTAAATGGATTGTAAATTGTAATTGGTTATTTGCAAATCCACTACAAACGAAATTTAGTTTGGGGTTTATAATACTTTGATGATGTTTATTCCACTAATCACACCATGCCACTAATCTGAGTGATTTTAGATTTGATAATAAATCGTTAATCCCATAGCAGGCTGTGTTTGATAAGGCATCTCTGCCAGTATATTAAGGGGATTATTTTCCTTAAACACAAATCATTGGAAAATCACAAGATGAGCTGTCTTTAGAAGAAGCAATGATGTTGTGTTTCTCAGCTGTTGATAGTGGTTTCTCAGGGAAAAAACACAGGGAAACTATACAATAATTTGGATTTCTTTTTCCTTTTAATTGTCTAGAGGTCCATCCAGGCCAAAACTGCCCCTGCTCTCTTTGGTGGAAGGAAGTGAAGGTTTCAAAATCTTGTGTTTATGGATTTTGCCGCTACTTTGTAATCAGTGATTCATAGCTAAATCTGCATTTTATTAAAACACGGAAGGAAATATATTATGTCCCTACCAATTATGAAAAGTTCCTACAAGAAACATAAATCTGAAAAAAAACTTACTAATGCAGTTTTTGTTACAGGCATACATTCCATACATAGGTTTGTATGGTATAGTAAGTTCCATGAACCAATCTTTCTTGCAAGAACTCTTCTTTGTAAGGAAATTTGGTGCAGTTTTGTAACATTTGAGACTAGTTGTCATGGAAATGCAAAGCTCACTGATGTTTTTCAATACTGCTGATTGGTTTGAAAAAATATTTTGACACCAGGTTATTTCCAACTTGAAAACTTGGTTAAAAAACATCTTAACGTTGTTGTGTAAAGTCAAGAGCACAGCACAGGAGAGGCAGTCATTTAGCACAGCTGTCATGATAATATATTACCTTACTACGATTTTTTAAAGGGATTATTGTTGCTATGGCATCAGATAACAGGCAAACCCACCATGACTGCTGGAGTTGTTCAGCAAAACAACATGGGTTGCTTATTCTGATTGAAGAACTGTTTTACATATGCCCCACTTTTTACATCTGGCATTTTGTGTTGTGTTCCTCTTGCATGTGCCATGTTAGAATAAAGCTGATGGAAAGGGATTATTTCAATTTATTTTTTTATCCAACAATTTCTAATGTGATCCATAATGTTATTTTACTACAGTAGAGCCCCAGAAAGTGTGTTAAAATGACTGAACTTCACCTCTTTTTTGTCAAAATGCAGTGAGACCATGTAACATGTTCTCTTGCTGTGTCACTGCCCTTGGACTATCCTGAGTTGGAAGGGACCCACCAGGATCATTGGAGTCCAACTCCTGCCCTGAAGGTCTTTGCAGCCTTCCCCCAGTTTTGTCCCTCAGCATTTTACAGCTGATGTAAATGGAATTCCACTGACCTAATAAAATCATTTCGAATTAAAGTAGGTAGAAATTGTGCTGAGATTCATAGAGCTTGAAATTTGACTGTGGTCCGTTGAAGCCCAGGCACTTATTAGGTGCATTTCTTTACTTTTTTTTTTGGTTTAGAAAGGCAGTATAAGTATCTGGAAATTAGTAAGAGCATTACTAAAACTCCCTGTTGTCTGCAGAGAAGGGAACTAGAACATTTTCCATTCTGACCCTTCAGGCTGTAACCATCAGACTAAAAGCAGCAACATTGTCAGCTCTCCTGAAGAGAGTGGGGACTACACAAGGATCACAAAACTCAATCCAGTTCTCAAAGCCTTGTCCCTCTCAGCTAAAGAGAAAGGAAGCCCACCCCCATGTTGCAGTGGAATCAGTTTCTGTGTCTGGAAGGTGCCCCTTTGTGAGCTGTTAGACTCACATTTGTGACATTCCAAAATGCTTTCAGACCTTCTCTGGATTCTTTGAAAGATGTAGCATGAGGGAGATTGCATTTTTCCTGATCACTTGTAGTACAAGGAAATCTGATTTCAGATGCAAAGGCCTTTGCTCAGAGGTGTATTGGCTGTGAGAAAAGAGAAGGTGAAATGTTTGATACAAGCTGGTATTTTCCCAGGGTCCTGGTGAGCCATTCGAAGCACTCCATCCCTTCAGTTATGAATGCCCATGTAGAGGAAGAAAGAGCAGTGTTCAGGGGGTGTTTCATTATTTGTAAAAACTAAAATACTTGACCTCTTGTGGCTGTACAAGCACAGCTGAAGTTGGCCAAGGTTGCCTAATATGGTGTGGAAATGATGTTATTAACCCTCCAAACTCAATTCTTCACCTGCACTGCACCTGTGACATATTATTAATGTCCTGGCTTGTAATGTAAAATACTGCCAAGGTTGGAAACTCTGCTCCTTCAGATCAGTTCTTTTGAGGTTTTCTTCTGATCTCTGTGTGATTTCTGTCATGCTAAGATATAGAATTATGAGACTAACATCTTTGAAACTTCAAGCAGATGGCTTACTCCTAAATTTGCACAATGAAGGAGCAGAGGAAATGTAGAAGGTTAAAAAAAAGCTTGAAGTAGATCCTAGTCCCTCTTAATGATATTTTATTATTATACAGTATTCTTGGAGTTAAAAAAATAGAATATAGTTCTGAATTGGGTTAGAAATATCAGGAAAGTTATCTAGGAATGAATAAAAGGGAATTGTTTGATCATTTTGTCTAGAAAACTTTTGCTGTGCTTTAGTTCGGCTGGATTTCAATTCATCCCTCAAATAAGCAGCTGAAAATAGATTTCATTTTAGAGTTGTGTACCAGCTCACATCAAGACTGTGGTTTGTCTCAGGAGTAAACTTTAAGCATTACAAAAGATTGTATATTATAGATTACAGTGTCTGCAAGAGACAGAAAACTTCAGCCTCAGTGACTTTGTTGCAGTGAAGTCATTGTAATGTATATATGGATGGAAAATACGGTGAGGGAGAGTAAAGTATTCCAGATACTCAGGAGAAACTCTATACTGTAGGATGATAAAAAGAAATCTCATGACAACTTCAGTATTGGCTAATCTTTGAAAGGGGTCAAACTACTAAAGGGTTAATAAAAGGTAGTGGGCAGGCCCTGGCACAGGTTTCTTTGAGAATCCCTGGAAGTGTCCAAGGCCAGGTTGGACGGGGTTTGGAGAAACCTGGGCTAGTGGAAGATGTCTCTGCCCATTGAAAGGGATTGGATTGGATTGGTCTTTAAGGTCTTTTCCAACCCAAACCATCCTGTGTTTCTATGATTCTACTAATAAAACCAACATAGCTTTTTACAGTATTAAAAAAAATAAAATATCCAGGCCTTTTGCGAAACAATTAAATAATAATAATAAAAATCCTTAAGGCATTTTTGTCCTCAGGATTGTGGTTATAATGAAAATATTTGTTTGCAAAGTCTTAGCACTTTTATGTCGAACTGTTCCAGCAGTTAATCATGTTGCACCTATAAAAAGTATCAGAGACATAAAGTCTTCTCCAACAGCAAGACTTACTGGTTCTCCAAATTCAGGTCATTAAAGGAAACTAAAAAGCAGTTCATGCAATAAAGGTTGAATGAGTACTAAGGAAGTAGTTTACTTCGAGTGAGCCTTATGAGGCTTGACAACATGTTTGATGAGTCAGTAAATGGGTGGAAGCTCTGAAGGTAAATGTGGTGTGTGAGGAGCAGGGCAGGGGAGCATGAGAGGGGAGGGCAACCACGGGAGGCTCCAGAGCTGAGAGCACCAGGCATGGGCAGGGCTCTTGGCAAAACGGGCAAGGCAGAAACAGGGGGAAAACCTGGATTTGGCTTCCTGAAGAAGCATAAAATACACCTAAATAGCCCCACGTTGCCTTCAGCACTAAACCATCTGGAGAATGTACTTCTCATAGGAACTGGAGTAATTTCTGCAATGCTTGATTTTATGCTCATCTTTACTGCGGTGTTTCCTTGTCGGGTTTTGTTGTTTTTTCCTCTTGAAGTTTGTAATCTGCACTGAATGATAGAATTCTCTGAAAACAGGGAATTCTCAGCAGTACCAAGGAGATCCCTCCTAAAAAACATCCTTGTGAGAAAAGTACCTGGATACAGTTTGCAGGAAATGGACTTTGAATTAAATTTTCTCCAGCATTTTTAGAAGATGCAAAAAAAATGAAATTAAATTACTGTTGTCAGCTGTTCTGGTTTTAAAACATTGAAAATTGTGCATGGTTCTAAAACTGCCCATCTTGAGTCTCAAATTTAGGCCATTATCTGGTAAACCCCATGATGATAGTTGGGATTGAATCTTTACTTTCTGTATATTATCCATTTGAATTTATCCATTGGAGTGGGAACTTTCATCACCTGAAATTCCAACTTGGTTTGGGGGCATTATTTTCTCTTACAACCTACAGGAAAGACTTTAGTATTGAGAACTGGAAGTGCAGAAAATTTGCTAGGCTTAGGTCAAGTTAAAATGTACATATTTTTCAAAGTTTCATGCTGTAGATTCTCAACTGGCAGTTTTGACAGTCCCAGATATCATTATGGCAAACTGCACAGGTATGAGTAATTTTTTCTACACTCTGTATTTGACTAATTCCCTCTCTCACTATTTTTTTTGTGATTAAGGCTCAGCAATTAAAATTTACAGCCATGGTTTTCTGCAAGGTTTCTTATTCCCTTGAACTGAAAAGTGAAATTCTCATCATAAAAAAATCACAGTAACAGGGTAATTAGTGCTTGGTACCATAATTGCAAGGCATATTAGAACTGCACTTGATGGCACTGTATTATTACTTTGCACACATAAAAGTTGGAAGACCAAGCCAATAAGCTTAAATAATGGTTCTGCTGAAGCTTCTGAAGCTTCAACCTGTGTCAGGCAGGTTGCTTGGGCTATTTTTAGTAAGTGATGATGGCATCCCTGAGCTTGTGCACAGAACTTGGACTGCAGTTGAGCACCTTGGGTACACCCACGTTCTGCACGGCCTTTGTGACCAGAGCTCAGCTGGTTTTATCCCTTAAAATGAGTCTGCACTTTCTGTGGGCTTTGTTTCAGTGAACTGGGGAATATTGGAATATATGAAGAGTTAGAAGTACCATCATTTAAACTGGATCCCACATGAGACATGTGATCTGAGACTATTCCCTCTCTCACTATAGGTGTGAGGTCCCTACCCCATATGAAAGAAAAATGATTACCAGTTGATAATCTTGCTCAGCATGAGCAGTCCAAGGTAGAGGCTTTAATTTCTCAAATTAAAGTCTAATTTAAGTACAGATAAAAATGAATACTGGCCACAGGGGTGAATGAGTTATTTGGATGATAAAAATGGACAAATGTAATCATAGCAGTACAGAGAAGTCTATCCTTGTTTTGTGTAGCTGCTCTTTCTTTTACTGAGATGCCCAGTAAGAAAAGAAAATACATAGAAGAGATCTGTCTCTCATAAAGCTTTTAACATTTATGTTATTTCACATCTGCATAAAAATGTGGTTGGTTTTTCAGAAGCAGTGGCCTAAAATCAAAGGCAGAGTGGTGTGGCCTCTCAACTTGGCCTTGCAGATTGACTGTTCTGTCTCCAGGGCTCATCAAAGGGGTTGTGACTCTTTTAAAGTATCTGTCCAGGGAGAAAAAGCCTGACTTGGAGGTTTTAGACTTTTTTGTTGTTGATTGTATTATATCTGTGTATTTTACCCCTGGAATTATTTTAGTGTTCTGCTTTCTATAGGTTATACTTGTGACAAAATTTCCCTTTGCTTGGGAAACACTGAAGCAAAACCAATCAATACTCCAGTGATCAGAGCACTCATCTGGGGATGTATGGGGGTGTCACCACCTTTAGGTTCCTCACAGAAATCAAGCACAGTGACAAGTCCCACCAATGTTTCATCTCCATTGCAGAGGAGTCTTCTAAAATCTAATGTCTTATATTTCTGCATCTTTTACGTCGCTATGTCCAACCAAAACCTATTGGAAAACTTTTCTCCTGGCAATATTTATGATTGTGGATATTTAAACACTGATATCCGTATATTTGGAGCATTAATGAACAGTTCTCAAATGCCATCCATATGGGAAAGTAATTATTTGGATCACTGATTAGGGAGTCTCCCTGATCAAATTGAAAATTGTCCTGAAAAAGGTGATTTAATCACCAAGCCTTTGCAATCAACACAATGCCCTTATACCCAGTCTGGTGGGGTGTTGAGAGCCCACGCCTGAGCAAATTGAAATCTCAGCTGTCGTATCCAAGATGATTAGACTTGACAAAATCAGTCACCCAGGGATATTTTAGAGTATTGCCATGGTGGAGTTTAAGGAAAGGGTCTTCTACTGTAGAAGATTTGTGAGTTGATGAGAGTTAGAAATTTATGTTCTCAGTAGTTGGAACGTGAAAGGCCAGTTTAGAATAGGAATTATGAGACTCTGGACTGACAACAGCAAAATAATTGCAGCTACTTCACCTCTGCTGCCCTCCTGGACACCCTGGTGGGCAGCTGGTGTCTTTAGGAGCTGAAGATGCTTCTAGAAGTTGAGCAGTTATTTTAGTAACAATATTCTCCATCCCTACCTCTCTCATCCCCCAAGTGAAAAGGCAAGCAGGCTTTGCAGAGCTCCCCTCTGTGGCTTTTTTTTTTAAAAAAAAATTCAATACATCTTTCACCATGTATGAATAACATATTTTCAGAACACAGTCACTCCATGCTGCATTTTTTCCTGTTGAGACACCTAAAAAAGTGACTAGGAAGAGACAGCATGATTCTCATCTCTGCCTGCCTCTTAAATTTCATTTTAAATTTTCAGAGATCTGCAGTATCAGTGATGAATCTTGACTCTGCAAACACCATAAAACACTGTAAAACTCCCAGGACACTCAACACCTCCAACACAGGGATGATGGGGAATGTTCTAGGAATAGCTCACAGCAAAAGATGACAATTCTTTAAGCAACCTGATTCTCCACGGGGCCGAGCCGTGTGTGCTGTTGGAGTGCAGCCCCCTGGCATTTTTAGGATCCACATCTAAGGACCCCCATCCCTGCTAAGATGACTCTTCACACAGAACTCAATTTACTGAGCAGTCCCCCGTTGCTGACACAGCTTTCCACCTCTTACACAGGAGAGTGGAAGCAACCCTGGAACATCTCATGAAAAATGTATTTCTCATGTCTGAGTCATTCTCAGCTCTGGAGCTGTGCAGAGGACTGCCAGCTCCCTCCCTGCTGAAACAGGAGCTCCTCTATTGCTTGGCTTCCTGGAGAGTAAAACAAAGCATAACTGGTGTGGCAGGCGAGCCTGAATTACTGTGAAGTTCACTGTGCTCTGATGCAGGATATTTATTCATCTCTGAATTAACAAGAAAAAGTACATGGGGGAAATTCTGCCTTCTTTAAGCCATTTCATTCTGGCAGATTAGAAAAAAAAAAAAGGCTCCAGTGTCTAGTGGGTCTTGATTCAAGCCTAGAGATCTTCAACCAAGAATTCTGGTCTGATTCCCAGACCCAAAGATATCCAGGATTGGTTGTGCTGGTGCAAGGGATACCAGCAGCTTTATTGTGCTTCTGACAGCTCACAGACTGCACACAAAACCTCCACATACCACGATACACGCACAATTAAATGGAATGTAAAATCCAAATGGATTTGTGCCTCCTTTCCTTATCACAACAGGCCATCAGGACACAGTAAATGCATTGGAAAAATGGCAAATGCACTTGCTCTTTTCTGTGCAGTCTTTTGCAGATAATGTCTGTGAAATTCCTGAGTAATGCAGTTGTTTGCTTGGCTTTATGCAAGCAATTTGCAGAGATCTTTTCAGAGGTCCATCCTCTGAACAGAACCTTTCTGGGAGTGAAACTAAAAGGAAGAAGGTAACAAGTGCTTTCTAATCTAAGGATTTTGAGTGTTCTACATCTTAAATCTGTAGAATATAGGTGGGGGTTTTTGATCTTCTGTTTTTTCACCTTTTTCATCCCTAAAATATTTTCAGCTCTCACAGAACAGTGACATCCAAAGACGGGTTGATGATCCCATGTCTGACTTTTGGTGTATATATTATGTAATGATATTTTCTCTTAGACTGAAATTTTAAAAGAGTGTGGTATTTCATGTTGTTTGCAGTTAGAGTAGTCATTTGTCTGCCATTTTAAGAGGGTCAAAGAGGTCAATTATGCAAAAATGACTATTGCTGCAACATCATCCCTACCCATAACAAGACCAGTGTTCTTATCTGCATCAGGTCACATACACCTATTAAAAAAGTGGACCCTTTTGTTCAGTTGTGGTTCATGCAGATGATCCAGGGGAACATGTTAGTTCCAGTAAAACCATTTTAAGAAAGAGAGTGCTAGGGTCGGCAGAGTAGCATGACATGAGCTCTTATGCAAGTTGCTGGCATCTTCAGGGAAACTGGGAATCTCATCTAGTGGATCCGTGCTGTTGGAATCTCTAAACTGCTGGTGACATGTAAATCTTCGTATTCCAGTTCTTGTTAGGAAGGGATATAAGTGTCATATAAACGCGAACGATCCTTGTTACATCTTGGTTCTATTCTTTTGCTCTCTTCTCCACCTTTACCTTGTACCTTTTACCTTGTAGCACTTTCTGCTTTCAGCCTTCCATCCTCACCTATTTTTCACATTTCCATCTCTTTTATCCTTTTCCTTTCTCTACTACCCCTTGATAATATTTCTTTAAGCTATGTATTCTTCTGTGATGAAATTGAAGCAAGTACACAGAACCATGAGGCAACCTTCATACTTCAGAAATTTCAATTGTGTTCTCATCTCCTTCCTCTCATCCTCTTGTCCTGTCTAGTTTAAGTGGAAGAGGAGTTCCTAACCATTCTGCTGCAGTCTGGCTGGCATATTATTTAATAATTATAATATTCCTACTTTAATGAATTTGTATATTTTATAGAAGTGGATAAATGATCATAGAGAAGTTAATCACACTTTAGTACACAGCAGTTTATTTCAGGGACTTCTGTTGAAGTTCATCAGATTCATAGATGTTCAGGGCACCCATAACTCGAAAGAAATGAAGAGATAGATGGCTGCTTTGTGTCAAGTTGCTAGAATTTGAAGGAATCAAAAATTAGTGACTTTGCAGACAGAACAAGTAAGTTGTTTAGCCATAACTGTGGTCAGTAGTTAGTTATGCTGTCTGCCAGTGATGATACAAGGTAGTCATTCTTGGTCTGGTGAACAATGAAACACAGCAGCCCTCACGAAACAGGGGAAGGCAAGTTGCTTCAGAACATCACTCAAATGCTGACTTGAAATCTGCCCCATTCCCCATAGCACTGAGAAGAATTTGTGTGCTGAATATAGATTAGCATTTCTTGGTGGCTTTGGGTTTATAGGTGCATGAGATAGAGACAAGTCCCCCTGGCTCAGTGATAGAAGCATCCTCTGACTCGCAGTGGTGGCCCAAACACAACACCCCCCTGCTCCCTCCCTCCCATATTATCCTGCCTGTGTCTCCATGCTCTATCTGTTACCATACCAATAGCCCACAGGATGGAGAGCTTATGCATGAAGATGAGCAGATTGCTGTATTTTGGGTAAAATATTGCCTCTGTTTCCCTTTCTTATTGGCACACCTGTAATTTCTGGTTTGAAATTTGCTCAGGAGATATGCTGAGTAAACACTGGGGAAGGTGTGCTCAGGATTGACTGATGCTCCCAGGAGACCAGCTCTGCATCCTTGATGGGATGTTTTTCTGAGGTTGGAATGAGACCAAGCCCATCTGTTTATGACAGCCTGTCCATCATGTTACAGCATCTGCTACAAAAAAAATTTGTGTTGGGTTGGCTTAAAACAAACGGAAGTACAAAAACTTTCAAGAACTGAAACTTATTTGATGGGAGAGTGTCAGAAATAATTACAGTGAGTGAAAGTTAAAAACCCACAACCAAACAAATAAACTTGCAGAGCTAATGTGGCTATTAGAACTAATGTGTTTATGCCCAGATGAACAGCTGTCCAAAAAATCCAGTTAGATTTATGAAGAGCACATGAATTTAGTGACAGCTGGTAATTTTGTTAAGCATAGCAAACCTACAGGCAAAGGATATCACAACAACACTGTTTTTAAGGAAAGATTAAGCAAATCCCAATTTTTTTCCAAGGAAGGTGCATGTCCATGTGCACAGACAGGTCTGAGGTGAGGGGGTGTCAGAGAACACTCTGCACACATACTCTCAAAATAACTAGAGTGCTCTCAGAGCAGGAGGAAGACTGAGGTAGGTAAGACACGAGAGGGGAAGCTTTTCCTAATGAATGAACAAAAAGTAGAGGAGAAGTAGGATGGTCTGCAGGAGTTGTTTGCCTCCAGCAAGCTCGAGGCATATTTAAGACATTTAAGGCCACATTGACTCAGGAAATAACATTACTTTGTTATATGGTCTTATGAACTAACTTGGCTTCTTGCAAAACTTCCATAGCTTTTGATCTTCTTTTTTCTTCTTCTCAGGTACTTCTGCCAAAGTAGAAAAAGGGGCAGGATTGCAATGCATAAATGCATGGCTTTTATGTGAACTGCATCTCTAACAACTTCCCTTTGTACTTGTATAAATTTAAGCTCCTCTGACCAAGTTGTTTTTATTAAATCTAGCCTTCTGAGTCTGTCTAATGCCTGGAGTGAGTTCAGGAGGACTACATTTCCAAATGCAAATGCACTGGGAGGTTGGCATTTGGGGTGGAATAATTTAAGGAGTCTGTGAAGTTGCTGTTGCACGGTCTTTGCTGTGGACTCCTTGCTGGTCTGTTCCCTGGGAGATGTGCTACAAGAGGAGGATCATGGCTGTATGTTTAAAGGAAAACAAAGAGCTGGTTTGACTACAGATGTAAATCCTCTGATAAACTGACCAAAAGAAGACTTTCTGTCAGATGTTATTTCAATTAGAAGTGGTGTCAGTACTGCACATGGCATTGTTGTAACATCAGGAACCCTTGCTTTCAGCAGGGTTGCCAGGTACTGAAAGGTACCAGTAGTCACTGACTTGAATCACGAGTCTCTCTGCTCTGACAGTCCATTTTTCGTTAAAGAAAAAAAAAAACAACAACACCCCTCCCTTGTTTGTGGGGCTTTTTCTTGCCAGCATTTGTGAAGAAGTTAAGGCTCAATCAGTGACCTGACTTGGTGTTAAAATTACAGCTACTTTTGTCACCTAAATTTGAACTTGTTAATTCAAATAACTTCGTTTGTGGTTTATCTGTTGCTGATAATTCAATAGGGAAAATAGAAGAGAGAATTCCACACTGTCATTGTTTCATTCCCTCATTAGAGATAACAGAACCTCCATGTCACATCACAGGAAAAAGATATTCTTGTGTGTTCTTACTGACTTTCCATATTCCTTTTTTCAGACTTAGGTGACTTGCTTTTTCATGACAACAGGGTTAATAAATATATCTGTGTTTAAAATGGGAAGGTGATAGTCTGAGATGATGAAACCTTATAGTATTTCAACTTGTACCATTCTTTTATTTAAAGCAAAAGCCACCTGACAGGAAAAAGGCTTCATTTTCTATTTGCAGTAAGTGCATGGAGCTTGGGTTGTGTGTTTTTGTGGAATAGAAGATGGTGAGTCAAAGCCTGAGCATTCATAGGGGCTGTTTCTCACTTTGTGTCAAGGTATTGGTGTTTGACATTTCTTGGCTGCTGTGGCATTGCTGTGATTCATCTCAACATATTACCATAACAGAACATGAGTGATGTAACAGTGTGTGACATATCAAAACAACACTATCAGAGGCCAAGGAATTCCATTTTTAATACTGCTGCAAACAGGCTATTAATTTTTTTGAGAGTTGGTTTTCACATTCAGACTTGCTAAATTTTTTGTCATTTTGATCGGAATCCAAGTGAACTTCTGAGATGAGTAGAGTCTCTATTTTAAAAGCCAGAAAGTCTGGGAACAAAGCCCTGAAACAAAATCAAGGTCAGAACATATAACATTTATAATGAACAAAGTAGAAAGAACATGTCAGGTTTTAAATTATGGGGTTTTTTTCCCAAAAATGTCTTTAATTTGCATCTGTATTAAAGATTTGCTTAACCAAAAATATGAAATTAGGGTCTGCTCTCAGGGCTTTTGTTCATTATAAACATATGAAAACATCTTAATTGCTAAATGATATTTGAGGCAGAATTTCCCTGTACACAGCCTTTATCACTTGGCTTCCATAGCTGGCACCAAAAGTGCTGCCACCATCACGTTGTGGTTGTTTCTGAGTTTCTTAAGCTTTCCTAAACTTGCCAGCAGTGTAAAATCCAATGATGTAAAAGGATTTTACATCCTTTTGGGGAAGGATTGCTTACACCCCCATGAGAACTGACCACTTTCAACTCTCCTTGAGCTCTGAAGTTTGCCTTATCATCTCTTTTGAAGTATGTTCTGCAAAGTTTCCTATGGTTTCTCCTTTCTGCAGTTGGACACGGTCATAAAATCCTTCTGTGACCCTGGTTTTTTTGGATACAGTGAGAGAAGCAATGTCAAATTGCGTGTCCATTGCCACGCTGCAGAATTGTGTGTCCCCTGGGAGAGGATCCAAAGCTGCTGCATTTCAGTTAATAGCTGGGCCAGGTCTGGGTGTCAAGCTTGGCAAAGTGAGCAGCAATGACCACTTCAGCTAAAAATAGCCAGGCCTGTTAATCATGAAATCATACCAACCTGGTCAAATTGCACCCATCTTTCCTGCAGGATGTTGACCAAAAGGCTGAGAGGCCAAAGAGTAAATTTTTTCTATAGTTAAGGGAAAAGAAGAGGTGAAAATGCTGAGAAACTTTTTGGGATCTATTGTGTTCCAGGACGAAGGTGAACAAGTGTGATTCTTTTTTAATGATCTCTGTGTACTTTCCCTAGACATATAAGTACTCCTGGGAGAATCTGCACAGAATTTCTTCAGTAATGTAATGGAAAACTGAAGGAGTTTAAGAAAACTTTTTATTAAGAAGAGTTTGAATATTTCTTTCTTCACCATCACTGGGAAAAAAAATGGGGCTTTTGTTATTCTAATGTGCTTTTTACTATTGGTGGTTACTCCAGAAATAGAACAAGTATTACCCTAGAGATGAGACTTTTTTTCTGTCCCTGAAACGCTGTATCTGGGAATTTTAGCATATAAAATAGCAATCAGTGACTATTGTGCTTTGTTTATTTATTTATAGCTATGATGAACATAATCAAACCAGAAAAACAGAAGCACAATAGAAGGAAGAGCTAAAAAAAATGAAATGCAAGCAGGAAAGGGAAAGAAACCATTAGGGAACAGAAAGATGGTTCTGCTCATCTCACAGATACTGGTTACAGAATATATTGGAGCAGTTTAGATCTCAGTATTTAAAACTAAAAAACCAGCACAATTAGCAACTCTTTGATTATTTAAGAGTGATCATTTTAAAGCATATGAGGCCATTCCATCTCTCCAATATAGATTGCTGGCCGCTGCCTTTATTTTGCTAACAGGCACACCTCCTACATTTTCAAGTACTGAACTGGTTGTGTCTAAGTGGATCCTTCCCTGGTTGTCTGAGGCTCCCAGGTTTGGGTGTTGGCTGCTCAGACTGTTGGTGGGAATAAAATGCTCATGGACTTAGGAGATTTGCTTGGATTGTAAATAATAAGGAAACATAGTACTATTTCAGTATAATTGAGACTTTGAAGTACCTTCTCTCCAGCTGTCTTCTGCCACATACCTGATACATAATTTATAAGAAATACAGGTTTTTTGAGGAGGAAATCACAAATATAAAACTTCTGGTGAATTGTTTGTAGTTTGTGTCTAATCCTTCTTAGGTTTATTACATTCTGAATGACAAGATGAACATACACAGCAGGACTTCTTGAAATCTTCTGGCCACCAAATTCCATGTTATATATTGCAAACACCTTCACCATGTCATTCTTTTATAAATGGCAATTCTTCTTTTCCTTCTTTTTTATTTTTTAATTTCTCCCCCCACTATTCATGTTGGAAATTCATTCAAGATAAGATATTCACTACCTTTTTTGGCTGGGAGTCTTTCTCCAATCTCTGGCATATTCCTGTACATATGTCAGTTATTCTTCTCCTGGAAATTGCTTGGAGATATGTTTATTTATATGAACTTACTTTTGCCAATCCCTCTGTGGTAATGAGTAGCACGATGAGAATATCAGCATTGATATCAGTGTTCATAAAAGGCACAAATAATAGAGGATCGCTGAAAAGTAATTGCAGTCTTACATCTATAATGTATTTTAGTTACAACTGATTTATCTACATATCTCACTTGAACCCCCAAATGCAAGTACTTCTCTCTTACCTATTATCATCCATTCAGCAGCCACTTCTTCATCTAAAATAGAGGAGTTTGATAACCCATCACTCTTCTACCGCACATATTTTAAAAGAGAACCTCTGTTTTGAAACACAGAGAAGAAATAACCATCTTTGGAGTGCTAATCAGCTGCAGCTGATGGATCCTGTGCTCCTTCTGCTGAGCAGGGAAGGTGACAGTCTCAGGAGTTCTTGCAGAAATAGGAGAAAAGTTGGGAAGAGAGTTTAGGAGTTTATCTTGTCCTCCTCCGCCTCACATTAGCATTAATTCTTGTCAGATACTCATGGAGTTCCCTCTTGCTTAGATGGAGACTTGGATCAAGGGATATGCACCCCCTCAATTCATAACATACCATGTACTTGCTAATATATATTTTAAAAAGCATTATATTCCAGAGATTTTATTACTTGCTTGAGATAAATGTCTTGAAGATAATGCTATGAAGCACAAATCAAACAATTTCATGTGAAAGGAATAGTCTTCATTTTATTCAAACATTGGTGATGGGTTAGTGTAATGAAGTCACTCTGTTTGGTTGGGTGTGCCAAATCTCTGCATTAAGGAGAATATACCTGGCCTGGGGCATGGCATTTTTGCTACATGATTTTAGTAAATCAGGGTCCTGGTGAATTTTTGTACTTAATTTAATATCTCAGTTTTTTTTTTTTTCCATAATACTGTTTATTGTGTTTTCCCAGCTACTGAGTTTGCCTGGGAAATATCTACAAATAGTGTGTGTTAACATGTAGTTGTGCTTTCTTAGTTCCATGCAGTGTCCTCATCTCCCTGAAATCTGCCACCTCTCCATGGTGCACACCCATATCCAGAGGGGACTGTTCTCACAGTTCCAGCACATGGAAGGCCAAGAGCAGTTTGCAATACCTGCACTGTGAAGCCCATTATTTTTCCATAGCTCCTGTTCTAGCTCCAGTGTAAATATTAGAAAATCTGCATGTAGCTTTTAGTTTATTCTATAAAATTTTAAATATTTCAGCAGGTAAATATTTGCTTTTTAGTCATCCTGAAAACTGGGGCAAAAGACCTCTTACCAGAGATGTCAGCATATGCCCTTGCCTTACTCCTGGTCCTGAAGGGTAGAGTGCAAGTGGTAGAGGAAAGATTTATTTGAATACTTTTGACCTATGAGTTAAGTTACATGTCAAGATATAGGTACCCTTTTCAATAATTGTAATTAACGGTGTCTGAGTAATAAAATATTTGCACTGTTACTTCCATACTGGTCTGTTAAGAGTTACTTCCAGACACATCTCTGAAGCACTTTCTTGACTCTTAAGAAAACAGAATTTGCATTTCACTTGAAGAATTTATTTTTTTTTTTAAAGCTAGATTTCTAGTTTTCTCTGTCATTGCCAGAGAGTCATTAACAACTACTGCAAGATTTATACTCTTGGAAATGTCTACAGTAGATCATAGTCTTTAACTAGGGAGGATGATACAGGGAAAAGAGAATGCGTGTTTAGACAAGATGAGTTGTGTCTATCTTTCCACTTAGTTTTGCAATATTTATGTGCATTCTTGTAACATTACATTAGAGAATTTACATGTTATTCACGTGTCACATCAGATTAAGGATGACTTGACCTTAAACACAAAAGTGTGAATATCAGTAGAACTGCTTTATGTATAATATTTTTTACTCACAAAACCAATTATCATTAGGAGTTCTTTTTTCTCTGGAAGATTTTATTTCCTAACTGCGTTCCTGTGATCACCTTTGTACTTTACCATATTTCACTGCAATTTACAGATATAAATTAATTTCTTTGCTAGATCAGCTGTGGAATCAGCTTCATTTAGTATTTCATTTGGTAGTAACCAGTAGCAGAGGAGTTTAAAGAAAACTGCTAAAAATTCTGAATATATATATATATATAAAATAAATATATATATATATACACACAGTGAATAATAGTAATGGCACACATTACCCAGCAGGTAAATTTGCTCCTCAAATGCACTTGTGATTGATGATATCCTATATAATCATATACCTCATTTGCAAACATTTTATTGGTGGGAAAAATAGTTCTTGGAAAACTTCATTGCTATTGGAACTCCAGGTATTTTTTTGTTCTGTGTTGTGTTTTATAGTGTTGGTGGGTTCTAATAATTTTGTACAATATAAAACCAAGGCCATTTCTCCCATTAAAAATACGTCCCTTTCTAGGAATTGCCTTAGCAATTTGTCCAGAAAAAGTAATTCAGATGCAGGAAGTAATGAAGCAAAAGGTGATTAAGGTGTGTGAGCTGTAGAAGTACAGAAGAATCATGTTGAAAGTCCAAGTCCTCATATACTTTGAGAAATTTGAGGTCATCTGTGGTTTGTTTAGTTTGAATGTACTTGAGCTGTCTGCTGAAGAGCACAGCTTGGGGGTCTCTGGCACAAGGACCAGCCCAAGAACTGCTCTCCATTCCCAGTCCCTCCAGCAGCTCCAATTATTTGGTGCACTGCCCACATAAGTGGGGTCAGTCCCTGAAGGGCCAGGAAAGGGCCAGCAAAGGCAACAAGCCTGGTCAATGTCCAAAGCTAAAACAGTCATGATGAAAGGCAATAGAGAAAATAAATAACAACAGTAAAAATGCTCTTTATCACCTTCATTATGGCTTTGCAAATGCACTGAATACAAGACAAGCTGAGCCCACTGTTCAGTGATTCCTCTAATGGAAAAGAGGCTAAAAATGTCACTGTTTGTCCCCTTTTTTTTTTGGTAGAATGAGACGTTTAAAAAAGAAAGCTCAAGTATTTCTCATTTGTCCCATCTGTATTTATTCATTAGTCAGAGCTACCAGTGATTGTGCTCCCAGCTCAGCCACTCATTCCCCAGGTCGCTGTGTGCCTCACACAGCTCTGAAGTAGCAACACTCATTTATCTCAGAGTGGTATAAATGATATTTAAAGGTCAATATTGGCTCAAGTCATCTGTGGGTTTGAGTGCTTAAAAACAACGGCAACAATGTACACACACACAAAGGAAATCTCTGGTCAGCTACTTTAATTTTAAAGGATTGCAGTTATCAAAAGTGAAGACATTTCTTTTGGGAGCTGATATTTCCCTTTTTCTATAGGCAGAAAGCATTGCCTTATGAGAAACATTTGTGATCTGGTATTTCTTTGTGAAAACCTGGAATTATTTTTGTTGAGAAACTTTCTTACGTTCAGTCACAATAAAAGTGTCAAAATGTTCTAATATTTTCCTAGATAGATGTTATTAATATCAAGCACTTTAAGTTTATGAGGAGAAATAAAAAATCAAAGTGGTTGGGGAAAAGTATTCTTCAGTTTTAAAAGAAAATACTGCTTTGATTTAAAATATTCAAAATTTAATAGGAGAGATTGTCAAAGGGTGACGTAATTTGAGTAAATATTATCAGAGATGGAATCATAGAATGGTTTGGGTTGGAAGGGACCTCAAAGGCCACCTGTTCCACCCCCCTGCCATGGCCAGGGACACCTTCACTAGACCAGGTTGCTCAACATCATAAGTTACAGCAAAACTTGCATCAGTATATTCAGTGGAGGGCATAGGACAGGGTTTCCCTGTCCTATTCATCATGATCTTAAGGTGTAAACTTCTTTCCATTATTTCTGTGTCTGTGTTTGTGTTGGATATTTGTGTGTATGGAACCATTCACCTACTTTTCAAACCCTGTCCTACAAGTTCACCTGCAGAAAGATAAAACTTCAGTGATACCTTCATTGCTTCTTTTAATCATAGTAAAATGATTTGGGTTTGTAGCTGGGAAAATAAGGGTCATAATGTAACTTCCAATTCCTGAACCAATTCTCTCTACCAAGGAGCCAAAGGAGGAGAGAAAACAATAGATATATCTGTTTGTGAGGTTATTCCCTTCAGTGTATTATCTGTGCATGGGCTGGTGAGTTTTTGCTGCAGACAGCCTGGAGCCTTCTGGTCACTAGTTCATTGGTAAAACTCTATGAGTATCCAGGGTCATCAATAGTGGCTTTTAGGCAGGAATCTCCAAATTTGAAAAGCCCTCCATTCTCAACCCCACCACAGAGGTAGGTTTGGGTTTTGTGGGCTGATACAGACGAGGTGATGTGTGTCCAAGGTCACCCAGCTCTGATGTGTCAGGAAGGAGGTTTCTGCTCCATTTCCTCACCAGTGCAAGTATTCAGCTGCTCCCAGGAGAAGGAATTTTTTCTGGGCTCTTCTCTTTTTTTTCATAGAGTGATGTGAGAGGATTTTTCACAGAGCCCTTTTGTTATGCAATCTGTAAAACAGAATTCATCAGTTTTCTTTGCAGCATTTGAGTGTCTTTATCATCCCTTATGTATTCTACAGCTGAAGTCAATTAGAACCTTCCACTGACTTTGTCCTGGAACATGACAGGGCTCACAACAATCTTTTCATATTTAGCCTAGAAAGGAAGGATTAAAGGTTTTTCAATCCCATGATTTCCAGTAAATACTTGAAGTGTTTGAAATGTAAATTCAGTTAATTCTTTTTTTTTTCAGTTTTTCTTTCCACCTTATTTATCAGAGGCATCCAGAATTGGGCCTTCACCATACAAGCAAGCCAGTTATCTCAGCTAGGTGGCAAACCCCTCAGTGATAGGGGATGTGTTCTGCTGCCCTGTACATGTGTGAGTGTCTCACCTGACGAGCTGATCTGGGTAACAGTGGGGCACATCAGACACAGGCTTTGGGCTCCACAGGGGGCTGGGGTTCTTGATATTATGCTTCACATGTCAAATATTTAAAATTAACTGTCAAGTACGTGTATAACTGTAAAGTATCTGTTGAATTTGTGCTTCTGGTACTGAATAAATCTCTCATAGGAGTGGTCAGCAGTGTAAGTTAGGATGCAAGTCTGACACTACTGTGGTGAAGGAAAATGGTTCCTGGTCTGGAACTGAACTTTCTCTTTCCTTACAGACTCATGCCTTACTCCACATGGCTTTAGGTGAAGAACTCCTTTATCAGATTTAGGGATAAAATGTTATTCAAGTAGGACAGCTGCTCAGCTGGTGTGAATTAGCACAGCTCTGCAGGAGTCTGCAGACATATGAAGGATTAAGAACAGCTCATGGCCTGGCCTGGCATCATTCTAAACATCATTTCTTCACATAAGCCTTAAAAACCTTTCTTTGACATAAAGCCAGGGAAAATACTGGGTAACAGCACAAGTCTGGCAAGACTTGCTGCCCATTAAGAAAATATCTTACCCTGAGGAATGATCTGTGTAAGCTTCTCCAAGCAGCATGATAAGTAACACTGGGGAAGCTGAGTCTCTGTGCCAGGTATGAGTGTTGTGGATACTTGCATTTTATGCATTTAGCATTTGTTTGGCAAAAGGAATGGATTTTTTGTTCCCTGCTGGGTTTCCTGTTGGCAGGGCTGCAAACTGGTATTGTAGGAGCATTACTGAGATGTAGTCTGAGCCACGGAACAGGAGCTGTGGGGCAGCTTAGCCTGCTTGAATTCTTTGAAAGGCCTTATGCTGGCCAGCATCTTGTCTTGATACATCTTGGAGCTTCAGATCAGGACAGAACATGAACTTTCTGGGCCTGAGAGGCTCAACATTCAGGCCCTAAGTCCTTATTTTCCACATCCTTCCACGTTTCAGAATAACCCAGCGAGGCTGACAGAGCTCAAGCAGTGACAGGAACATCTCCTGCACACATCATACCTTGTTTACAAGAAGCTCATTCAGGCAGACAGCAAGTGTCTCTCCATTTTTCACATGCAGTGAGTCAAGCTGCTTGCAAATAGCACAGCTCCTCGCCAAATGAATCCATGTTCTTCCAGAGTGTAGGCTTATCACTTTTTCTTCTTTCTAAGAACTTGTTGCTGAAATTACCTTGTATGTATTTGTATATTTTTGAAATGCCGTCGTGAAGATTTGTCAGCATTAACTGATTTACAGAGATACAGAAAGGAGAAGCACATTGCAACACTCAAGTGTTATTTGCCATTGAGACAGGTTTAGTGCATGATAAAATACAAGTTCTGGTGCTTCTGCCAAGAGTTCCAAGATGAATTAATTAATGATGTAGCATAAATAATGACCCTTACATATCAACTAGTCCTTGCACTATGATCTATAAGGAAAAAAAATTGGGCTGGTTTGGAATGAGAAAGGATCAATTTTTTAGGTTTCAGACTTCAGTAATACCGGAATTTTGCATCAAAATTTACATTTCGGTGCTCCTGGAGACCAGTCCACAGAAATCTGCACTGCCTTCATTGATTGTAATGGTTCTGTTTCTAACAGCTTGTACTGGATTGTCATGGCAGGGTTTTGGGAGTGGAATGGGTTCTGTGTGAAGCTGCCAGAAGCTTTCACATGTCTGAGAGAGCCCATACCAGTAGAGTCTGTTTAGTCTGTGACAGTGACGGGTGAGGGGTCTCTGCCTGGCCTTGTCACGAGCCTTTTGTTATATTTTCTGTCCCATGTCCAGCTGAGGAGGGGAGTGACAGAGTGGTTTTGGTGGGCACCCAGTGTCCAGCCAGGGACAAGCCACCACAGAGCTGCATTCCACAAATGAAAGCAGGTAAAATGATGATACTCATCACTTGAGCTGATTTATTCAATATTTAAATGGGGTTGCCAGCAGACTGAAAAAAATACATAATGTACAGGCAACAGATTATTTCCCTCTGCAAGTATAAATTCTGTTTATTTTCTCTGGTTTTTTTTTCATCAATTTGTATTTTATTTAAATATTCTTGCCTAAACCATCCCTTTCTCCATACTTATGAAGTGTGGAACATGTCTAAGATACTTCCATCATATAGGGAGTGACCTCTACTTTGTGTGGGAGTAAAATCCTTTACACAGTCCAAGTCAAAGCAGAATGTTCCTAGAATGTTCCCAGAATGTCTTGCTTTTCCCCTTCTTCCTACTTCTCATGTAAATTATGAAAGCTCAATTCCTGTTTCATCTCTGCAGCAGGGGAAGCAGGTGAAGGGAGCGCCTGCCTTTTTAGTGTCAGTTTTCCTCAGCTCGTTTGGGTTTGGTCGCTAATATGTAATTTGCTCTCTCTGGCGATGTAATTGATCATTACAGTGTCTGCCTCCCTGGCTTTGGTGGAGGATCAGAGTTCTCTACTTCAAAAAGACACACATGAGAATCAGGTGCTGTTATAGTTACGATTTAGTAAAACTAGGCTCTTTTAATAACGGCATAACTTTGTTCTTCTGGTTTCAGTCTGGAAAATAACTTGCATTTAATATGTCCAGAGGGCCAGTATGTTGGCTTCTAGTTCCAGTAATATTATTGATTTGAATTGCATTGTAGGAATATGACAGTAATTATTCATCAGGATATCTCTGGAAATTATTTATGATACGAAATTGCTCTTCAGTAATTTAAAAATTAGACACTTGTGTGTTTGATTTGATCTTTTTATTTGTGTGTATGCAAGGAGAGGTGAAGGCAACACTATGTGAAAATGTCTTTGATCACTGGCCTCTTATCTTTGAAATTATCTGATGAAAAAGTGTTTGTTTTTTTTTTTTAAATATCTGCTGGACATAATAGTAATGACTAACAAGGGACTTGTGTAGTTTTTCTATAACATGAAGGGGGGTTGGGTTTTAATGTGGTTTGAGGTCAGATACTTACCTGGTGTAAATTGGGGTAGCTTGGTGTATATTAGAAATGGTTCTGGCTTGTTTTCTCCCTTTGTAATTGGTAGTTGTATAGAAAACTCCTATATCACCTCAAATTGTAATCCTAATTTAAGTAATTGGGACAGAAATGGAAGAAATGGATGGGGTCACCAAGGAGAAGGTTTTCAGGAGGGTGAGGGTGTCTCCTACCTTTTCTTTCCACAGCAGGAAAGAAGCCTTAGCACATCTGGGATGTCTTCTTACTTCCCTTTTTTAAAACAAAAGGAAGCTTTGGTCTTACGTACACATAAGTCCCAGCATGAAAGACTGTTCTTAGCTTTGCCTTTCAGGTATTTTGGAGACTAAAGCTAGTGCAGATAATAATGTGATAATTCTTGAAACTAAAGCAGATGATCCTGGGATGATCCTCCAGAGTGTCGACTTCTGAGGTTTAGAGATTTGCTGCTGGTTTGCTCTGGCTGTACAGCTTAAGTTGTAACAACAGGACACCTTCAGCAGGTTTGCTTTAGGGGAAGAGAAGCTGAACTAGGCTGTGATTAATGAGGAGGAGGAGTGTGTGGGAGGAACGGGGCTGTAAGTTCTGCTCAGTCTAATTCTGGATACTTAATTAAAGTCCTGTGAATTTAAGGCTGAAGTCTTAAAGATAAGCATGTCAAAAAATGAGAGGGTCTTTTCTTTCTCTGAGAGATACTTCTCTGAATTGTTTTGACTGCACGGAAACAGCAACTTGGTAAAATTTTATTTAGCATGAATTAGATAGGGTTATTGGCCGTCTAGTGTTTCCTGCACATCATTTAATATTCTCAGTCATCCATCAGGCTTTGCTTGCAGTTTTAGTAATTGCCTGATTGCCATTTGGAAAGAACAACTACATGAATATTTGGTGATCTGTTTTGTTTAATGTTTCTTAGGAAATGTGACTAAATTTGAAAGATTTCAGGCCTTTCCTCCTCAATGTTCATGTCCGTATCATTCCACTGTATGTGAATTCCCCATGGTCTCAGCTATGTATGTGAACTGATAGTTTTCTGTCTTCTTAAACCTGTCCCAGAAACTTGACTTGGCACAGCCCAGAGCTCTTGAGTGTATTTGGGTGAGTTGTGTCCAAAATTGGATAAATACACTTTAAAGACAAATTTTCAAGAATTTCCTGGCATGTTTTAAAATGTAACATAGGCTTTGGAAGAACTTGCAACCAGATCTTATTTCTTATGCACTGGTCCTATCAGTAACATTTGAAAATATTGTAGCTTTTCATAACAGAAACCAGTTCACAATTTCTTATCATCTGGGGCATAATTTGATGATGAAAAGTCTGTATGAGATGAAGGACATGAATGTGCAGTATAAATTTTCATCGTATAATCCCAGGAATGGAACACTGTCCTCTGATAAGAAACTCCATGCACGTGATACAGAAATGGATCCACATCAGGGTGGAGAGGATCCAATAGATAAAGTTTCCTGCTCCTTGCCATTTCTAATATTTCTTTTTTTTCAATAACTAATGGTGTCATTTGAAAAGGTACTTAAAAATCCGACACTACCACAGGTAGATCATTTAACAGACTAGAAAGCCTATGTAAAGAGCCAATTCAATGTTATTACGCATGTTTAAACACCTCTGCACTGGTTCTGCCTTACAATCTTCATTAATCAAACCCTCTGACACTTGTGTTGTTTGCAATGGAAGGCGAGAGAGAAATGCGCTCTGGGACCCTGATTCTGGTTATGGCAGGGAAGTGAGTTCTCTGTGTGATAGAGACATGGGGGTTCCTTGAAGAAAGGTGACATGTACCCCAGCTGGGTACACCAAAAGCCCTTATCTGATGGTTCATGTCTGGCAAAATTCACTGGCGATACAGCGGTGACAAAGGCAAAACCCAGCACCTCAGCTTTGCAAACCCTATTGATGAGGTCACTTGTTCCTGGGAGGTGTCCTGCATGAGACACTGAGTGCCTTGTTAACGTTACTTGCAATAGAAAAAGGAATTAAAGATGAAATAGAACAGAACAAAGATATAGTTGACAGGAGTAAAGAGATCCTTCCTGTGCTTCCACCCTATCAGAAAAAGGCAATGATTAATCTGCTTTTACAGCTTTTCCCAGATATCCAGAACATGCTGCAGGGTGTTGCATTCAGGAGTATGATGAGATGCTAATGAGTTTATAGCTTTTGTGCAACAAAGTGAAAGGGTTTCTAGGTGCCAGGAACATCTATCATTTACAGCCTGCCAGAAAACAGGGGAATTGCCCCATCCCACGTGCAGTGCTCATTTCCTGTAGGTTTCCTAGAGAGAAGAGCTATCATTAGATGACATACAATTTCTGCAATTAGCTGGTTAAGCAGCATTTCTGTTTTAGAGTAGCATAAAAATGACATGTTCAGGAACAGCACATTAGATTTTCTTCTAAGTGTCTACTCCAGGGAGTAGTATTTGTCCTCGATCATAAAGGTCAATGATAATTGAAGAATGTCAATAATGGCCAGAGTCACTACAAAAATTCTTATCAATCTGTTAGACCATTTTCTATGTTCTTCAGTAATATCACAGGAGGTGATAGTCCCACAAGTCAGATTCTGTAAGTAGGGAATTGTTCAATCTACTTTTCAAACACTTGGCTTGTAGTAAGAATTTGAATTGCTACACTTATCCCATAGAATAATTCTTTTTAATTAATATTTCTAATGGGTGGAGTCAGGTTGCAATAAAAATCACAATGCATGTATTTGTGACCTAGGGAATTGTATAAATGAACAGTATGTTGAAGTGTGGCGCTAGGAGAGTATAGTTTTAAGACATATAAACTTTGCTAATCTGCACTATCTTGAACTGCTTGCTGGGTTGATGGAAAGAATGAGAAAGTGAAGGATGTAAATGTATAGGGTTTCTTCCTCATCTGCAGTGGAAAGCCTCAGTAATGGTCTCCACTGAGAATGTCATATTCAATTTCTCAATTTTAAATGCAGTAACTAATTGTTCAGTTTATTGAGTTATATGACTTTTCTCTACAAACTAGTTTTTCTTTCCTCTTTCTGGGAGGTGAACTCATTTGTCCACTCTCATGAAGACATAGGCATAGTTTTGGTTTAGTAGGGCAAGTCAAATGCAGAGACTGCTTTTGTTTTCCTTTTTTGCATACATATTTGCCTGTTTGTACTCATTTCTATATCACATTGTACCACGTGTGCAAATTTATACCTGTCAGTGCTATGTGTTGATGCCCGATGCTTCTTCTACTTAAGAAGAAGTTCTTTGATAATTGCATTCATAAACATAATGCTGTCTTGCATCCAATTTTCTTCTCTGTTTTGCTTTTCCGAAACTGACACACAAATACATTGATTGACAATCTTACTCATTCTAGGAGGGATGAATAGATTCCGAAACATTCAGGTACAAGCTGCTGGTACAGTTTGTATTTTCCCTTCCCTTATCTTGTTTGCCAAATCCAAATAAGAAGTGTTTTTAAATACTGTGGAGATTTGGCTCTGCTGCCTACTGGCTGTGGAGTTACTCTCCTGAAGTGCCTTGGGAATGACATTATGCTGGGACTGTTTGTCACACCTGGAGTCATTCCTGGTGGAGCATTACCAATTAATTTTCATTGTGCCTTTCAGCATTACAGCACAGTATAGCAGAGGGGCAAATGTGTTAGTGTAGGATTCAGATGGTTTACTTGTCCTTTTTATTTTCCTTTAAAAGCCAGTTGTAACTTCAGATTTCCAGAAACCACTGGCTTGGTGCTTAAATGTACAGTTCATCCAAGAGCATGTGTCCTGTTGATAAATTAACTGATGGGCGTGGAGCTCCCTGAGGTAACCCAAGACAGAGCTGATGTAAAGAAATACCTCCACAGTGGGAAGAGGAACCCAAAAGAGAAGTAAATTATTGTCTCTGTAGTGAAGGTACAGCAAAAGAAATCAAGATTAACTTCTATTACACTTGTTGGAAGTCAGCCTTTGATCGTTCCCTAATGTAAGGATGTAAAGCCACATCAGTGTGGTGCCAGCAGGAAATAACTGAGCTCCATCTGAACGAGGCAGTGCCTGTCCCTGCAGTGACAGAGGCTTGGGAATCAAGGTGGAATGTTACTGTGGCATTGTGAAGGGAGTTTTATTCTCTTGATCAGAGAGCAGCTCCAAAATAGTTCAGCTCTTTCTCTATTTCTGAGCTCTGCTTGTGAGCCTACAGAGGATTTAATGGTCAGCTGTCCACATCCATTTGCCTGGTTTGTGTCAGAAGATGTTATGGTTTAGGAGTGATTCTGGTGGTGCTGGGTTCATGGTTGGACTAGATGATCTCAAAGGTCCCTTCCAAGCTTGATGATTCTGTGATTACGAGCATGAATCAGACTTGTGTTTGTACAACTACCACATTTGGTCTGGAATTTCTGAGGCCAAAATTTGTAACAATGACCCATGGCATCGCTGTGTGATCATTCTGCACACACCAAGTAATTCTGCAGAAGTGCAAAGCAGTTGGGCAGCTCCTTGGGATGCAGGACACCCCCTGTGCCCAGACAAGCAGCATGAAATGCTCCTGGTGATGTTTTCAGCACTCCCTCCTTGGGTCAGGGCTGTGTGGGGTTGGTGCCAGCTCAAACATCCACACCAGGCTCTGCTTTGTGATGCAGAAACATCTTGGTAGACAGTTCTTTGCCCATCAGTTGGACCCAGTGATGAAAGGATTTCTTTTAAAGGAATTTTTAACATTTGTCTGTACACAGGCAGTACAGGGTTTGTGTACATATAAGAGTTTAGGTATGGAAAGAGGGGTCCATCCATGACAAACATTCAGGGCTGAAAATAATCTTAGATTACTGCACTTCAGAAGGGTTTGATGTATCATAACAGTGAATTCAATGTATCAAACATTGTATTAGGAAGTGAAAAAGGTGAGAAGAGGATTGAATCAAAACTTTAGAATCTGTTGTCACATTTGCAACAGATTTGACAAAATGGAAGATATATAAAAATATTCAGATTTTACAAGTTGGAAGAGAAAGTGCTACAAAGAAAAAAAAACACAAACAAGATAAAAAGCAATAAACAAGAAAAAAGCCAACACTCCAAAACACCCAAAGCAGTAGAGAGAGGGAATCCCAACAGACCAGAGCTGCAAGAATTCAGTTGTCTTCAGTTTTCTGTTCACACAAAAACTGTCCTTTGAAGTTCACCATCAGTAGATATCTGTCAAAAGTCAGCACAAGAAAGCCTTTTTTTCCACTTGGTTTGGAGTTTGAAATACAATAGACCAAAGTCATCTAAGGTGCCAAAACAAGAGTTTCATGGTGAAAGTTCTTGCCTTACTCTTAGAGCAAGAGTGGTAGCGAAACTATCATGGAATATAATCCAAAGAAAGCTCTGCTGGACCAGTTCATTTTGGCAGCTCCATCTTGGAATGGTTCCAGAGCAGCTCATCTTTTATTCAAAGAAAGTTTGAAAAGGGATTTGACCTGGCATAGTGCCTCATCTATAGAACAATGAAAGCAAAAAAGTAAATAAAATAAATGCAACAATAAAGGCCTGTCAAAACACTAAGCCACACTGAAAAAAACCAAACAAACTCTGCATAAAATTGACAAACAGAAAGAAAGATGAAATAATAGAAAAAATAATGACAAAATAGTAGAAGACGAAATAAAAACAAGTAGGAAATTACATGTCAGAAAAAGAAGAGCAATAGAAAAAGGAAACAGAAGAAACTGTTTGGAGAGGGCAAATAGAGCACAAAAATATTGAAAATCAATTTAAAGATGAAAAATATATCATTTGTTTGGGGTTGTTTCCCTTGAAAGAGTTTTAAACATTAAATTATCTATTGTTTGAGGTCTAAATGGAAATGGTTTTGGTTTATCCAGTAATGCACAGATTACTTTTGCCTTGACAGCAAGGAAAATACAGAGCTAATTCTCTCACTTCATAACTACTTGCAATTAAAACTGAGATGTTAAAAATATCCAATGAAGGCTGATTTTAACAGAATTTATGCTTTTGAAATTGTGGAAACTAAACATTAAAACCAGAGATGCATATTATTTTTGATTCTCTTGTCATAATGCAAGCCATTAGTCTTTTTCTTGTTGGTTTTTAAAATAATGTAAGTGAGCTGAAAATTAAGGAATGAACCAACAAACGAGCAAAACATGAACATTCTCTTGGGCTTCAGAGATGGGAAATTTTGTCATCTGGATTCCAGACTTTTAACCTGTGTGTTTTGCTCCTGAATCTCTCTCTGTGGTCGCTCTCTTTCAATACAGTCAGACCTCAGTAGCTGCAGCAGGAAATGGAGCTGAGCACACACCAGAACACTTTGCTTTTGGTGCCAAGAGGATTCTTGGCCAAGGGAGCCAAACACGAAGCACAGGTAATTTAACCTGAGTCTAGCTGGCTTTGCAGCTCCTTCTGAGCTCCCCGTGTCCTGGCCAGGCTCTGGGGCACTGGGACACTGAGCTGACACTCTTTGGTCCAGAACTGAGCTTGGAGCAGAATTTGGGAATTATGGCTCCTGGGAAGCAGAGAGGTAAGTTAGTCTGCTAGCTGGGTTTTCAGTGCTGTGCTGTTGTAACCTACAATTCTAAAATGGTGTATTCCAAGTGACTAACAGGGTGTTCCAGTGCCAGCTCATTTGGAAAAGGCTCTGCAAACACCTGCTCTTGTAAGAGTCCAGGAGGGATAAACTTTTTATCAGAAGTCTGAACTCATTTAGGCTGGCAGGGAAAGCCTCAGCAGAAAATAAAAGGTTGCCCAAGCCATGGAAACTCATCCTGGAATAGAAGTGCAGGATCAGAAAACAGTTGCTTAGGGCTTTTTATAAATATCATCAGCAAAAGAAGTTGTGAGAGCTTTGAGGTTGGGGCTAAGAAATTCACCTTCACAGGGTAGCTAATTTGAGGGAAGAGAAAGAAGAGTTTCTAATGGAGGCTGAAGTTACTGTAGATATGACCCAGAATATGAGGAAGAAATGACTTTTGGTTTTTGGTGTTATTCCTTATGTACTTCACCACAGGTATTTTCACAGGTAAAGGGTGTGTTACATCCCATGCTTCTGTAACAGGGGTGTTTTTCTATTATTTTGTAAACTATGCTGTTATTTGGAGTTGGAACTTGAACATTCTTGATATTTTGAGTGTTTTTGTAACTTAGGTCGTCATGTGACTGAGCTGAGAATGGGAGTACAGCTGAATTTGCCTTTTCTTAGATGTTAGAAATACTTGTACAGTTGTCCTGATACTGTTGTTTCCTAAATTTGGTCTATACCCTTCCCAACAAAATCTATACGACTTATGCATGTTTATATCAGATAGGGCAGATCTCTAAGCCAGGTTTTCTGTCCATGAGCTATGGCTGGGAGTCCTTTTGACAGTGAATTGAGTTTCCTTTTGAGCTCCAGCAAAGAAAGAACCTATTCCCACCCTCGAGTTCTGCACAGAGAATTTTGTGTGTCATTTGTTACAGATCATCAGTGTTTTCACTATCAAACAGTAAGACAATTTCAGTTTTGTAACAGATTAAAACCTTATTGTTGTAATCCAAATGGTTTTAATTCTCTTGAAGATACATCATGGCTTGACAATATAATTTTCTAATTTTGGTTTCTGTGCTCGTGGTGGAGTTTTAATTCAGATTAATTTTAATCTACAGATGAAGCAACAGCTCCCCTTTATATTGTGGATCAAACTCTTGTCACAGGCAATGAAAACAGTGCTGTGCTCTGCTTGAGCTGGGAGAGAAGCCTCATTTGATGATCTCATGACTTCAGCATGAGCTCCCATCATATCCAGAGCCAGTTGTTTCCATGCCATCCTGCAGCACAGTGCTCCCTCAGTTCCACTAACACTATTTATGGACTCGTGTTGTGAATTGGATCAGCAAACTCGTCTGGGTTAAAAGATAACAAATAAACCCCCTGCAAAATAGGTGGAAGGGGAGCACTTGTAGCTGGTGTTGCTCCTGAAATCCCTCTATTTTCAGCACTGCTTTGAACTCCCATGTCTTTCATGTTTATCTGGAGCTCACTGGTTCTTGGTGCTCTAATGGGATGCCATCCATCATCATTGTTGCTCACAGCTTATTGTTAAAATCTTAGAACCCTCACAAGATTCTTGATCTTCCTCCATGTCTTTGGTGGCCCATGCACACACTGCTCTGCTTTCTTCAGCAGCAACACGGCACAGCTTTTCTCTCCCAGATAAACATCCCACTGTTATCTTTTATCCCACTATTACTGAGGTGATCTCTCTATTGCCAACAGTATTAATTTAGTCATGTGACTAATGGCTTTTTTTATGGAGAATGCAGTATTGAAATCAGTTAATACGCAGACTTAATAATTTCATCTCTAACCACAAAGCACTTTGAGGAAAAGCAACGTGTATATATAGAAAGAAAAAAAAATATGCCCATTTTTAAGTCATGCTTCAATTTCTTAGCACTGTAGAGCATTTTTTGACTCATAAGACCTCAAATAGCACACCTAAAGCCATATTGAATTTAAAAACGATAGTCAGAGTTTGGAGGGGCACATAAGACTCATTCACCATTCAGACTGTCTGGCCAGAGAGTCTCTTTTTCCACACTAGACCCATTTTTTGAATTCTGACAGCCATAAATAACTCCCATCCAAAGGCAGTCACTGAGGTATAAGTTTTAAACTTTTGGGCAGAAACGTATGAAGGATTTGTGAAGTCAGATAGAGATAGATAAGTATAAGAGACTTGCAGTCTGTCAAATCACCTGAGATTTGTAGGTTGGACTCTACTGAATTAAAATAAAATTCAAAAAGCTGCTGAAACTATATTCTGCTCTCTTTGATCCCTTCCCACTATTCAAATCAGGCTAATGGTTTGTCTTAAGTTCTGCTGAATGTTCAATATAGGCATTTATGGGCAGCACAGAAAATGTGAACAATAAACAACTTCATTAATAATTACATAAAACTTATTCCAGTGTAAGCAGATTCCTCCCTGTCCCTGCTCATTCTGGTTATTGGGAACAATGCAGTGTTCAATTTGCTAAGCACAGAATAGCTCCTTATTATGGGGGGAACACGATGCAGGCTGCATTAGGATGGCATTTCATCTTATCTGTTAGAGCTTCTGGGATTATTCGTTCCTTCTCCCATTTCAAAAGGAATTCATTATGCTGTGATGTGCAGCAGGAGTACAGCTCCCTTTATAAAATTATTAAGCTGCTTTACAATTAAAATTGCCGTCTTTTGTCCTGTTGCTGTTGTTTATAAGTGAGAAAAAAAGCGGAATGCTAAGTAGGATTATTGTAAAGTACGTGCTTGTTCTCCAGGAGTGTATCTTCCATTTTCTTATGAAGTACTGATGTTGCTCCAGTGTGTATTATTAATCACATATTTTATTTATCTCAGAGTAGTAGAAGCCTCCAGTTGGGACTGGGAGTCCTACTGTGTGATTGCTTCACACACATGTAAAAATAAAAGACTAAAGGGTTCCTGCCCAGGTCTGTACAGAAGGTTACAACCAGCACAGTTAAAGGTCTCCTCGCTGGAGGCCTCGTGGGGCAACAGTTTCATTCACATTTTGGGAACAACAGTCTTTCCCTGCCCCAGAGTCCACATGGAGCAACTGATGGATCCAATTAAATCACCATTAGTAAATGGCACCAGATTTTGTTAAAAAAAACAACCAACCAAACCTAAATTAAGGGAACTCTACTGTCTTATGGTAATTTGTTTGGCATTGCAACCTGGTTTTCTCTTGTGTTGATTCATGGCAGCATCATAACCCAGTATACAAATCAGAGCTTAATTTAATGGAATATTGTTCATAAGTGGGCCTCTACTAAGTGTCCCATTTACACATGGAACAGCTGAAAGCAGGAGGAGGAGTCTTTGGTTAAGATAACTATCATTTGTTGATGGTACTCAGCTCTCCTGTTTTCATCCTTCTCACTCAGAAGGAACAACACTATCCATCCTCATGCCTGGATGTGAAGAAAGCTTCCCAAGTCCGAGTCAGGGTGAAGCTGCTGCAATATTAATAGTTATAAAGCAACAACAGAGTTAAAGTGGTACTTTTTTTCCTTCAGGGCAGAGCAATAATGATGAAAATGTCAGGTTACTGATGTTAGACTCAGTTACCCATTGCTGTCTTCTATTCCTTGTTTTATTTTGGTGAGAGAATAACAATCCCTAGGATGCAGGGCGGGAAAAGGGAAAAGAAAAAAAGAAGGAAAACAAACAAACCAAAACAACCCCAAAGCCCAAACAAGCAAACAAAACATACACTAAATTCTTAGTTTTCTACTTTGTATATGATGAACACATGCCACACTGGTGACAGGCAGCAACTGCTACATTTTGCTTCAGCACTAATTAAGAGATGGCACTGAGGTTACTTTGCTGCGTTACATTCTGATGACCCTTTATTAAAACCAAACAAATAAGCCCAAAGGTCTAAGCTGAAAACTTCAATGGTTGGTAACATGTTAAGTTAACCAGCTCTTTCAGTCAAGGGTTATCTTTTGTTTTTCTAACAAGAGTGAGCAGGAATAGCAATAAATAGAAGCAGTCCTTAGTAGAGTGGCACATTGATTGAAGAGAAAATACATCATCAGGTTTGGAAATGTGCTTCATTAATCTTAACAAACTTCAATGTGATGAAGGATAAAATCTGTCACACCTCTTTAAGATTAATTTTAACTGCATGTGAATATTATCGACTGCTACACTTGAGCACAGGAGTCCTCTGCAGGAAATAAAAACATCAAGCACAATACCTGTATAATTTTTATATACTGGTCTGTCAATGTGTCTGACCTGAAATCAGACAAAGACCATTTCTAGGAACAAAAGTGCACTGAGTTTCTGGCCTCATTAATCCTCAGCCTGTTTAATGAGTTGTCCAACGCGGGTTTGAACTGATTTTTTGTGATACAGATTTTTCTTCCTTTAGAACTAGGCTGAATCCAGTCCACTCACTTCCCAGGTAAGTGTTTTGCTGCTACATGGCAATGATTTTAACTCAGTTTTATACTGAGAAATATTTGCAGTTGTAGTCTAGAATAAGAGGTCCTTATACTTTTTCAACATCCTATTTTTCCACAGCATTTTTAAAAAATAGAGTTCTGAAATGATTTTACCATAAGCACATCATTGCTTTTTTGGAGCATAATGGTCTGTGCATTACACACCTGACACACCTGAATTTTTCCATACGTTATTATAATCTGAAAAAAATTTCTTTGGGCAGCTCTGCCATTATCGTTATTTCACCATTAATGAGAAATTTCATTTAAAATGGCAAGAATACAGTAAGTTACAGCTTCTCATTGAACATTGTTTCCCATAGCAGTTAGTGACTTTTAATATTAAATTACTCCAGGTGACTGGGATAGGCTTTTGACAGGACACGGCTCTGTATGATCTGTATATGAACCCACCTTGGCTGCAACATCTTTGTGTGCATTTCCCAGGGCAACTTCCTTGCCACCTCTAGATTTCTCAGTGAATTAATAACTTCCATGAGTGTGTTTTCAAGCACTTCTGTTTCGCTGTACTTGAATATTCCATCTCGAAGCCCTGCTCTTCGGAGGTGCATGGTCACCCAGGTTAGCTGAGCAGTGGATCAACAGTTGTACCATTTGTGAGGATATTCTATCAAGGCTCCAGCATAAAAAGGAAATGGCAAGGATAGAACAAACTTATGATTGTTTGTGACTTCTCAGTCAATGTCTTGTCATGAGATGCAAAAGGAGGAAATGTCACTCTCATGGTAATTTTACTTTGAGTGAAATGTGGGCTCTTAGCAATTTTAGCACATAATTGGCAGAGCAGAAACACTTAGGAGATTACTATGGACTGTCTTCTTGTCAATATTTGATTTTCAGGATTTGCTTATGGAGCTTCAGTGTTTTAAGTTTTGGCAGAGTGGAATCTAATCAGAGTTTCTTTTCCTTTCCCCAGAGATCCTCAGCCTTACATTACATGGCTCCTGGACATAACACAGCTGACACAAACAGACATGTACATGAAAAAAAAACCCAGAAGCAGCCAGCACAATGTATTCCTGATTTCTAGTTCTACCCATATTTTGGGGGCAGGAGGCAGAGGTAGGCTGAGTATGTGTCCTGGAACAGATTACCTGTCGAGACAGACCCCTGTAGGACTCCCAAGTGCTTGGTGCCATCCTGGTGCCATCCTTCTGCCAGACAGTGGAGCCAGGACAAACACAGCACAGCCTTTCTCTGCAGCAGAACTGTAGGGCAAAAGACTTGCCAACAACCAATATGAAGGTAAAGCAGAATCAGCATAATTAAGGACTGTCATTTTGAGTGTAGCTTGGCAGACTGAGGCTGTACCTTACATGTCTCAAATGTTGCTTTCAACTTTGGCCCATTCAACTGGGCTGTCTCTCAGAGAGAATAGATCAGCAGTGATTCTTTCCCTTGCAAAGAATATTTCACACCACTGTGGGGGCTGGTGTGTGGAAATGTGCAAATGTCCAAGGAGATGGTCACGTTCACACTTTGGGCTTTCAGGAGTTACCCAGAGAGGGTTCCCTGGAAATGTGAGTGCAGCAGCTGCCCCAGGAGCTCCTGTTCATTTCACAGTTGGATGGGATGTAATGTTCTGGATTCCTAAAACTGTGTGGGAAAGATTTAATGTTTAAACATCTGAGTTTCTGTTTTGAAACATTACCGGAGAATGAGACACCTGCAATATTTTGGTAATACCTTTTCTTGAGAGGAAAGGAAATACATGTTTATCAAAAAGTTATGCTTTATTTTAGAAGTACTTTGTGCTTAAAATGTGTCTTGGGCAGCTCTAGCAACAAAGCTATCCCAAGTGCTGTTGAAGAGTAAGATTTGTTTTTATGATAAAGCCACACAGTTAAATGCAAAGATCGAGTCAGAAGGACTAGAACAGGTTGATGGCTGGACTGGGAATTGCTGAAATGCCTGGAAACCCCTTGTGCTAATACAAGCCAAACATAAGCAAATGCCTTAGGGCTGTAAATCTCATGCAGTTCTCTAGAGCTTTGTAGATTAGGGAGTCTTCTAACCCTTCTTGAGTACCTTTGTCTGATGAACAAACTGTACTTCTCCCCAAGCATCATTGTAGGATTCATAAATCAGGTTTTTCTAAGAGAAGATGCACAGGAAGGGCCATTGGCTGGAAGGGAAGATTCCCTGATTGCAGCCTGGAAAAATGATGGCCTCCTCTATTCTTTGGCACAGAGACATTACTATTGAGGATCATGTACCTTCCTGAGACCAGCAATGAAATTTTCAGATTATAATTTAGGAAGTAGAAAGAAAAAAAAAAAGAATTAAGCCCAAGCACAGGAGCCAGGAGACATTATGAACACTTTAGCTATTAATTCTCTTAAAAGAAGAATATATAAGACAAAGACCTTAATTGCCTCTCTCTGGGGTGCATTTGACATTCCCCCTCTGTCACAGCATGAGGTTGATTTTTCCCTGGGCAGGAGTCAAACCCACCTCTGTTTTCAGCAATGCAATTTCCAGTGATGCAGACTGAGAAGAACCACTGTGGCTTTAAAATTAGTGTGGTCTTATTTGTCTTTTCAAGTTCATTTATGTCAGTTGCCACTGGAGCCAGAGTGCAATCTCTTTTTAATCATTCCTTCATTCCCCCTTGAACGGTCACAGTACAGCCAGCTAGAAACTGAGATGAAAAACTCCACTTAATTTGGTTGCCTTTCATCAGGAACTTCACTTGCTACAGAGCCACTGTATTAGACCACCGATGTCAAGGCAGCTCAAGACATTTGCTGTCAAAGTAACTCTCCATAACCACCTGCTATTTACATGCAAAACATGCCTCCCTGTTGAGACTCAAACTGTAAACACATTTCCAAGAGAAAACTACTGACTTAAGCTATGACAGAAACTTTTTTCTGGTTTGTTTTTGGGTATTTTTGCTTTTATGTGATCTGGAAAAAAAATCCCCTTGCTGTCAAAATGACTGTGAGAAGCCCCATTTGAGAAGAACTCTTATTGCTTTAAATGCTTCCACAAAACTGCTTTGATTTTACTTCTGCAAAAAGGTTATAATTTATTTGTCTCTCTCTTCTCTCCTGTCTACCCCTCCAGATCCACTGAATAGCTCTTGAATGAAAGATGAGCCTTTTAGGTCCTTCCCTCTCCTTTCCTTCCTTCATCCTCAAGACATGTTAGAACAAAAAACTCTTCCTCAGGCACCACGAGACTGTGGCCCAAAACTCCTGACAGTTTGGTGATCCGTGGTCTAGAGCTGTTTGATGACACCATATGGAGGTGGGTAGATACTCTGTCAGAATTTCTGCTGCTGAAACTGATTGAATAGTGTAAATTGATTAAACATATGCCCAGTTCAGAGGCCATTTAATGATTTAAGTTCCTACTTATGACAGGAGCACAAATAAAGTAGTGATATAACTCAAAAGTTGCAGAACTGAGCCAAGAGCAAATACCAGAGCTATTAGCTCTGGCAAACAGATCATTATTTTTTCTGAGAGGAGTTGCTAAAGTGTATCTTTATGTACTGATAGTCATCTAACTGTGTAAGAAAGTTCATTATTCAGGAATTTCATGAACTTATCCTACTGCTGTGAGAATTAGAGATGTGTGTTAGAAAGGCAGTAGTCACTGCATTGGCATCAGACGGAATTTCATCACGATTAAATTTATTCCAGTTCATTTAAAAAGTAATTATTGCCACAGAAATGTTGTGCCAGTCTAATATTTTTTCCTGTTAATACAGAGCCCCAAACTCTGGGTTATATCAGGCTAACTTGGTGGTTTTAATGTAACAATTCTCTGAGCTTCTTGTCCTTTATTCCTTATATATTCCGAAATTCGGCTCCTCCTTGAGATTGAAAGGGGACATGGGGAAGAGCACAGGACTGTATTACTGGAACGAAATCTGCGTATGGAATCCCAAGCAGGCAACTCCTTAACGAAATTGAAGCTGTTTCAACTATGCAGAACTCAGTTTGTGCAGAAAGATAGATTAGGTGACCTATTAGGAGTTTTTCCATTTCTGATTTTATGCTTCTGAGAATACAATGCTTGCCACCAATGCCTGAAAGTCATTATTCCAATGTTCCTGTTCTGCTGATGAGAGAAACGCCCCTCAGAGAATTCTACACGTTCTTGGCATCGAAGAGATGGCAAATTAGGCAGGGAAAATGGGAGTAAGTTACAGGATATTGTAATGCCTAAATGGAAAAATAATGGACTCCCATCTCAGAATATCCCATCTACCTACGAAGTACCTGAAAGGTTATTTTGATATGACTTTTTTGACTCGTTTTCCTCCTGTGTGTATTATGAGCAGAAAATGAAAACGATATAACAAATTTGAGGAAACGTAAATAAACCAGCGGCCAGTAAATTAAAACGATCTGTTCTGGAAATGCTGCTGGTGTGTTTGCTGCTGGAGGCTCCTGCCCCAGAACACCAGAGAAGCTCCTCTGTGGTGGGAGGGAGGAGATGGAGTGACCCAGGTCCCTGCTGCACAGCCACTCTGCTTTTGGTGGAAATCAGGTGCATTTGGGACTGTCCCAGCAAATGCTACCAAGTGCCTAAGGAAGCAATAAAGAGTCCAGACTTGGTCAGGGATAAATGAGAAGTACAGGACTGTGCACTCCAATTAGTACTGTGAATGCAGAATGATGGGCATTGCAAGCATAACCACTTGTTTCCAGTTATATCTCGGAAGCAGAAAGGAAAGAGGGTGTTTTTCTTCTGATTTTATGAAGAGAAGGCATAAAACAAAATGCATCTTGTAGCTCAGAGGTTGCATAGCTTATGTTTTGCAGCATCTCTGAGCAAGGAAAACCTAAATGCAGAGAACCACCTAAAGCTAGACATGCTCAAGGTTCCTTAAAATGAGGTGTGAGGGGGGAAAAGTGTACTTTGGGGGCAAAAGCTGTCAGGAATATTACTGAAGGGCTTTCAGACTTGTACTGGAACCAGTCATGGGGAAATTGGAGCAGAATGTGCTGTACACATAGACCATGGAAACACCAGTGGGTTGGATCTCTGTAATTGAGATACTTCAGTCATATCATTCAGTTAAAATCATTACTTAGAAGAAATTTAAAGGATAGAATCTCAGAGTAGCACAGTAGAGTCTCAGATTCACTGTATGTAGCCTATATATTTATTAATAAGGATTTAAACTGTTCTAAAATCAAGGAAAGGTGATGCTCTGCACGACCTGAACCCACTCGAAATCTTTTCAGCTTCTTGCTACCTGTAGGTATAAAGTTGTAACCAGTGATTGAGTTTAACCTCTTTATCCCTAGAAGAGCAGGCAGAATGCACAGTTGCAACTGAGATTCTGTCTGTGACAAAGGCTGGGACTTCAGGAAGCTCTACACAACAAAACTTTTGGTTTTTCAAATGATTAATTAGAAATTTTCTTTAAACAAGCAAACGCTTGGACATTTACCCAACATTCAGCTCTGTATTTGCCAAAATAATTACTGACATGAGGTGAGGGCTCTTTTCATGTCCTGTGTACCAGAAGGCATTCCACAAAGAATTAGTGCAATGTTTTGGGCTTCCTGCAATCTCTTTTCCCAATAATTAGTTCAATTAAAACAAAAATTCATCTTTTAACTAGAGTTTCTTGTTGTAGAGGACTTGTATGTCACAGCTTCAGTACTGCTCATCATTTGTATAGCAAATAGCTTCAAAACTGTTTATTGTGCAGCTTGAAAGGGCAACAAAGGCTTTTGATTCCTGGCCTTTGATAGAGACTAGATAAGTTGTCAAACAGATGGACTGGGAGACGATAAAAGAGATCAACCTTAAATATGGTTTGGTACAATGGGAAAACAGATCTTGGGCAAATACTTAAATCCTGATTAAATTTATATTTCCTGAGTAGGAAATACAAATTGGAGATTTCATGAAGATTCATAAAATATTTGTTGACCTCACTAGTTAAAAAGATATAGTCTCTCTGTCACAGTGACTGGGACTTCTCCTTTTAAGTGGGGTTTTTATCAGCATCATGTGCTAAATTTTATGCAAAAGCACCTGACAGTAGTTCCTAGATACGTGGTGAATGCCAAGAAGGTTTTGGGGGGATTTTCTCAGTCAGTTTGGAGCTGGGGAAGGAGCCTCTGAGGGGCAGCCTTCCAGCCTGACTCCAGCAGAAAAGTGCTGCCTCAAGGATGACTCAACACACACAAGTAGAGTACCAAAGCCAATATTTGAGTAATTACTGACAAAATAATCCTGTGTAATACCGGAGTGCTTGGCACCAGAGTGAGAATCTGTAAATACACCAATGAGGATATCACAGTTTGCATCACTTTGAACTGAGGTCCTTGGTAATGTTTGCAATCAAACTCCCTGAAAATACTGTGTAAATGTAATCACCCTTAGAACAATCTCTATGTGACAAATAAGAGTATTTATTCAGGAAGTAAATTACTAATGTTGATGCAGAAACACTGGTCTAGGTCGTTGATGCTCAACTGTTTTCTCTATGATGCTGTAAATTTATATTACCAAAGAATAACAAGAATTTAGTTCTTTGGATGTTTGGTTTTGTTTTTTCTTTCCTGCCACATACCCCCATTGCAAACCTGGAACAGTGTATTGAAGTGATTTGAGCTGCAGTGTGAGAGTGGAGCCAAACACCGAGATGTTCATGACCTCCTTTACCTCCAGTGTGCTTACAGGAGTTCCAGAACAGTAACATTTCCCTTGAATTATTAATTCATCCACATTTTGGCTCATAGTTCACTGGAGGGAGCAGTAACTGAAAAATCTCTTCTACTTGGGAGTGATGGGCTTGTAATGAGCGTTGTTGTCTCCTTCTTCGGCAGCACCGTTGAGGGATGATGATGGGGAAGGTAAAACACATTTAATGAAGGCAGGCAATAGTGAACAGTAAAATTGCTGCTTCTTATCTGGACATTATTTTCCTCCTGTGCTGTTTTTGTCCTGAAGGTCTGAGTTACTTGGCAAACAGGTGCTTTTAAAGGCACCATTATTTCTAAGTGCAATTAAGCCAAAGGGTAAATATGCTTCTAGCTCTGAAAAGCCAGAGGTTTTTTGCCCAGTCACATTTGGACTTCAATTTTCATGAAAGTTAGATTGTCTCCCTGCACGAACACCAAATTCAACATAAAGAAGAAAACTAAATTAGGGGATGAGTAGTTCAAGTGAACTGTTAAATTTCAATCCTGGCTTTAATTAAGTGGCTATTATGTTTCTAAGTACCTTAAAATTTCTCTTCTATGCATTAAATTCCTATTAGAGGATAATTCTTAAAAATGACTAATACAACTTTTTAGAATAGATAATATGAATGTGTATATTAACAGTTTTGGTATTTGATTAGTATTCATCAATAAAACTAGGTTTTAATTATCCTTTTGGAACATTCTTTCCTACACTGATGCTGTCCTTTGTAATGCTGTATAATGAATACATTTCGAAGCATCTGCAAATTTTTGCTTCATGTACTTGACATGATTCTGGCCTTTTAACTTTTAAAACATTTCCCCAATTAAGCTGTTGAAGCCCTCAAGGCTGTCCAGAGCTGCTGCAAATTGATTGCTCCCATGATGGTATTTAGATTCCCTTGCTGAAACACGAGAGGGCAAACCCCAGCACTTTGTAATATCTCCTTTTTTTTATCCTGTAAGACTTCCTGCATGTTGGTAAAGGTAATCTCAAAGTTGCATTTTTCCTTCCTTTCTTCATCATCTCCCTCCTAGACTGATCATCTTGAAAATGCTTCTTTCTAAAGGCCATCTTATCCAGGGTTAATCCTTAAAAATGTCCCAGGGAGTATTTTTGCTGAGAGGAAATCTGAAGTGTAAATGAGAAGGTCTGAAAAATTATTGAGAAATAGTTTTAGCTGGAGGATTGCAATACAGTAAAATTATAAGTTTGGTTTTGATGAAAAGTTGATTGGGTGATTGGATGCCTAACTTTTTCCTAGTGGCAAATCAGAAGATGACAAGTAGTTCCCTATTACAGAAATTGCGTCCTGAGCGTTTGGAAGGTTAGTCAAATCTCCAAAAATTACAGATTTTCTCAAGCTAACAGAAAGCAAAAAAGAGCAAGAAGTTCTGTAAATCATTTGAAAATATTCCTTATGGTTTCCATAAGAACGTGTTAGTAAGTGTGGATTTAGGAGTTTGGTTTTCCTCAATGCTCTGTGAAGCTCTTTTGCTATTAAGTATTGCCCTAAGCTCTTCTAGTATGCTGGGATTTCAGATTAGTGACTGAACATTGATAAATGAGGTTCTGCTGTTTATCTGAAAGTTCAGATTTGGCCAATGAACCTGGGGTATATGAAAGGGGGGGCTCTCAATTGGCAAGCATCAGAAATGAAGAGTTTATGATATTATTTAGTTTGACATTTAGGCCTGATCCTCTCATTACCCACTGAAATCTCCTCCTCCAGTAAATTCAGGGAAACCCTCTCCCCTCTAAGCGCTTTATTTGAGAAAGGCTAAAATGTAATTCCTTAAGCAGAGCTTCCAGTCTCATTAGTTTGACATTAAATCAGTTTGCTTTCATGATTTTTATTTGCACACTGTTATTGATGGATATTTAAGACTAAATTTCGACCCGCAGTGAAGTAAATTCCAGCCAGGCAGTAGATGAGGAAACACAATGATTAAGTCTCTGTTATCAGGAGCACCATTGCTCTTTTAAAGAGTGTGAATGCTTTAATTTCATCTCATCTAATTGTTATCAGCAAGTTGCCATTGGTTCATTAGAAACATTGCCCAGCGAAATAGCAACACTCTAATGACTTTGTAGAAAGGTCTGCTTCCAAGGGACTTTGTTGTTTGTGGTAGACACAAATTGGAATAAATTATTCTGAGATTCATTTTTTTATTCAGTTACTACATTTCATCATAATTTTCAAAGCTGGAAGTTGGAATCTAATTTTCTTCCTAAATTATTTTTAACATCTAAATGAGGAAGAAAGGAAACAAATGTTGTTAGTAATAGCCTGAGTCTTTAGCATCTTGTTCATGCCTTTTTTTTAATTATTTATTTTGGTTAATTGCTTCTTCTCCAAAAGAACATTATGCCAGCTAAGCTCATTGTCTTATTTATCCATATTTTCAGTGGTACATGCTAATTTTCTGACAGTTTCTCATAGCACTAACTTTGAGAGAATCTGCCTTTATTCTCAGAGTTTGTGAGCTTTTTTTGAATGAAGAATGAAAAAGTCAATGTTCAGATGGATATTTAAATAATAATAATAACAACATATACCTTGGATTAAATAACAACATAATTGAGGAATTTTGCCCTCCAAAAATTTAATGTCCTAATTCGCTTTCAACCAGTCCTTATTAAAAGTCTCTTTAACTAAAACATTTTTGTTACTTTGCTGCTTACAAGGGAATTTTTCCTGAATTGTTTATGCAACTAAAAGGTAAATCATTGCACATTTTTAATATCATTTTAAGTGTGGTCTGAAAACCACTGAACATCAAAGCATAAGAGGGTGTCTGTCCGAACCTCTGCCTTAAAACACAACCTGTAGCACAAGAAAAATAGCTGAATGTATTAGAAATATTGACATCAAGCCTGCTGGCACAAGCAGCAGCCCTGTGTAATGATGTCCTCGTGGTGCTCTGTGATCAGCATCGAAGGGGAGGGGCGAGCACAGCACAGGGAGAGCAGGACAGCAGCCAGCACATCAATGTCACTCGTGTCCCCAGAACTGCAGAAATCAAGCTGGCAAAGTGTCAGCTGGCACTTGGGCACTCTGGGTGTCGTGCAGTCTTCTTATACAAAATGTAATTTTTTTTGGATGTAATCAATAATTATTATTGGAGACATCCCAATTAAACAGTTAGAAGCGAGTTAAACTCTGTTGATGGTGCTTTCTGGGAGAGGTAATGAAGTGTGCATGCTGGGATTGATCTTACTGGTTCTCTCCGAATCCCCCTCCAAAAGCACGTGAAGCAAGACATCATCTGACAGCCAGGTTAGGAGCCTTTATCACTGTGAGAGACTCAGCCCCTCATGCTCCCTCCTCAAGGCACAATATTGTTCCTCTCCAGCTTTTGTGTAAATCTCAGTGAATCCCCAAACACGCCACACACTGCTTATTTGTGCAAGCAAGCAATTAGTTGGCCACGGTCCTAAGAAACTCACTACATGCAAACTAAACTAACAGCAAAGAGTGTACCCATTATAACTGCCTTCCCATCTTTGAACTTTTCCTGGTCTAATAAGAAACTCTGTGTAGTCCCAGTTGTTCAGATTTTCATCTTTTCGGCACTTGAAATTTCTCTTTTGAAGCCTGACGTTGATAGCCAGGCCTCATTGGTATTGCTCCTTTGTTCCAGCCTTGTTTGCTCTGTCTATCTCAGAGCTGCACGAGTTATACTTGCAAATACTGTAAATCCAGGCAGGAGCAAAGGCCATTACGGATTCTGCTAATCCTCCTGAAGAAGAGCATCTTGCTTGGGAGTGGGAAACAGAGACTAAGATTCACAGCTCAAGGTCATTCTCTGGGCCAGCACAATTTCAGATGCTGTGAACTTACATTTATTTTGCACCACAGTCCAGTCAAAGAGCAGCTCTGTATATTCATAAGTATGTATATATGTATATCTTAAAATCAGAGAATAATTCAGGTTGAGAAGAGATCTCTGGAGGTTAGCTGCTCTAATACCCTGCCCAAAGCAAGGCTAACTGCTGAGTTAGTTCAGGTCAGTGAATTTTGGGTTTAGGTTTTTAATCCTGTAAAAGTTTGGTTTAGAAGGTGTGAATGAAATGGATTGAACAAAAGGAACTATCAGAGGAGAGGTGGTAAAATAAGAAGAAAAAAGGGGAGTTTGAGAGAGGTCATCTTTTCAAAAATTGAAAGGAAAAAAGAAAAGGGGAAAGGGAGGGAAATCAGCAAAGCAGGAATAGGAAAATCTCTCTCCCATAATTCAGTGTAAAGGCTTTTCTAGCAGCAGCATCCTCATCTGGCAGTGGAGAAGTGAGGGCAGCTGAGCAGAGCAGTGTGTAACTGCAGGCAGCTTTTGCTTGACTGAAAAATACCAGATAAAATCTGAATTTCTGTTGTTTCAGAAGATGCCATGAAGCAGCACAGTGTTCCTTTCATTTCTAGTAGTGATGGGTGGTGGGTTGTCGGATTCCCATCCAGCTGCTTCCTCACTCCCCCTCCTCAGTGGCACAGAGGACAAAGAGGGACCGTGTTACCTCCCCGAGGTGTGGAGGTGAGTCTGGAGACTTGTCCATGTTCTCTCTGGTACTTCTTGAAAGAAAAAATAATAAATTGTATCAAAGTGGAAGATGTTGAACTTGTGCCTTCAGAAGGAGAGAGAAAGGATCCAGTTCTGGTAATGATGGGGATTTTGCTTTTCAATTGCTCCTTCCCAGGAATAAAAAAAAAAAATTAGCAAGTGTGTCCTTTACATTCTTTACTTCCAAATTAATACATTTCTTATAAAAAGATATCACAGCCCAATGGCCATTTAGAAGACAAGAAGACTGTGAGTTGGATGCACTTCTCCCAAATGTTAGATAATAGTCATAGAGGAGAAAACCTTTCCAATATTGAGGAAGCACAATCTAATCTGCTTCAGAGTGTTGCTGAGAGAAATGTTCCTGCATGGAAAGGGAAGGGAATGTCTGTCCCTGGAACACTGGAACACTCAGCCTGTGCCCACAATCAGGGCTTCCAGAGGCAATTCCAGAGCTGTAATGACACTAACAGAGGAGCAGCAGAGCTGTTTTAGAGTGGCACTCCTCTGGAATTAATATCTTCCACTTCTTTGAGAGGTTAATTAGAGCCACTTGTGATGGGGATACTGGAGAAGTACGTGTTAGGTTGAAATTGTTGACTCATTCCACGTTTTAGGCTGAGCAGGTGTATGATGGATTTTTGGATATTCTTAGTTTTTGCAATGTATGAGCCCAAAGATGGGTAGATTTTTGTTCCTATTGTTTGATTTCTTCTCTTCACATTTTTTAAATTAACATTAGTCTCAATATGTCAGATTGTTTTCCATACATGTATAGTCAACACTACAGTAGCTTAATACTTGAAGGTACTCCACCTGTACAAACTCAACAGCTTGCTACATAAAATAATTAAAAACTGAGCTTTCCTGTGCCTCTTTTGAAAGAGCTCCTGTCATTTTTAATCCTTTTTTAAACACCTGTCCTGCCATTGCTCTCTGCCAGAGCATTTACACAATTTGGGATGTGTTTTTCTTTCCATTGACAGTGCAGGCAGAACCAACTGAACACCTCTTGGGTTGTGTGCTGCTTCTGTGTGACAATTAGCTGAGAATAGCATGGTAATTATGTGACAAATGGCCTTGTACTTAGTGAGGGAGAGATCTGTTATTCCCCAGTGAAATGGTTGGATGCACCTCACGGTAATTCTGGTTCCTTCTGAAAAGATTTGCTTCTTAACAAAAATGAATGTGTTGCTACATGATAACTTATTATTAAAGGTGTAATTTATGGTAATTTTAGGTGGCACAGACTGGCTGCCTCTTGGTCTTTGTTTCTTGAAGAAATGCCAAGCACCCAGATTTCCCATCCAGGGGCTTTTGCAAACTTCACCTCTTGTTTTACAACATCTCAGTAAGACAGGGAAAGTAGCCTATGAATTATAAATGAATGACTGAGGTTCAAGTGGGGAAGAAGTCTGAGCTGCTCTGGGAGTGTGCTGTAGGTAAGGGGAAAAAAGAATAAATACAGAACAAAAATGTTAGTACAGACTCAGACTTCTAGTGGCAAATTACTTGATCAACAAAATTATATTAAAACTTTATGTCCTAGGTAGTCTTAATTGGATTTCCTTTTAATTATTTGTTGGACCGTGCATGTTGAGGGTCAGCAGAGCCATTCATTTACCTGTAGCTAATTTTGCAGTGTGCAGGGTCCCTGTGTCATCAGGCATATCCAGATTCACAGGCTTAGAAGTTGCTGTTCCTTCCAAATAATTTGTTTAGTGCTAAAAAAGGACAAAAATGCATTTTTAAGCATCTCATTTGTTGTTTGCTTTGTTGGTTTTGGATATGAAATCTTTCTCTTCATTCTGCTTTCTGAGGAAGCCAACACCTCTGCAAATGTTTTTAATCTTCACTCAACCAGAAATGGAGTTTTGAATTCTACGGAACTATCGAATGCATTCCATTCTCAGAGGCATAAGAGTTAGTTCTGTTCCTCTTATAAAGTGGATTAGCACAGCACCAAGTAGTCTCACTAAAGAATGATTATCATGGAAAATTTGCAAGATCTTGAAGGAGGATATAGAGGTAAAAAAGATGGGATAATGAGCAGAGAAAAACACCACAACAAAGATGTGGTGTGAGGTGCAAAATAAACAGTTGGTATTACTTTATGTATAGCTTGAAAGATTGTTTATTTATTTGTTTTAAAATTCTGTCCTACTGTTACCCAGCAGCTACTTTGTACAGTACAGAAAATGGTTTGATTGGGTTCATTCTAAGGCCCATCAGGCTTGATAATGTTTGTTTGAACACCCAGAGCTTCAACATTCTGAAGTCACCCTTAAACTTCCCACACAGACACATCTACCCACCTACATGTATTAGCATGCACACATCCATATCACTGTTTGAACATGTCATATCTCAGTTTGTGTATGTTGGTGCATACACACAAAATGTGTGTCTCATGTGTGACAGACATTAACTTAAAATAGAAATCTGCGTTTATTGTTAACTTCAATAGACTGCCCTTCAATGGAATGTTCTTTTAACTGCAAAGCAGGTCATGTGCATATTCCCTCCAGCTGTGCCAGACTGTCACTTCTCTCTGGTGTTGTTTGTTGGGTTTGTTTGGTTTGTTTTAAGTAGAAGTACATTTATCTCCCTCCTTATGGAATTTATGCTGTGATTTACTTCAGGAATAGCTGTTCTTCAATGGATTTTACCGTACTCAAACATGCATTTTGGTGAGAAATGCTCTAATTTCTTCTGGACTGTAACTGTATGTGGCCAGCTGTTACACTATAAAAATTGTGCAGGACAGATGTTTGTTAAAATGACTGGGATTAGAATAGATACAACCTTCTCAATAGAATTAGGTTGCAGAAAAAGAATTTACACTGATTAAATATATTCCAAGTAGACCGTGGCACATCAGAAGCAGCAGCAATGGCCAGCAGCACTGCCTGATAATCTGGAGTGCCTTAGCAAGGATTAATGCTGCTCCAGTCAAAGAGGAAAAAAAAGTTCTCGTGGCTTGTGCTTACATGACCCAAGGGCAGATTTTCGGGAAGTCACACTGTATTTGTTTTTGTTCCTTCTGCTCTGTGTGGGAAATGTGGCTCTGGGTTTATTCCCCAAATATTCCCTTATTTTTTAAAACTGATTGTCAGTAGCATAACTGCAATGAGCCCACCAAGTTACTGTCTGGAAGATGTCACCATCAGTGTTTTGCTCACTTACCAATGTGCTTTTGTGCTGCAGTGGTTTGGTTTCATTTCAGCTGTTTCACCAGCATGGCACCTCAGCTACATCATCCACAGTGCTGTAGCAACAAACTCCTTTCCACTCTAACAGCAGTTCATCTGCTTGTATAACCAAATACCCACGACTTACCCCGACTGACCCTGATCAGCACTGCAGCCAAGATAAATAAATAAAGAAACAAATCCCTGCGACAAAGTGGTGGCTGTAGATTTTCTTTTTAATTTTTTTTAAATTTTATTTTCCCCCCATGTTGGGAAAGGCTGTCCCATGTTCAAATGAGATGCAAGAGGAAGCCTTGGAAGAATCAAAACCACACTGAAATTTAATTTCCACAATCTTGCCTTTTATGTAAAAACCATTTAACGTGTTTCTAACAGTCTTCTCCAGAGGTTGAATAGGAATCTGTAAAAGTTTAAAAATGCAATCTAATGGAAAATTCTGTATCTGCAGTAAAATTCTTTAGGCTGCTTTAAAATTTGAAGATATAAATTGTAATGTGCAAATTGAATTTTATAGGCATCTTCTATAAGATCGGGTTTCAGATCCAAATGAAATAAAAGGCACTTCTCTTGCATTGTACCAGTTTTGAGGGGTTTTTGGTTAAAATAAACACAGCAGTACAGAGAGGTTGGGTCTCGGTATAGAATTTAATATGACCAAAGAATTTTTGCCAAGGAAATCATTCTAAGATAAATTTAGGTAAGAATTTTCATATATCTGAATTTTTTTCCTCCCAGGTTCAGGAAAAAGTGGGATTTGTGAGATGAATCTTAATCTGCAACAAGCTCTTTCAGGAGATCAGTGTTCAGTTCTCTACAGCAAGAGAGCTGGTGAGTAAGTTCTTGCAAGTATCATTTTTGCTAAAGGTTTGGAGCATGGACAATTTATCAGGACAACTCTAATCAGTAGATTCCTGCCTAGAATTACAGTGTTACATTGAAATGCACTGGGAGAGGTTTAAGAATAGCAATACATCACATTAAAAGCCATTTTGTTTCTTAAAAAAGTTTTAGCCATAGGCAATATTTAATGGTAAAATAATATTACTTTATGCAAAAGAGCCAAGCTGTGTCAAGTTTAGTGAGAGAAGGTGCTGCTGTTCCCTCTCTGATTTCTCGTGGGAGTCCATGTCTTGTCTTGTAGAGTGGAAAAATTGCATTTTCTGTTTAATCTGAACAAAAGGCAGAATCAAACAAAGGGGAAAACAGATCTGTTTACAGCCAGAGCTTCCTCTCCTAAAAAGTTGGTTTGAATTCTGTTGAAAGTGTTTTCTGAATAACACAAGAGTTGACTTAAAAGATTAAGGATAGCAGACTTGTATTGGCTGTAATGCCTGGATTTTGTCATTCATGCCAAAGAAACTTTGTTTTAAAATATGAGTGCCCAAAAACTAATATATTCCCACTCACAGTGGTTGCCTTAAAGAGACACCTTGGCATTGGCCATTCCTGTGTCTACTGAAACACCACTGGGCATGTTGGAGACAGCTTAATTAAGTATAAATTGATTCTTAGGAGACTTTTCAGGGGTTAATTAATATGCTTGAAAGGAATCAATATACAGTGTAATTGATTTGAATGTGCTTCACAGATGCTTTACACTGTTACAACACAAACAAAATATTGTGGTTTTCATTTTAGCAGTAAAGAACACAAAATGAAGGGAGTGTCTTAGTACATGCAAGCTTTGAACATGTTCTCCTTTCCCAGAGCAGAACTATCTCCAAAAGACAATATGAAATCATTTTTTAAAAGGTTTTCAATTTATTTTCTCATTCTACTCCTTGACACAAAACCAAAAAACTTGGGTTGTTCATATACCAGGTCTGTTGCCTAGTTTAGCTTAAGTTAAAGTCTTGTGTTACTAACTGTGTATTTGGTTATTCTCCTGTTACCCTTGCATTGAAGAATATTCCATAAATAAAAATGCAGGGGTTTTTTTTTGTAGTTATCTTACTGTAATACTAATGTCACACTGTTTTTTTATTATTTTAATCCAGCACAGTACTGTGGAGCTTTTTAAATGAAAAAAAAATAACAATATGAAAAAGACATTAAGAAAAATCAGTGACGCTTTCAGTCAGTGGGGAATTCACAGCCCTGGTTCCAGGGAAATAAAAACTGCTGTATCCTTAGCCTGGCACAATATCCTTTGGTTGTTTTGAATTAGAGAGGGCTTTTCCTGAGAAACAAGACTTTGAATAATAGTGGGCATTTGAAAAATCAAGGCATTGCAAGGGCAGTTCTGCCTTTTCATTGAGGCAGCATTTTTCAATAAGACAATTTGTCAGAATAGTGCTGACCAGCTCTTGTTGCAAGCTCTGTGCTCTGTCTGATTGAGAACAAACATCTGGAAACATCCCAAGGTTTTTAATCTCTGATTTGCTCTCTATTACTTTTGTCTTCGTTTATTTTAAGATAAGTTTCAATATGTTTAAAAGCCATCCCTTGTAGGAGGAAATATGTTAAACAGAGAAGATACTGAAAGACTGGAAATCCTTTTCAGCCCAGAAACGTACGTGGTTTGGAGCAACTTTCAAAACTTACTGATAGAATAATACAGAACAAACAGCTGCTAAGAGTTAACAACAACAACAAAAGAGAATATAGTTTACAAATATTGATCTTAATTTTAAATGAAGTCCTAATTTGGCATCTTCTGTGCAGAGTTGAGTCAGAATCTCTGTTGCTTTCCATTCCAGCCCAGTACTGAGTGTTTCCCCAGCTTTGCCAGCTGCTCTAAAGGCAGGGCAATGCCCTCCCAGTGCTCCCCTTGCTCCCTGCAGGGTGTGGAGCAGCCTGCACAGTGACAGCAGCTGCCCCAGTGCTTGGCTCTCACACTGCCTGGCTTCCTACATGCCCTTCTACATGGTGCTAATCTTTCCTTTGATTCCAGAAGTCAGTGACAAAGTGCAGCCTAAGAGAAGCAACACAAAGCCCAGATCCCGTGCTCTTTGCAGCAGCTTATCTCCATTTTGCTGCACTTACAGAAAGCCTTTTGGAGAAACTGTATTAATATGAATGGACATTTTCCATGTTTAGGGCTGTGAATATGAATGCACATTCCCCAGGGGTGGAAAAGTCACTTTCTCCCATGTTATTTATAATAATACAGTGTTCAGCTTATTTCTTCTGTTTTATTTGGGGGGGAGTAGGACATTTAGACCTTTGGGGCCATTTTTCTGCTGTTGCTAACCTGCATTTGTCTTGGCCCTCGAGAGATTTCACACACATGACTGTATAATCATCCTCTTTTGGCAGAGAAAATCGGTGTTTTGTCAGAAGTCCTGCCCAGTCTAAACTAGAAATATTCTAAACTGTAAGGATTCATTTTCACACTTTGGTAATGATTAGTGTTGACTTTTCTTACTGCCCACTTGGCAAGGATTTATTAGTAAGGTGAAATAAAGCTTACAGAACTGCTTAAAAGTGATGCTGCCAACATTTTATGAATATTCAAAGAAGTAAAAATCAGTGACTAAACACTGGGTTTTGACCAGTGATTTTTGAAAGTTTGGCATTTTTATTCATGGTCCAGTAGACTGAGTTTGGTTTCATAAGATTTCAGCAACTGGTCTGTGAAATGTAAGAGCAAATTTGCTGTGCTCTGTTGTGTTGCCAGTTTGGGTGTTCAGTTTGCTGGAAATTTTCACCTTCCCAAGGCAGGACATTTTGGGACCCAGTTATCGGGAAAGGGGAAGACTTTCCAACAATCCAGGATTGCTGCCTCCTGCTCCTGTCTGCTGGGATTCCCCATAGCAGGTGCCTGGTATTGTGCAAGACTGTGCTCAAGTTATATTTATATACCTTGAAATAGAAAAGAATTGTCCCTTTACTCAGTCTCACCAGTGACACAGTTCATGTCCCATTGTTGTTCTTAAAAAAAATAGAAAAATGGAAATTTGATAGTTCACAGCAATATTTCAGTGGCAAACATGGGGATGCCATCAGGTTCCATGGGAGTCATCTTACTCTTTTCCTCAGAAGATATCCAGATTGGATCAGTGCCATTGCTTTTCCCATTCATGTTCTCAATTTTTTGGAATTCCTATGAATTTCAAAGCAGACAGTGACTATGAAGGTTTTATTTAAATGGGAAGAAACGAAAAGATTTTATTTGGATTGAAAAGAACCAAAAGAATAGCACTTTTCCTCTGTTTGTTTCACAATTCTGCTTTTTCTGTTGTACTGAATTCACCATATGTTTAGACTAAGCCAGTAACTATTTATTACTGACAGCCGTGCACCAAGATGTTTGATTTCCAAAGTAGAGCCCAGACAAAACCAGTTTTGTTTTGTTTTCATAAAGGAAATGATAATTTAAACACACCAAAAAAATTAGAATTTGTTACAGGAAAATAACATGTTAGAACTGCATCTATTGTAAGGCAAATGTTTTATTTCAAAAAAATCTCTGATTTGCTCAGTCAATGAATTTGATATAAACCATTTCTCATTTCTATTTTGAAATCATTAGCTGAAATTATTTCTCATAAATTTCCAAGGAGGCACTGGGGAAAATTATCTCAAAATGTAGAAGAGGAATATGAATTTCAAAGAGGAATATATTTAAATGTCAACAGAATGAATGTGTCTGAAATGCTTTACTTTCCATGTCTCCACTATGTCACTGGAAGGATTTTCCTGCTTGTCTGGACTATCTATAGGCAAGAGAGGGATGGAATGTCCATGTTTAGGCACCAAAGACAGAAGGCACAACACTAGTGCATATTGGCTCTTCGTATCATTTGAACAGTAAATTAGAATTAATTAGACAGATACATGATTTGCAAAGTAAATTAGAATCAATCAGGCAGATTCTCAAAAGTGCCATTTTTCATTGACTGTGCTATGACTTCCTCTTCATACAGGTGATGATTTGCTTTTGTATCTGATGTGTCCAACATACAAAATGAACTCACATAGTCAGCAAAATCTTGCAGGGAGCTTAAAATACGAGAATACTTAAATTACTCGACCCTGCCATGTGTTCCAGCACCTAAGAAAGGTCTGAAGGAAAATCTTTTGTCAGCTTTCTATTGAAATGTGTGACAGATCTGTGAACACGAACTGACCCTGTTTATACCTGCTGACTGTACTCCTGAAAATGTGTGAGTGTGCAAGGCAGAAATATGTCAGAAGTTCTGTAAGACAGCAATTACACCCTGTGTGGAGGCTAAAAGAATGTTAAAAAGTTGATGGTGTTGCTGTGGTGCTGTTATTTAGAAGAGGTATGAGCACTCTAAGCACCCATAGATTTCGTATTAACCTGTGAAAGCCTCATCCAAGCATGACATCCTTAAATCACCGACTCCATTCACAATCCATGCTGTGAAAAAAAGGGAGTTTTGGTGTTTTTCTTGAGTTTTTGTTTGACATTGGGCTTGCAAAAAGGTTTTTCCAGGTGAACTGAGGGTTTAACATGCGTGTCTAAAGTAAGTGTGACTATACTCAGAAAGGCTCCTAAAATGCAACACAGTGTTTTTGTCTGACATTTTTAGGAAATATGTGCTAGGAAAATACATGGCCCTCGTTCTCTGTCCTGAGGATTATTTATGGAATTTCTTTAAAGCAAAGCTAGTCTGAGTCAGAGATTTATAGAATGGTTGGAAGGGAACTTAAAGACCATCTGGTTCCAACCCCTCTGTAATAGACACCTCCCACTGTCCCAGGTTGCTCCAAGCCCTGTCCAACCTGGCCTTGGACCCTCCCAGGGATCCAGGAGGAGCCACAACTTCTCTGGGCACCCTGTGCCAGGGCCTGCCCACCCTCCCAGGGAAGGATTTCTCTCTAATATTGAATCTAAATCTACTCTTAGTGTGAAGTCCTTCCCCCTTGTCCTGTCAGTCCATGTCCTTGCAAGCAGTCTCTCTCCATCTATCTCATAGGTTCCCTTCAGATGCTGGAAGGCCACAATCCCAGCATTTGTTGGTTTAAGTTAAATAACTATTAATATGCATCATCTCTAAAGCAAATATTTATGTTTTCAACCCTTTGAAAACATAACTTTCAACCAAATAAATGGAAAGAAATTTTAAATATATTTCCTAGCTGACAGCCAAAGAAGAAAGTGAACTTTTATTGAAATTCTTAAAGATCTAGTTCCAGCCCTCCTGCCATGGGCAGAGGTTCCTCTCACTAGATCAGGTTGCTCAGGATCCCATCCAACCTGGCCTTGAACACTTCCAGGGATGGGGCAGCCACTTCCCAAACTTCTCTGGGCAACCTATTCCAGTGTTTCATCACCCTCTGAAGAAAGAATTTCCTCCTAACATCTAACCTAAGCCTACCCTGGTTCAGTTTAAAAACATCCCCCCTTGTCCTGTCTGTCCACATCAAAAGTCCCTCTCCCTCTTTTTCATAAGACTCCTCTAGGTACTGGAAGGTGCTTCAAATCCTGCCTGGAGGGAGCCTTCTCCATGCTGAGCAACCCCAGTTGCCTAGGGAGTTACCTGCTCTAACAGGTCCACATCTTTCTGGAATTTTCTTAAATGCTCTTAACAAATCAGTTTCAGAAGTCTTGCACTTCTCGTACAGTCTTGTACTTTGAATGGGAGCTGATTTCTTGTGTCTGCTGGAACTGGTGAAATTGCACAAACCGGTGCCCATCTCTGTCCACACATTTCTGCTTTCTTCACCTTCTCTTTGGAAAGACTGGGAGCATCTAATGCAGAGAAATAGTCTGGAAAATAACTTTGTAGACTTTCCTGCCGTCTCAGAAAGCAGGTAGAGCTGAAAGTGTGATCACAGGGATTTATAGCTCCTGCCCCTTGGGGAATCTGGTGCTTGGAGCAGCCCTGACCTGCTACCCAAGGGTGGAAGAGGGGGATAAAAGTCCTCTTGTGTCTCTACTGGTGGTCGAGTTGGGCAGTCCCTCTCTACTTGTATGTCCTTCTGGTTTGTAACTTCATTTTGCTGGAGTTCTATTTGTGTAAGCACATTTTGTTGGTTATATTGCTGTAGTTTTTTAAAACAGTAAATGCTGTTCTTTATCAATTAAATTACACAGAGTAATTTACAAACCCATGGCTCTAATTATGAATCTGTCTCTGCAATTAAAGTGTACTGTCTTGGTTACTTGGAAAGGCCATCTTTATACTTGACTTCTTGTATGTAAAGAGAATAAATATAGACCAGTAATGAGCCAAGCATTTATTAGCAAAGTTTGTTGTCTTAAGCTAATATTGTGCTTGTGTTATATTGGGCCTCTTCTCATTAGAAGTAGCTGAGACAGCTTGATTTTAAATATTAAAAATAAGATTAAAAATTAAGAAGTTTTGCATGTTTCTTTTCCTCAGGGAAACAGTTTTTGTTGCACAGAAGTTCCAGGTAACCGGCAGCTCCCTGTAGGATTTCACCATCTCTGTTTCTGTTTTGTTTCTGCCTCACAGTGGTGCTTATTCAAGCTGTCAGCTCTTTAGAAATGCCATTTACTCTGCTAAATCTAAAGACACAGTTCTTAAAAATCTCACTGATACTCCATTTCCCTCCCAACTAATGCCATTTACTTAAGAAAAAAAAAATGTATTAAACATAAAGGATATTATTGGCCTGACAAGAAGTGTCAGTAAAGAGGAAGAAATGATCTTTTTTAGGTATGAAGTGATGCCCAAGCTCACAGCCGAGAGGCAGGAGGCTGGAGGAGGTAGCTCACTCAAAAAGGGATTTTGAAAAACAATAAATACTTGGGGGTTTTCCCTGGTACATTGTCCCTTCAACTGCTTTTCCCTTTGCTTGGAAGAATTTAGTTGTTTCTTTCCCTGGAAAGAAAGCACTTTTATAAAATTTATCCAAAATGGTCTTAACCCTCTACTTGTTGCCCTTGAGGGAAGCTTTTTATTCCTTTTGGTTCTCACTCCAAGTATCATCATAATCCATGTTACTGTTTTATCTCTGCCATAAGAGGCAGAAGGAAAAGTCGTAACAAGTAGTTAAAGGGTGTGAAAAGAAGGTTTGTGTTGGTGTGAGGGTGCATAGTAAGGCACTGTTTATTCAATGAGGATTTTTGGAAGTTAGATTAGTGAATGCAGCTCTTTTTACACTTCTAGAAAGCTCATGACCTGCCCAGTGTGCAGGTGACAAACCTGGGTGTTTGTCACAGATAACCATATCTTAGTCACTTCAGGATCAAACTGTTAAACTGGGAGTATGTGGAATTTGATGTGCTAACTCATGATAGGTTTGATTTTAATGAAGATAGAATCAAAACTATAAATTAAAAGCTTTGGCTAATAAATGCCAACAATTCTTCTTTGCAGCTAAAGTGAAACTTTGCTAATCAGTGGGGATGAAATAGTGGGATAATAAAGGCATAGCATTGGGGTGTAAATTATAGATGTACAAAGGAAAAAAAAAGAAAATATGGACTTAAAAGGTATTTTTAAATTGAATTCTGAGTTTGAGTGGAACAGTACTTGACAGAAGGATGTGGATTAATTTTTCCATTGATATCAGGAAGGGGGAGTCACAAGCCTAAATGCTTATACATAATGAATCTTATTTCTGTTTTAATGGCATTGTCACACCATTTTAGCAAACAGAATTACCCTGGTGCAAACTGGAAGTCAGGCAGCAGTGAGTCACTCATATTGATTGTACAAATTGTACTGGAATAAACTGGTGTAAAATAGATTTGCACTGGTAACTGCAGTGCTGTATGTGCAGGGTGCTGCTCCAGGCAGCAGCCTCAGTGTGTTAGCATCTTATGTTTGTGAGTTGTGGCTTATCCAAAACTGGCTGTTCTTTTGTCTCTGTGTCCTAAAACACTTATGTACAGCAGTTAATTCTGTTTTTTTTTTAGTTCCTCTTACTTCTCACTGCACATTAAGTGCCTCGGGTCCTCCTTCCTTCTCTTTAAGGAATTGTGAGATACAGCATTTTGGCCAGGACTTGCAGTCTCATGTTATTGAATAAATATTGACTTTCTCATTTTAAGTGACAAGCTATTGTAATTTCTAATGTCCCTGCACATTTGCAGATCCATTCCTTAAAGATTTTGGTTTTGCTTCTAGTATTTAAATATTTAGAATATCCCCCCTTTGGTATCCCTGTTGATTATACAGCTCACGTAACCAAAAGTGAAGGAGAAAGGATTTGTTTGCACAGCAGTAGAAGTGACCATCACAATGAGCTGCACAAACTGAGGATGGTCTTTAAATCCATTCTGTGAAGCAGTGTAACTCTTTCATGTGCACTATTGATTGTATTCCCATTCTGAGGAACAAGGCTGTGATTGCACAGTCGAATGACCTTGAAATAATAGAATCTGTGCCCTGCAAATACAGAGAGTTTTCTGTTTCAACTTAATACTTCTACAGTGTTTCAAAATATTTAAAACTTAGTTTTCGCTTCACAGTCTGATGTGAAATCATTTTATCAGATTTTTGTTATAAATGGAAATATAAACTGATCCTAATCTAGTTTTCAGGGTCCAGTTCTCCCATCTGCTGCCAACCCTGTGTTCCTCCTGCCTTGTGCTGCACTGACATTTATGCCATCATGTGGTAAGAGGGCTCGGGAAAAAGATTATTTAAAACTAACCCCATGGAAAAAGATACCATTTTGGGGTTAATTCGGCTTCCTAGAATGCTTTATCAGGGCTTGTTCAAATAGTAGTAAGGCACAAGGAAAGGCTCTGCAATGCCTAAGAAAGGGCAAGGGAAATGTCAGTAGTAAGCCTGGATTAGTGACTGTGGCACAGCACTCAAAACACTTCTAGACCTCAGTTCACCCCTGTGAAACATCTGTAAAATATCCGTAAATGTCCCAAACCATCCACAACATATTAATTGAGTTCCTTTAGCCCATGCCTTCGAGGTACAGCTTTTCTGGTGGTCACCCAGGACAGGAGAGGGGCTGTGTTGTGTGGAGTTCGTGGGCATCAGGATTGTGGTTACTCCTGCACTGAGTCTTGTAAGGTTGGTCCTCCACTGGTTCAGGTGAACTTCTAGATGTGCTCTGAAAATTGGTGACTGAGAACTCACCAGCTGGGTGCTTATCTGAATGAAACCCAGGCTGTGAATGGGATTGTATTTTGTCCTTGCCATTACATGGCAAAGCAGTCAGATCTGCTGGAAAGCAACATCAGCTGTGACTGCCCCATCCTTGGCAGTGCCCAAGGCCAGGTTGGATGGGGCTTGGAGCAACCTGGGCTAGTGGGAGGTGTCCCTGCTCATGGCAGGGGGTGGCACTGGATGGGCTTTAAGGTCCCTCCCAACACAAACCGTTCCAGGATTCTACAACTTAAATGCAAACTCATCTTCAGGGCTGTTGATATTGAAATAGCTCATTTAAAATCCACCTATATTTGTAAAGGGATAATACTTATGACCAGAAAACTAAGTGGCTTGTGATGTAATATAATGCTTTGAATTTTCAAACTCCTTTTCTTTACCTAAAAGTTGTGGTTTATGACATGCATGTATTTTATTATATATTTAGAGACTTTTGAAATGAAGTTTTCAAAACCTGAAGAAAACTTTTTAATAAGTTGTACCTGAAATGCAACCTATTTGCAGCTGTCTTTGCAAGTCTTTCTTGTAAAATATGAAAGCTAAATGCTATCTGTTCTGAGGGAACACTGAGCAAGACAAACTATTTGATGTGACACGTTCATGCTTTGCTTGTCAGCCAAAACAGTTTTCACTATTATTCACTGCCCTCTGTATATTGAAGAACATATCTAAAGTAAGCTGAACGCTCTTGTGTTTTGTGATAGTGTGTTACTGGGAAAATAAAACAGCTACAATTATCTGCTCAACAAATGGAACTTGTCAGCTGGCAGGCACACAGAGCTAATGCAGATGGCCAGCTCAGGAAAGCTGTCAAAAAGAAAGACTCAAGTGAAATAGATTTTCTTCATATTCTGTAGACTTTCTAAAATGATAATTTTTTTTATGAAGTCAGTTCAGAGGATTTCAGTGCTTTTTCAGAGCTCAGGTGTTTTTCCAACTTCTGGAGAAAGAAGGGAAAAAATCACTTTTAGGGGCAGAGGTATTACCAGCATAGTGAGAGGTGTCTTTTGATGTCATGTTGATACTGTGGAGGGGATCTTTGCATCCAAGTGTTCCTCTCCTTGGAATAAAAGAGCAGGGTTTATGCCTACTACATGTAGAGATTTCGGATACACAGAGGTTTTGTGTAATCCAGGATAGGTAGCTGATTTTCTTTTTTGAATAAATGTCCTATTTTCCTCTGCTTTGAGTGACATGGTGGTAACACCTCAGAGAGACAGTCTTTTATTCGAGACCATTTGTATTCTTTGCTGTTCTGTCTGTTATTTTATTCTTTACAGGTAATAAAAAGTGCTCCTTTGGATCTGCTCATCCTCACAAGGCGTTATCTCTCTGTGCAGCATAGAGATGTAATGGATACTGCAAAATGTCAGACTAAAGTAAAAAGTACATGAAAGTTACTGTTAGCATAGGGATTGTTGTACATATTGGGAAAAATTGACTTATTTATTATGTGTGGTTTTGCCTACCATGCAGGGCGATGGTATGAAGAGAAGCTTTGTCTAAAAAAATTCAGTCCATCTGGGGTGTGTAAGACTTTCATAGATAGAACTCTTAAGCTATTTTGGTTTTGTGGCATCAGATTTCCAATTATTCTGGATTCTGCTTGTTTGTTTGGGGGTTTTTATTTGTTTAATTGATAATATTCAGAGAGGATTTTTGTTCAGTTTTGTTCTGTGTTTTGCTTTTTGGTTTGTTTGTCTTTTTGGGTTTTTTCAATGACCTGTGTGCCAGTGCAGAATTTTTGTCCTGCCCTTTGAAAACAAGTGGATGTGCCATGACAACAAAAGGAAATAAATTGAAAACAAGTAGAAGGAGACTCAGAAGTGCCACACTCTGTAGTGAGAGTGTGAATGTACAGCCAGGAGGAGCGAGTCAATGAGAATGGACTTTTCAAAGGGCTCCTGTGTGAAGGCACAACTGGCTGGATGTGTATTCTGTGGCCACATCAGCCTCCTCGGGAGGATCACACCCACACCCCCAAGGGCTGGTCCAGGGAGCTGCATCCTTTGATCTGGAGTGATAAGGAGCCACCAGCGTGCCAGGAGAAACTTATTTGATAACATCTTGCTCTTATTATTTCCCTTTGCTCTGTGGCATGCTCTTAGTACAAAGTTAAACTGGCAGATTAATATTCACTTTTGTGTTTGGATCCTCTGTTGTTCTCTCTTAAGGAGAAAAGTGTTGAGCAGCCTGTATTTATTTTTAATAGAAGCCCTAATGTTCTCTGTACCTCGCTGCAGTTCAAACCACTCCACAGCCCAGGCTGGTGTGAGGCAGGTTGTACATCCCTCTTTGCTTAACTTCTTACAGTAAAAGTAGCTCGAGGCTGTGTCAAAGATTAACCTGCTCACGGCACTCAGGAGATACAGAGCTGGGAAAGGTGAAAAGCTGCTGGGCTTTTGGTGTGGGGTTTTTTAATGTCTCCATTATCTTTTATATTAAAGGCTTCCAGCACCTGCTGTCTGTAAAGGATCTTTTGATCTTAAATTCTAGGAACCTGGGGGCTTTAAGAACATAGACTGCCAAAGTGCCACTTGTGGGAACTCAAGGGAGTTTTGCAAACAACAAAAAAAATGGCACTGGAGTCTAGTGCTCAGTTATGGCCTTTTTTTCTTTAACACTTTAATATGCTTCAAAATATTTACATAAAAGTTATAAACGTCTTTAAATGTCTTCTTATATTTTTAAGATGTCACGTCCTGAATGCAAGAAGAGTGTATAACATGCTTTTACTGGATTTGCAATTCATTAGGTCCTTTAAGTAAGTGGATGCTAAATACTACAGTTCAGGAAGAATTATAGGGTAATAAAAAGGGCCTTTCTGAATATACATTTATCTATCTATATGTGTTCCTTCAAAGATCATAGAATGGTTTGGGTTAGAAGGAATCTTAAAGATCACTTAGTTTCAACCCCCCTGCCATGGGCAGGGGTACAAATACATGTTTGCATACATGTTTAAGGGGCTTGTGTGTACATATATATATATGTGTGTATATATATCTATATATGTACCTACACACTCAAATGTATATTCCATATATATGCTTAATTTGTGTGTAGATTGGTGTGTACATATACATTTATATATACACACATATATTTGCACACTGGTTTTGAAGCATCTCCAGTTTAATTGGGACTAATATTTTATCTCACATTGAAAAGCTGAATTAAATTCCATTTTATGAGTTAAGCTTGAAGGATCCTTTTTACACTCTAGAGCAGAAATTGGACCAAAATTTTTGTCTTCTGCAAAGACCATTTGTTTTCTGATTTCTGGCTTCTCAGGGCCTTCACACCACCCTGATACTCTGCAGTCTTTTTCTCCTGCTTATTCCACAAGGCTTTGGAGTGTCTGAAAAATAGCTTGGTGAACTGTTGAAGTTCTCCCCCCTCCAATTTCTTTGCCTTTATTATTTGCCTGTGTTTTTCTTACATTTTGGCCATTTCAGTCCTTCAGTGCTGACAATGTAAGTTTTCTCTGCTCACGTTCAATTTGTGTTGAAATGTGGGTGTTAGAGATGTTTGACTTATGTTCTTCCAGATGTATGAGCAGAATTTTCAATATGCCATATGGGAACACAGACACATGAGACATGAAGGTTTATTAACCTTTCAACAGAAAATTCAAGTTGTTATTGAACACTTCGTCATCAAAGCAACCCTGTCTACAACATTTTCTTTTTTACAAGAAAGTCCAGGATAGAAGAAATAATTGCAGGCAGTCCTTTACATTTCATTTGTATGATGTAATGACCAGGACTTTTTCCCTCTGTGAGTCTGGTGAAACATTCTTTGTTTGGCATTGCTTTTGGTCCAACTACCCCAAAAGAAAAAGGAAAACACCAGACAGAGCAAAAGAAGAACCTCGTGAACAGAGATGCTCATGAGTAACACCCAAAACCACGTGTTCTCACATATAGCACTTGTAAGAGAGAGGGAAGACAAGGAAAACAAATTGATTTAGTGTAAAAATACACTCATTCTTTAGTTACTCCACCACAGTAGGTACTGCACAGTCACTGGTGCTTCACAGAGCCAAGCATTCAAAGTGCACGTATTGAATTTACTCCAGTGCATGTCACAGGCAGTTGTTAAAACAGAGTTTGACATCTCCTCCACCCATTTCCCAGCATTAGGATATTGTCAGGCCTTCCTTTACTGCCAGCAACAATTTTTTTATGACCAGCTGCATTGGAGAATTCTTGAGTCTATCATGGGTTTGCTCCAAAATAAAAGACTTATAATTTCATTACAGTCAACTGTTAAAGTCAAGTCACTTATGCCCAGTGCCTGACATTGAAAGTGGTGTCCCAGAACTTGCATTACCAGGCAGAAAGCTTTGATGAGATTGCTGAAAGCAGAAATTAATATCAGGGCTTTGTCCCCCAGTGGTAAAACACACTGTACCTGCATTTTGATGTCACATGTTCCTGTCATCATTTTATTATTTGGTCCAGTTATTTCAGCAGAACAAAAGACATGAAAAATACACTGAGGACTCTATAAATGGTCCTTGTACCACAGCCAGAATATCTTTGGAAAGATATATTTAATTTTGCTTCTGACTGTTTCATTAGTAAGTACAGAACTTGCCAAAAAATGGTCAGACCTTAAACAAAATCTAAAGGCAGGTTCACATGTAAGCAATAGGAAATACATATTTAACATGAAAACAAAGGCAGAAGTGGAGAAATCAATAACCTTTGACAGTAATTGATAGTCTAGAGAGAGACTGTTAATAGATGTTGGTAGCACCACAAATAAAGTTCCCTATTAAGTATCAAAATAATTTTGTGTAATTAAATCATGACAGATAATTTCCTGGAAAGCTGTTTATAAAGATAGAAGGAAAACAGAGGACATTCTGTGTACAAATGACAGAGGCAATGTCTGCTTTTTGATTCTCTTTATTTATTCTTTTCCTCCCCTCACTGGAACTGAGGAGAAAATACAGTATATCCAACAGCACAAATCCCAGTGAAAAATGGTGATATTGACTGCATTCCAGTGCAGGCAAAGCATGCTGTAAATAATGGTCTCCTTTTTCCCCCACCTCTTTATTAGCTTCCCTCCAGTGCTGACTCTGTCAGTGTGCTTTTATATTGGTATCTATAAATTATCAGCAGGCACTATTGATCTGATAGTGAGGACAACAGTGACGTATTTAAATCTCAGCTTTGATTTAAAAGTTTGTGTTGAATGTTTTTACAGCCAGAATTCCCTTTCTGAGATGCTGAATTCAGGAAAAAATTGAGACTAGAAACGCTGTGCTTGGATTCCTCCCCTTTCTCGCCCTGTCCCCAGCAAATTTTGTCACCAAATGGGATTCAGCTTTAGTAGGAACTTTATGGCTGCTGTGAAAGGTCCCCAAACGTCCTGCAGGAGCAGGGCTGCTGATACAGAGCATGGGAATGCGCCTAAGGCAGGAGTGTCACTGCCTCTCGATGGGTTTTAGGACAACTCTGACTTTCTCAACCTCGAGCCACTTTCTGGGCAACATTCAAATATTTCTGCTTTGATTTTTTTCCCAATTATTTATTTATATACTGTGGTGGTTGCTGTCCTTTGGTTTTGCTGCTTAATCCTCTGCTAATTGTTTGGCTTGGAAAGGACTCTCACTAAGGGTCCTGAGGTCAGTCTCTCCAAACGCTGTTGGTTTCTGGCTGTAGCTCATTAAATGAAGGTATTACAGAGGTTGTCAGACCTTGCCTTTGACTTTGACACCCGAGCAGAAAACATGCATAAAATGTCAAAAGAGTTACTTTTGACTTTGTGTGCACACACACACAACCTCTCATTGTTATGCTTGAGAAGAAAACTCAAAACACTTCAGTGCTTCAGACATATTATTTTGTCAAGTCCTTACTCTGTCTTGTTGACAGAATGCATTTTCTCAAAAGCTGAAATCATTCTGTCAAGGAAACTTATTTTGTGCAATAATCCTGCTTGTTGACAAATGTTCAAAAGGGAAAAAAATGTTCAATTATTCTGGGAATGTTCTGCCTGGTATCTCCAGGTTTATTTATTTTGCCATGGGAAAGAATAGTTATTAGTTTGTAGGTGAACTATCCAGGCCTCGATGTAATGAAAGAAAAATGTATCTTCCTTATCCGTACGTGAGTGGGCTTTAGGGGAAGCTTTTTCCAAGAATGTTGTTCAATTTTAGGTCACATTCCAAATGACTGATCAGCAGTGCAGGACAGGCAGCATGTGCATCGAGGGAGTGGAGGAAGGATGAGCAGAAACCAGACAGATCTGTCAGTCATGTCAGGCAACCCTGACATTGAAACGAAGACACATTTTCAAGTGGACTCATGTTAATAATTGAATATACAAATAGAGGAGTATGAGGATGCAGTGGGCTATTTCTTGTGTTTCCTGTGCAGCCTCCAAATTAAATCAGTTCCAGTATAGGGAGGTGAATTCCTGGGTTTTGTTTGGGTTGATTTTACTTTTTCAACTGAAGTAATACTGAAAACATACCAGGTTTACCCTGCTGAGTGATGGGAGGGGTGTGAAAAGCTGGATATTAAAATTGAGATGTACTGGACCCTATGGAAGGATCCTGTCAGGTCTCAGCACTGGCCCCTATGTGAGGATATAGGTGCAAGGTCCCATGAAGTACCTGTGTCACCTTCTGTGCTTGGTTTTGTTTCTGGGTGGTATCAGTGACAAACTTCCACTAATTAGAGTGGCTTAAAAATGGGCTTTTGGGTCTCCAGTGATTCTTAATGGAATTTGAACTTCTGAGTTGTTTTGAGGTACTTTGAAAAAAAAGTTGGTCATTGAAAGATGTGAGGGAATAATTTTAAACGTTTTTTGGTGTTATTTTGTGAGACATTTTCAAGACTTTTATTTAAAATTTAGTCTAAGGAGCATTGTTATGTTTTAATAGTTACCCCTTATAAGCTCTCACTGCTTGTAAGTGTCCTCTCCACTGTATATTGATAGTGCCCCATTTTCCATTCAGTTTTCATCAATAAACCTCAACTCAGGCCTATAATCTGATCCTACATGAACTTATTTTGTTGGTCTTTGAATGTGTTCAGGTTTTCTTTGTTCTCTAGATTCCTACAAGTGAAATAAACACTGTAATTTAGTTTTGGATAGTGATCCTTGTGCATTAATTGATACCCACAAAGGTTTTCATTCTTTATCAGTGCAGACACTTTTGATTGTGTTTTGGCCTATCTATTGCTCCCTGCTGTATGTTTACCACATTAGTTTAAGCAGAATAGTGGATTTTTCCCCCCTTTTTCCTACCTTTGATTCATTCTATTGATTTACTCATCCTTTGTAGTCTTACTGTCAATTGTCTTGATCTCTTTAATTCCTAATATCCAGCATTTTTGTCATACATTAAAAAAGGTGTCAGTCTATCTGATTTTGCATTCAAAGGAGGTTCAGAATTTTGATATAATAAGCAGTGTGTTAGAACATCTGCTTCTTTGGCACCTTTAGATCAAAGAGAAAAGCAACAGGGTTTTTAATAGATACTCTTAGATGTAAATCATATTGAAAGAGTAAGAAAAAGTAGAACAGTGCTGGCTTTTCCTTTCAGACAGGCAGCCTCCCTATTTATTTGTTTCCCAGCACATGGTCAGCAGAGTGTCTGACCAACATCATGAGTTTCTATATCTCTGATGTTCTCCCCTATACACCTGGTAGAGGAAAAGCCTTGATTGCCAGTGACATTAACTTATGTGTGTATAATTTAGAGTACCCTCTAAGATGAAGTGTTCCATTTCTGGTTTGTTTTCCAAAGTAATGACAGACTAAAACCAAAGTAATAATTTAAAATAGTTGCTGTTAAGTTTGCTTGGCCAATTGAGTGTCTACAGAGAAACCAAGACACTTTTTAGAACTGGAACTCAAGATAAATATGGACACACCTAAATAGCCCTAGATTATTGAAATAAATCATTGTAAAATATCATTTCCTTCTATCACTTCATTCTCCAGGAACTTGCCATTAGTATTTTCTTCTATTTCTCTGCTCAGCCTTATAAATTTGATATTACATAGTGTTTTAGAAGGAATCCTTTTTTCCTGGGAGTTATTAAATCATAAGATCATCTGATTGAGAGAAATCTCCAGTCCAACATCCTGCTCAGAGGAGGATCAGCTAATGATGACTGTTTAGGAATTTTAAATATCAGAACATGATTTAAGGGTGGTGGTGGTTTTTTGCTGTTGTTTTTTATTTAAGTGAACTCTGTGGAATACAATGGGTTCATTAAAAACACCAAATTGTTATTGATTATTTGCATTATTAGATTTTATTGCAGTACTGTTTTCACACCATATTGGTATTTTCTGAGCCATTTTCATAAGCCAACAAAGCAGAATTGGTTTGTAGTTTTATAAACACAAATAAATCCTCAACTCTAATCAACTATAGCATCTCAGAGAAAGATGCAAACCAGATGTCTGTTCAAACCTTTTTTAATTTCAAGGCATTCTGTACTTTTTGCATTCTATAGGAGACATTAGAGGCAAGATAACCCTTACCAAACAAGATATGTGCTCAGGCAATTTGTTCAACCATCTCTTTCTCTTCCAGCTTAAGACACTTTTTTTCTCACCATAAAAACACATGAAAATTGTGTTAAAGGTTTAACTTAAGACTAGTAGAGCAAGAAAATTATCTACTTGGGATTGCATTTCTCTGCCAAGCCACAGCAGGTCAGAGTTGCATATTAATAAGTTGCCACTTTTTCTTGACCTTGCAGAGGGGTCCTGACTCTCATCATTAACTGTGAATGTGCAGGTTCTGTGTACCTGAAATCTTTATTATTGCTGTAATTAAGCATAAATGTGTATGAATTGTTTCTGTTGATATTTTGCTGACTAGTTGGTTGTTGTTATGTGCTGTGCAGCTCCTCTCAGCTCCTGTTTGGAGGGAATGTGGAGTGTCTGATCTCTGCTTTCTGTCCCTCTGGTGGTGATGACATCTCTGCATTACATGCCATAGCTGTGGATTGATGTATTCATCGGAGTTCTGGAGCTGCCAAATCTTCATTGGCCCTTTCACCTCAATGATATCATTCAAGTGGTAGGTTAGCTTGGAGAGGGGAGGCTGAAGATGGATGCCATTGCCAGAAAAGACAGGAAGGTCACAGAGAGCTCAGTGCTCACCATACACACAGTGAGGATGGGTTTGCTCCTGTGAATTCCTTTAGACACAATGGCTTTTGTTTCCTCCAGAAATTATGAAGAAATCTACAGCTTGATGCTGGGTTTTATCAGCTCTTCCACTACTGTGTTGAAGTTGCAAAAGTGCAGTGAATGTTCACAAGGAGAAATTTGCTACCTGGAGTTACCTGAGCCATCACACCGTAGAGTCTGCATGTGCTCCTTGCAAAGGGAGCTGTAAAACTTCAGGTCTCTCATGGCTTCATCTTCAGTTCTTGTCCTCTGTTTCTATCTGAGCTGAGCCATCAGGCTGTTAAAGGGTGAACAGAAGCCAAGCAGTTCCTGTACCCAAGGGAGCTGGAGATTTAGAGATAAACTAACCAAGGGATTTGGTATTTTATTTTTTTTCTCTTAGTCAGACTTGGTTCAATGCTGCAAAACCTATGATGGTGTTTCCTTATCTTCTCCATAACTAATTAACGTTCATTGCAATGGCTCTGAGGGAAGCCATGTGTTTAAAATAGTACACCAAAGTCATACATTTGAGTTTTAGACAGAACATTTTTGGATTCAGAGTAAGAACAAGTTATGTATACAATACTCCCAGAAAGGTGGTATGTACAGGCTGCAACTTCCTGTCATCCAAAATCCCTCATCAGGACCTTCTCTGCCACTTGGAAAAGTTGTAAACCTCAGCTGAACCATTTCTAGGTTAACTCAAAGGTATAATTCACTTTATGCTTTATTTTCTCATGCCTTGATTCTAAATGTTTGCCTCGACTCTTTTATAGTATTTCTTCCATTATAAGGAAAAAGCACATCATTTGCCGTCATTGAAGTTATGAATTGGGGTGGGGGGGAGAGAGGGGAAAGAAAAAAGATAAGAAAAAGGTGATACAAACTCATTCGAGAAGGAATCTGACCTGTGTCTCAAGAAACTGTTTTCCAAATTACCCAATATTTTGGTCACCACCTTGGAGCACAATAATTCTAAAGCATTTGAGTCAGCAGGTGGAGAATTTAGAATAGCCCTATATTAAACAGTAAGCAATTTTCCACCATAACTATAGTGAACTGCTATTCAGCTGTAATATATGGAAAATAAGTAAAATAATTCACTTGTGTAATACCTGCATTGCATTTTAAAGTTTAACATCTCAGCAGTTTTATGAGAAGGGAACTATTATATGACAAATCCTATGCCCTGTGATAATTAGAAGATGTGCTTAACTAGCATTAGATCAAGTTTTTTCTTAAGAAACCTCCTAGTCCAAACTTCTTTACTGAGTGAGAAAATTCAGGTCTGTTCAGATGCCAGGGACAGAAAGACTCTTCTTGTCTACAAACCTTAATCCTAGAATTCCTTGGTTTGGAAGGGACCTTAAAGAGCATCTTGTTTCAACCCCTCTGCCATGGGCAGGGACACCTTCCACTGGACAAGGCTGCTCAAAGCCCCACCTAAGGTGGCCTTGGACACTTCCAGGGATGGGGCAGCCACAACTTCTCTGGGCCTTCACCATAGTGAAGAAAAACTGAAGTTGTTAAATTGCAAAATTTCACTGGAAAAAGCTCACCTGAAATAAACCAGATTTTGGTAGAGAAAACAGGACTCATCGGGAGATTATCAGGATTATGGTGTCAGATTTAACAGAGAATTAGATTTCTGTTGCAGGACTTCATATGATGGTAACAAAGAAGTATTTCACCAGGAACACTCTGAAGATACTCTTTGGTATGTGTTGTAGACAACCATAAGTGATGCTGAACTTAATTGTTGGAGCAGATTACCCAGCCCTGTGGCTCTATTGATGAGTTTAGCTTCTTCTTAACTCTCAGAGATGAAATTTTAAAGCATGTAAAAAAGCAGTCTATGGAGGTATTATTCAAAAAGCTTCCTCAGCATTTTTTCTCTTCTCAATCTACATATAGATGTTGTTTAAAAAAGTAAATGAATTAGGCATATTTATTCTGTGCACTTTGAAGATTTCCAGAGAAATTTGTGCAAAGGAAGACATGCTCAAAACAATTTAATGGTGTGTGGATTTCCCTGATGCTGAGCTGCTACAGATGTCAGTCCAATGTGTGTGGAAAACAGGTTTCTTGACAGGTGTGCTTTTTTCTCTCACACAGAAAGAAAATGCGCATTAGCAAATTAGACAATCTTTGTGTGAGACATCAGACACAATTTGGGGGCTTCTGAGGATGATAAACTTCTTTTTGGTCTAACATCTGGATCTTGTTATTTCAATAGCTTTTCCTCAGTGCTGGAAACATCATCTAATGTGCACCTTCTGTCACGTTGATTGGTTTAAATGTTTATTTGGGAGAAGAAAGGATAACCTCTTTACTACCATATTTCTGCAGCTTGGATCTCTAACAGTTCTGCCTGGATAGGAAGCAAAAGTGTTTTAAATTCTGGGGAGCAGATGGTTCTCAAAACTTTTAGGCAACATACTTTCCCACTAATTTTAGGCCTAGTGCATGTATTTATGCAAGTTTTTCCCAAATAATGGCCTGGAGCTGTGTCAGGGCAGGGTTAGGCTGGATCTGGGGAAAAGGTTCCTCCCCCAGAGGGTGGTGGGCACATCCCCAAGGCTGCCAGAGCTCCAGGAGAGTTTGGGCAATGCTCTCAGGGACAGGGGGGGATTGTTGGGGTGTCTGTGCAGGACAAAGAGTTGGATTTTGTTCTATATGATCAGCCATTACTTGTGCTGCAATTACTGCCATGAGAAAACTGACCTAATTCTTGCCAATATTGCAGCAAACATAAATTATGATTGGAATGATCAGGAAAAGAGCTGGCTGCATGTTTAGAAAGGCCATCAGGTCCAAATGCCAAGAACCAAGTGTGTTTGTGAGTCACTAAAATTTTTAAAAGCAATTTTTGAGAGGGTGATAATTTCAGATAAAGGCTTTGTGAAAGAAATAAACCAATGAATGATATATGGCTGAAATTAGATTATAGTCCCGTTTGTTTTATTGATTGATTTAACACCTCTGGAAGCTTCCAATGCACTTAACAGGCTCACAAGCTCCATCTCTGGCACCCGTTTAACTCCTGTCACCATTGCACAGTTGGCACTGCAGGACTGGCATACAAAGCCATAACTTCCCAGGGGTAGCAGGAGGATGAAACAACTGAAAATGCCTTCACCAGTCAGAGCAGAAGGGATGTTTTGGGGTGAGGGGTGGGTTCATTAGTATTTATTTACTTTATATGAATTGGAAAGGGACCAAACAGTAAATTAGACTGACAGCAGAATCTCCCTCCCCGCCCAAACGAGAAATGCAGCCTCTGCAAAATGCAGGACTGTCATTGCTTGGTGTTTAATCAGAAACACTGAAATGTGTTTATAAAATAACAGTTTTAAAAAATAATAAAAATAAGTTTTTAAATAGCTTTTTAAATAAATGGAACAGCTAAGATGTAACTTTGCAGAGCTGGAAATGAGGCCACAATCCTCCTCCCTGCAGATACTGGAGGGCTCTTAGTTCATTTTATGCTTATAGAGAAGCTAATCCTGTATTGAATCACAACCTTTTTTAAAAGATACTACTGTTATTATAAAACTTATAAACGTAATTTTCACAACTGGCCAAAATCCTCTGATATGTAAGATGACAGCAGGTTTAAGTTCAGATCTCAACACAGTATTCAAGCACATGTTTAATACTTCACTTGTGGAATTACCAGGACTACTTATATCTAACATTTTAAATATTATTACAAGGTCCTGAATTGAGCTGTTCCAGAGAACACCTAAACCCAACTGTTAATAGATATTATGTCTAATAAAGATATATGCAGATTTACTGTTTAGATAGAAGGGCTTTCCACTTCAGAATATAATTTAGTCTGAAGGAGCTACATGAATGGTTATTTCCTAGTCTCTAATCTTTAAACATCTTCCAGTAAAAGACATTTGATAGTTAAATATTAATAGTAGCATATAAGAACAGAGATGATAAGGCAGTATAATATGGGAAAGTGACATGGAAGAACAGCATGTAATTAAGTCTCAGAATGTTATGATCAGACTAATGCTGCCTGCAGTATTCTTGCTATATGACTTTTATTTAATTTTTAATAGTTTGTTTTTCATTTAGATAAAATAAAAGTCAGATCACAGTAAGAAATTCTGTTTTCCAATGAGGATTTGTATTGCTGATATTTTATAAGTCATGCCAAAAGTGATAGGTGATATTTTGATGAAAAATGTAAGTCTGAAAAGATGACTTTAGCAGTAAAAATAAATTTAGAAAGTATTACATTTGTAATAGCAGCTCACATTTAATTTTGTGAGTTGAAACAAAAGAAATAAAAGGAAAAAAATCAGCTAAGTTACAATACAGGCAAAAATTCTTTTTTATTAAGGGAAAAAGTTATACTAAGTTAGTTTTTCCAAAGCTGACTGCCAGTTTTAAAAATATCTTTAAATGAAATATTTGTTTATGTAAGATGTGCAGACTGATGGCTGTGAGCAGCTCGGTGATAGATTATGCAGCCAGAAGGGAGCATTGTTGTCAGCCAGTCTGACTTCATGAATTAATTTGTGTTTGTATTGGTGCAGATCTTACAGGCAAAAAAAAAGGAACCAACACATCTTTAAGATGATTAGTGTTGAAAAATTTTCTGTTTGCCCCTATGCTGGCACTGTTACAATATTGAGCCTCCTTTCTGACTGTTTTTAATTTATCTCCCAGCCATTTAATCTCATATTTCTGTCTGGTAGACTGAGCCAATTGCCAAATTTTTCATCTACAGAGCAAGAGTTGATCTCAAAGGCTTGACCTTAAGCTTTTTGATAAATAAAGCGTAGTGATCTACTCCATCCTCCTATGCATATTGGCCTGGCATTTAACTATCCTCATGGAATATATCTCTAAGTTTTGGGTTTAATGCTTGGTCAAAGCACATTCTGAACAGCTTTGCCTACTCCATTTTTCTCTCTGTTATTTGTGAGTATTAGGCCTTTTGGATTCTGCTGAAATCTCACCTCCTGGCTCATTATGCCCTGGAGCTGGAGCAGCTTTTTCAAGAGGGGTGGCTTTGCAGGAGGTTTTCTATTGTGGTGTAATCACCCCTGTTGTGATCCTGAAGGTGTGAGTCCATTTGGCTGTATCAAAGGACACTTCACCTGCCTTGCTGAGCTGTCCTCATTGCTTTGGTTTCAGGGACTGGCCACTTTATAGCTCCGAGCCTTTTGATCCTTGTGGGTCTGTGACAGGGAGCAGAGGACAGATTAGATGCTGTTATTCCAATTAACCAAATAAAAGCGAGGCAGTGTAAGGCCAAGAATGGATCCTTTTGAGCTCTTACTAGGAGGATATATTAGTGAGAATTCTATGGCTATGGCTGAAGATCCTTCAATTAGTTATTCAATTTATCTTGTACCTTCTTTATCTTGTATTATTCTTTCTACTTGCTTGAAGTACACATGATTAATTTCTTAAATTCAATAATCCATTGGATATCATATCAGCTATTCCATAATTCTTTTAGATTTTATTTGGTGTGGATCTCTATGCCTGATGCCTCCCTGAAATCAATTTTGCACCAACAGATCTGTTGTGATCCAGTGGAAAGTGAGTGAAAACAAACATTTATCCATCGACGGGGTTTGTGTACCTGCAGCTATTTTTAGCATTTTAACAACCTCAGTTTAGCATCTTTCTCTGTTGAATTTAATTGGAACTGGCAGACAATCATCACAGGTAAGACAGTCAGAGAGAAACACCTTTATCAAGGAAAGAGCTAATTTATATTTTGTCTATGCCACACTGTTTAATGCTATTCTTGGTGGACTGAATGATAAATAAGTCTTCACTTTGCTATTTTTGTTGTTGTTGTTGTTGTTGTTGTTGGGCTTGTTATAACCAGATATCATCTGTGAATTTTTTGAATTATACCTTGCTATCTTACTTCTACGAGATCGTTACAGATCTACAACCTAAAGTAAAATAAGAATACCTCAGTAGTATTCAATCCTTAGGGATTTTTAAATGGCTTTTCTTGACCATTTCTTCTCCCTTTTTGAGACTCAGAATACATTCAGAACAATTCTTCTATTTTGACTGAACAAGTACTAGACTATTTGCAGTTTACTTTTTGTACAAAGTGTTTCCTTTGCTCAGAATCACTCAGCACTTTGGGGTTCAGTAATCTGAGTGTGCCTTCCACAGCTCTGCTGCATTAATTGGGCCTCAGTCTCTAATGGGTGATGATGGCTTTTCTAATGGGATTTAGGCAGAATCTTGCCTCTTCCTTTGGCTTCTTCTCTGTTGGACTTGGTTCCCAGCTGAATTCCCAGGATGTGCTGCTGAGTTTGTCGCTGTTGTTGTTGAACTGATACCCTGAGTGTCAAAACGTCGCCAGGGCTGATTATCAGAGGCCAAAGAACCCATTTCGTAGAGGAGGAGAAGGCAAATAAATTACAGCTCTTACAAGGCAGGGTGGCAGCTTGTCAAGAGAGGTTAATGCTAAATTGAATTGTAATGAAGTGGTTTGATTTTTGAATGGTTAAACTTTTCATTTTGATTTAAAGTCAAAGTTTTAGAGAAGTTATGAGTGGCCCTTTATCTGTTCAGAGCAATGTGTTTTGGCATTTGCTATTAAATAGCAATGTTGAAAATAACTTGGTATAACACCTTGGTCAACCTATTCCACTTGAAAACAACTTCTGATTTTAAAGAGAATTAAATTGAGATACTCTTTTTACTGCGTAGGTTCTTGTTCAGTTGGCTTATATGTGCAGTATGCTATTTGAAATAATACATTTGCATATATTAGTGAAATATAGAAGGTGTTCTAGCTAGAGGTACCATAATTTTATCTGACACAGGGCCCCTTTGAAGCTTTTCCACTGATATATTTTTTGAAGTTGATATCAATCCAGATTGCCAATGTGTTCCAAAAGGAAGTCATGCTGCTCATCTTCTCACTGGGGCTCAGAGAGGACACCAAACCTGTGATGGCTTCTTGAAAATGGTGTTACTACAGCCTTGAAGATGAAAAAAACCCAAACCAACAAAAAACAAAATAAAAAAATAAATTATGTAGAATATCTGGACATCTGAATATTGGACTATAACTGAGCCAGGGCTTGGAGAGCACCACAGAGGAATTAAGTGTTTTGTTAAGAACAGCAGAACCCATAGATGTGCTGCTACTGCCATAATCCTTCCTGTGGACCATTGCTGACTGATTTCAGATATTTTCAGATATTCAAGTATCACTAATTTTTGTTGGTTTAGTGTCTTTTCTACCTATGTGCTGTGATTTGTTTTTCTTGCTGAGCACCACCTCTATACTGAGGTGCATCCAGAATGCTGCAGGCTGATGTCTGGACTGCCAAGAGTCAGTAAACAAACTGAAACACTATTCAGGTAAAATCTTTATGGTCCTGACCCTTTCCTCCCAGTCTGTTCTCACACTAGACTTTTACTTCGCCAGAAAAACCACTAGGATACTTTCTATAGAGTTATTTGATTGCTTGAACTGACCTGAGTGGTGGCAAAGTAAGTTTTAATATTTCATAGTTGGAAGAAGTACACAACTGGGGAAAAAATAAAATATGTATTTGATGATTGAAGCTTCTGTGAAGCTTCTTATGAAGTATATTTATGGTTGGTTGCTATAATAGAATTTTAAATCTGCTAGGAATAAGACCACTGTTGTGGATAGGAGAGAGTTTCCAGTGGGAAACAAAACACTTTGTGCAGCTGGTTTGCAGTGAAAAGGTTTTACTTTTCATTGAAAGGAAGATCTGTGGCTCCCTTCAGCTTGAGTTTAAGCAACGTGCAAAGTGTGAAGCTGATGATCAGACTGAGGATGAGGAGCTGCAGGATTCCTCGGTCACACCTGGTGTTTTTGTGAGTGAGGAAGCAGAGAAGCACTTCCCAATTGCCATGTAGAGCCACAGCAGTGGGAGGCAGCAGCTTTGGCCTCCCCTGACACCTCCTGTTCCCCGGGCAAGCTCCAGCCCTGGGGAGGGGAAGCTCTCCCAGCCAAGAGGGACAGCATCATAACCACACTCTGGGGCATGGAAAGCTCCCAGCCTTTTCTCCTCTGATACAAAAATATCTTACTGGAATTAAGGATGGGCTGGGGATTATGCTGCTAATACATGAGACAGCACATAATTCCTCCCTGAAAACTCCTCCAAGTGTTTGCAAAATGGAAGAGTTTTGCACTTATATTCTTACACAAGCATAACTTCATTTTTGTCTGAGAAGTATCTGAGCACCGCTCCTTTCAGCTCCTTCTAAATACCTTGCATTTATTACATTGCATCCCACACAGAATACTGGAAATATTTCTTATGTACTTTTTAGTACTGCAGAAGCAATCACTCCTATGTACAAATACATTGGTTTTGGGGGAACTTAAGGTTTTGTGTGTACACTGATCAGAATGTTTTCCTTTCACTATTTTCTAAAGCCTAAGAATGATCTCTTTTTAAAAAAACTAATTTGCATGACTTTACCTAAATAGAATGGGGATATAATAAAGAATTGTACGACAAAGAGGAAGTGACCAGTGACATATCTCATCATTTGCAATGAGCTTTCTGTGTTGAGACAGGGCACTTATTTAAGGCAAGTTCCTCCACATCTGGCTGCAAACCAGTGAGCCTTGCTGGCCATCCCCACCCTCAGAAACACTCATCATCTTCACTGCCAAGCAGGCTGGGGAGGACGTGCTGCACAGGCAGGGACTTCCTGAGCTTTGACCACTGGCAGTGACAGAGCCCATCCCAAGAGGCCACTTTCCTCCATCTGGCTTCAGGTGACAACTTGCAGGCTCCTCAATTGGTGTCAAACCCATTTCTAGTGATTGCATTGATTCTAACAAAGGCTTTAAAGCACTAATATTGTTTTCTAAGCCAGAGTTGTGCTTTTGTTGCTATATGTTAAAGCATTGATTTTGGTTGCTTAGTGTAGAAACTTCTTGATATGGTATGGGAAAAAGGTCAGCAAAGAGGAATAATGACTTTAGACTTGCACAACTGTTGGAACAAACCTAAGCTGTCCTGATGACACTAGCATTTAACATCAGCCCTTTCCAACTGCATTTCACTTGTAAATATTTTCCCAGTGGAAGGACTGTATGATTCTCTAGGAAAAATACCAGTCTCCTGAGGTTTTGCTCATTTAAATTCAGAATCAGATGGCATCAGGCAGAAAATAAGTCATCCCCTTATCCTATTCTTATTCTGACATTTCAGAAAAGGAACTTTCTTCTAGGGTGTAGCCCTGTACGAACTTAAATAAGAAGCACAGCCTAAGGTAACATCCACTTTTCACATTACATGAAGCAGAAATTTGCTCATGGAAGATTTTATTGCTGTTGAAGGCTCATACTTAAAATGCTAGTGTTTTGAAGGTTTCAGAACCTTAAAAGTAAGCTCTAAATAAGCTTTCCAGCCCTCATCCCTACAAAACTCTAGGGCAAGATTTAATCTGTTGGGATGTGGCTTTTAATATGAAAATTGAGTGCAATTAAAACATCTTAAAATCAAAATTTCATAATTAAAAATAAAAATTATTTCTCAATTTTTGTAATATTAATCAGTTAACTGGATACCAAATGGCAAAGAAGCTCCCCAGGGAGGTGTCTGGAGATGCTCAAATGCCCTGTGGAGGTCTTTGTCACCTGTTTTAGGGAGGTATTATAAGGAGAAAGACCCCTGGTAGGTCCACACTCCCCAAAATGTTGTCCATATTGCTCTGTTCCAGATGTGCAGGCAGATCTTCCACCAAGGGTTTTAACTGGTATAACTTTCTCCATGTTACCTGATTCCTTTGCAGCACCAAAAGTATGGTCACAGGTAAATAACTGCCATAGATAAGAGAAGGTTGATAAAAAGAAGGCTCAGGAATGTGTTGAGGAGAGTTAGAAGAATAAAAAAATTACAAAATTTTTTTTTCAATAAGGAAACAAAGAGGAAATATGCATTCCCTCCTAGAAAGAAAAATAATCAGGAGTTTGTTTACTGTCCTACACAGGCACTGCAATAAGTTTTCTACTCTGTCATGTCTTGTCATGATGGATACCCTCCCAGAGATGGATATATGGGAGTGATGCTGGTGCTGGCTGGTCTCTGAGTGACCTCAGTGAGAGGAGTTATTTCATCACAGAGTTCCAGCAAGAAGCCTCCTGTCCAAATGCAGGTATTTCTGTGCATATTCATTGCAGTTTCCTGATTTAAAACCAAAACTAAACCCTTGTGAAAGTAAGCTGTTTCAATACCATTTTTAGACTACTGTAAGCACGAGATCAATTTAGCAATTTGATATGGCAGAAAGCAGATATTTAAAATATTGAGTAGCAGCTTTCTAGGGATGCTAAAAATGTTTGTATTTAAATAGCAAGCAATGTTATCATCTGGACACAAACCCTATCAAAGACTGTCTAAGTAAAATGGAGAAGGCAGATGTTGAAGGGTCTTTGCATGAAGAGGAAAAACACATGAATGAACAGCCTGCTTTCATCTGCAGAGTCTCCTGTGTGACTTAGATACTCTTACACAGGGGCTCCCAATGTGTGAAATGAGGGTGATGGCAATTCTATTGCAAATCCTGCTCCGGCAGCGTTCCCAGTGAATAATTGTTCTTGTCAGTCATTTCCATGATAATCACTGGGGATATAAAGGATATCCTTTTCTTTTATCTAGAAAAAAAAAGTCCTGAAGTGAATGCCTCCAAATGAAGCTGTGTGATCCTTGTACCATTGCCATATTTAAGGCTAGAGAACTGCATGTGTTGAGAGCCTGGAAGGATATATGTGAGATTTTGCTTCATTCAGGTTAGGTATTGGTAGAATTCTCATGCAGAATTTTGACATAATTTGCTTCATTTGATTATGACAATTCAAAATGAATGTATAATTGCAATGTAAGATTTTAACTTTATTGATTTTAACAACATTCCATTTCAAACATAAAATGTATGCTGTAATTCGTTTATCATGGTAATTTTGGGGAATGCAAATGGCCAAAAAGATGAGGCTTCTACATTCCCTAAAGTCTATATTTTTGGTTCTGTATTTGAAACACACCTTTATGAGAACAAGTGCATACATGTCAGAAGTGTCACATCTTCCTTTCCATACTCTAACCCTAAATTTTAATGATACCTGGCTAGTAATGATCTCTAAATTAATTTCCTCTGCAGAACAGTATAATTTCTGTGGGCATCCTAAAAGTATCAGGAATGTTTATTTCTTTTTTGAGGTCATACATTTTATTCTTGTCTAATGAGACCTGCTGAGTGCTGTTTGCTGTTCCAAATCAGATATATGATGTTTCTTTAAATAAACAAATGTAAATCATGCACTAAAATCATATTAAGTGCAAGAGAAACATGTACTGGGTGTTATTTCTCAAGCTGCTGCATTCTGTGCATATGTATTATGCAGAGAACTTTGACACCAGACTTTGATCTACGTTAAGCAGAGTGTATACACAGGATCCTGAACGGCTGCAAATGTTGCTCTGAGACATTCTCATACAAAATATATCCCGTGTTTGGCTGTAAGACAAAATACATGTAGAGGCTGAACTGCTTGCCTCAACTCTTGTTGCCTGTTCTGCATGCAGAGGTTCTCATTTGCCTCCCTGTTCTGTTGTTTGCTCAGCAGTGATAGATAAATGTGATTTAAGAAAACTGTGCAAGGGGTGACCCTCTATAGCTTGTCCTAGCTTAACTCAGATTGTTGCTGGAATATATGACCCAATTTTTGTGCTATGTGGTGTGAAGGACATGTTCAAGGTCTACAATATCACTTTTCCAGGCCAAGTTTAGAAATCAATAGTCCTCAGCTATTGCATATGCTCCATAGTTACCTTCAGTTTACCCATTGGGTGCTTGTCTGCAGGATTGGCACATTGACAAGCCCTGTCTCCTGGGGCTCTGCAGTCAGGATGCTCCTCTGTACTTTTGCTTCATCTGATGTCCATTCCTGAGGCAAATAAAGCAGAATAAGCTTCAGATAAAAGATGTTTCTCAGTCTCATGATGAAATAGATGAGAGATTAGAACGATGCTCAGTTCTTTCCTCTGCTTGAGAGAGGAGCATCCTCTGTGTGCCAGCTCCAGCCACGAAGCTGTGTCTGGCTGTTCTGTAGTGACCTGCTTGTGTGGAACTGCTGCATAACTTAGGACCACAAAAAAGTGGTGGGAATGATCGTGTTGTGGTTTGAGGATGGCAGGTAGAGGATGGATTTAGCTTTCAGCTCCGAGAATTCTGGTGTTCTTGTTCACAGAGGGAGTTTTGATGTTGCTCAGTGGTTTTGTCTTTGTTTGGTAAATGGGCAGACGTGGTTGCTCGGTGTTTACTCCAGGAAAGGTTTCTGCGGATTGTCAGCCTCAAATCTCAAGGTTTTCTCAGGGCTGGAATTGCAGCTTGTCATGCTGGTGAAAGGAGGATGTCTCTCAGGAGGCCAAGGAGGGCTGCTAATAACCAGCCACATTCCCCTCCATATTCAGAACTGTTATCCAGTGTCAGTAAATTCTCATTTCACTGCATCACCCTCTGTCTTTGATCTCTGCAATTCTTTAACTAATTTTAAGCTTTTCCCTCTACTTCTGCAATACTTTGTCCCATAACTAAAGCAGAAGCCCAGCATTCAGTTCAGGGATCTTAACTGCAAAACAAACCTCACTTTTTCAATATTTTGTTACAAGGAAGAGACAACACTGATAGTTTAATATCACACTCCCTTTTACAGTGTCTTTCATCATATGAGACTAGAAGACAAAAATTAATCCACTAAAAATAGTAAGCTATTATGGAATTTAACAAATTCGAAAATGAAACGGTCAAATGTTAACAATATTTCTCATCTGTTGTTTATCTCTTGAAGTTATGGATAGCTGAATTAAACAGGCTGTAAATTTAAATTCTTTAAGTTCAGTCATTCAGTGGATATCCTACCATTCTGGCAAGGCCACCAGCATTCAGGGTTCCAGGCAATATCATATTTTGTCTTACATCTGTTTTGTTTTTTTAATTATATGTTAATTTTGAGAGAAAGAGAACCTACCCATCTTTTGGGGATGGTATTTTTAGGGTCACGTGCAAGCACCTGAAAAGATGGCTGTGCTGTGCGAGGACTAAACTTACTGCCACTGTTGCTAAATAAATCCACATTTATCTGGGAATGTTTGTCCATCGGTTCCTGAAGGGAAAACTTGTTATCACCAATTGACCAAACATGACCTTTGCAGTATTTACACTGAAACCTAATGCATTTGGAAATGTATGTTTTGGTCAGCTGTGATCTTTCACCTCGCTGTGTCTGGTGGAATGCATTCATTAACTCCGTTCTTCTGTTCAGTAATTCCTCCAAACCTGCAATTTATGCTTTAAGTAAGAGATGTAATTAGTCCTTATACCTAGTTACTGTCACAACCAGAGAATGCGTCAGACCCCCTCTCATTAGCATTCATACAGAGCGAATTGCTCCTTTCATTCTCGTTCATTATTATTTAACCATTAATCCCAAAGTTTATAGGCTCGCGTTACGATGTTGATTATTTTTTTGGTTGGTGTCCAAAGGGTCATTTTGAAAGAGGCTCGTTGCAGAGTATGTAGATTTGCAGGAGCATTTAATGTGTTTTGCTTCCAGTCTTTCTCTGGCTGGGCAAGGAGCCAGGAACTGTCTGAGGTTTGCTTTGTAAGTACTGAATCACTAATGCAAAGGCAGTGGAAGTAGAGAGCCATCATCCCCATCTGTCCAATATTACTGCACATGGAACTGACCGTATTGAACATATTGAATTAATTCCACTGCAGTGTTGCCCATCAAATTACTTGACTCTTTACATCACCCTTTTTTTGCTCCCTAATGCAAAACATCCATTTTATTTGACAAGCCCTTCTTTGGCTTTGGCCTAAACAGAGAATGGGGATGATCTTGGCTCACTTCACTCTAAATAATCGTTCTTTAATTACACTAGAGGTGGTATCATCTGCAGTAATTACTGAAAAGATGTCAGCTCTCAGATAATGGAGTAAAACATTAATGGAACTGAGCTGGCCCAGACAGTGGCTCACAGAAACCAGGCACTGGTTATGCAGTGCCTTGGCATCGTTCTTAGCCCCACGTCAGTCTTAGTTAAGGTTTCGGCTGAGTACCTGACTTAGGACCTTTCAGAAGCTCCATATATCAAAATGCTTATGTGCATTGTTTTGGTTAAAAATGAATCTTGCTTCTTCTTTAGAAAACAAAGTAATTTATGGCTTAAGATGGTTTTTTGCAGATACCTTCCTGAATCATATCTCTCAACCTTCCTCATAAGGACTCACATTTTTTATAGAGGCCCCTGATGTCCTGAGATGGACAGACCATACTGATACATACAGAACTTTGATTAGCAGCAGCAGTAAAATGTTGGGTTTAATTTCACTTGAAAAGAATATCCTTGACAGAAATTATTGGATTATGCACTTGTAAACGAAAACTTTTGGCTTATCACAGAATCATTGGGAAAGACCTCTGGGATTGAATCCAGGCTTTGACTGATCACCACCTTGTCAACTATAATGAGAATAAACCTCTCTTGCAGATGTGAGTGAAATAAAGACAGAAGACGTGGGTAATGCTTGCAGTTTTTCACAAGCATAACAAAGGGGCACCTACTTGCAGGTCTGGAGGGCTCTACTGGTGGGTGATTCATTAGCAGGAGACTTTCAGTCAATTCAAAGCATTCACAGAAGATATCTATGAGCTGCTGTGCTTGGAGATGCAGAGTTGTTACTTTTTAAATGGGTATCTTTTATTACACATCTTTTGACCTTGGTGAAGCAGTGTAATCCTTTGATTTTAAAGCCCTAGTGAAATTATAATATAAATATATAATATTCCATGGCTTATATGTGTTTCACACTGTGTGATGTTCAGTCCTCTTTCCTCTCAGCTATTTTAGCTACTCCTGAGTCCAACTTTCACATTCAAGAAAACAGAATCCAAATCTATCAATCTGTAGCTGACAGCAAGACTTAGTGAAGCAACAACTGTCCTTTGCTATTAAGTTGCATAGAATATGTAATATAATTCCAATTAAAAATAAGCCAGATGAGATCTTCAGAAAGGACTTCTTCTGCATCTCCTCACATATGTTACTTCTCAAATGAAAAAAAGTAACATATGTGGAGAGCACTTTGATCCATATGGTATGCTCCCCTTGATATTTTTTTCTATTAAAAATCTCTATACTGATAAGTCAGCCTTTTGATTTATAGAGTGGCTTTTCCCTCCAGTACAGAATATTGAAGGCTGGTTTTCTTTCCTTTCCTGCCTCTTGTTCATCTTCCTGGATTTATTACTATTTTCCATGTCAGGAAGAAGTTTCAAACTTGAAGTTTCAGGTAAGGAGCAGGTTTGCCCCTTCTTGCCCAGGCCTTGCAGTGAAGCCCCAGATGGGGTCTCAAATGAGAACTGAAGTGAGTTTTCTCCCCCTTAAGCACAGCAAAGGGCTGGAATGCAGAGTTCAGGACAGATTTAAAAGGTACAGGGTGCAGCCAGTGGATGCCAAGTCTCTTGTTTTTGGAGATTCTCAGTTCATCTTTCTTCTGCAAATCAGCCTTTCTTCTGGACTTTATGAAATGCAAAATCTCAAAGGTTTTTGCTCACCAGGGTTTCACCTGCCCGTTTTCACCTGGAATTCACACAGCAGGATTTTACACTCTGGGTGTTTGTACATCCATCTCTTTGCTTTATTTTTGACTGACCTGCTTGTGCTGTTCCCCCCATATGTGTGAGATCCAGCCCCACTACAGCTGTGCCTTTCCCCATCCGAGCCTGACGCTCCCTGTGTTCCCATGGCCCGAGTGTGATGGATTTGGGGACTGGAAGCCAAAAGAAATGGGGATGTCTGGTGTGCCTGTGTTTGCCCAGCCCTTTGGCTACAGGGGTGGTTCATCCATGGGCAGCTTCCTGTGAAATTGATAAGAAGTGGAGTTAATCAAAGCACTCACAAAATCTGTTCTAGTGGAGGTTTCAGAAGTGTGAGAAAAAGGTTTAAAAGAGCTCTTCAGTGTCCTTTCATGTCCCAGGTACATTTTCTGCTACAGAAGTGAATCTTGTCTAGATAAGGTTGCCCAATATCTTTAGAAAATTCAGATTTTTTCCCTAATATTTTGATGATACTACATCATACATTTATAAACAAAATTGCTCTTTGCTTTCACGGGAGAGTTCTGCTTATAAATCAGTGTCAGGGTGTAGCCTGTGGGTTTTGTTAGGAAAGTTCAGGAGACAACCCTGAGAAAATAAAAAGGCAGAAGCATTGATGAGAGAACTTAAATGAATGATGTGGACATTTCTCCCCCTGCTCTCTATCCCTGAAGAAGGCTACTGGCATCCCACTTGTAATGATTTTTATTTTTCTATCTGGTCTGTAGATACAGCACAATTCTGCTTCTCTTGTCAGGAATATTTCTACAGTGAATGCAGTGACCCTGTCATATGTTGTATGGGAATTTATATATACGGAGTTTTTTAATTATACCACACTGATTATCATCATTATTTTAGCCAGCTTCAATCTGTGTCGGATGCAGCAGCTCAGCTGACAGCACTGAGCCATGAGAAGGGCACAGGAATCACACTTTAATCATAAGTGTTTCAGACACTTGAGTGTAAAAGTATTTCTTCTACTATAAAACATTCTGAGGATCTTGTTTTCCTGTATTCATTTGGAGTGAGGGACATGATGAATATTTAACTCGAGTAGAAGTATATCTGAGCTTGGCTGACGTGAAAAAGAATTCAAATTATCAGAGGAATGTCAAAGTGACTTCTTTAAAATATATCAGTTTAAGTTAGCTTTTATTAAGACATGGCATAGACAGTATGTTAATGGTGTGTGCTTTATTTTTAAAAGAATTGCTTTATATAAAGAACCTACTTAGTTGCTGCTAATTTTTTGCTGAACACTATAATTGTTTCTAAGCTTTCTGTACATTATACTTGTAATTTTAGAGTGCTCATTTAAATCTTTAATGAACACTATCATAAACAAGTTAATATAAACTGCTATTAAATTCTGTTGTGATGAGAAACAAGTTATGTGCTATGAAAAACTGTGTAGGAATAGTAATTATAGTAAATATAATTTAGGAGTTCAGAGTGAAAGGTGCATAATATCAGCAAAAAACCCAGAATGAGGACTCAAATTTAAAAGGAACAGTGTTTTAAAAAATATTTTTTTTAAAATTTCCAGTATTTCTCTACAGAGTTTTAGCAGAACAAGAGAATGGCAACACTCAACTGGAATTTAGGAAACTGAACCTTCACAGGACCTGTGATTAATCCAAAAACTTAATTTGCTATGACAAAAATAATGGTGCTGTTTGGATTCTGATATTCTATGATATGATGTCAAGGTTAAAGCTCATAAACTGTTAAAAAGCACAAGCTATATGTATCATATCTTAAGATTAATGGAAGAAAAGGCTAAAAGTGCTTTTGTATTTGCAGCTCAAACCATCCACTGGTGCTCACTGGGGTATAACCTTTAGTGTGGTGTCAGTGTCACCTTCCTGCACTGTCAAAGATATGGTAAATGCCAAAAAAACCCCTTTTATTCTACAGTCATTTGCAAGTTTTGCACATTATCATTTGTTTGAAGGACAATCTTTTGAGATGAAACACTGCAACGTGACATTGCATTAATTCCTGAAAAGATACAAAATAGAGTATGAAAAAGACCTTGGATGAAGAACTATTGAAAGGATTCTGAGTTTGACATTGACATCTCTGCCATCTGGATTTCTATTTTTATTTTTAAGTATCTAGACCTAGAAAACAAACTTACTGAGTATATGTCCATCTGACCCATCTACAAGAAGGGCCAGAAGGAGGATCTGGGGAACTACAGGCCTGTCAGGCTGACCTCAGTGCTGGGAAAGGCTGTGGAGCAGATCATCCTGAGTGCACATGGCACAGGTAGAACAGCCATGGGATTGGGCCCAGAGAGCCCAAAAGGGTTTAAGCAAGGCAGGTCCTGCTGGACCAGCGTGGTGTCCTCCTGTGACAGGGTGACCCTGAGTGGGTGAGGGAATGGATGTGGATGTGCCAATTTGGACCTTAGTAAAGCCTTTGACAGCATTTCCTACAGTGTCCTGGGAGGTATTTAAAGGATGTGTGGATGTGGCACTTGGGCACATGGTTTGGTGGTGGAGTTGGCAGTGCTGGGTTAACAGTTGGGCTTGATGATCGTCAAGGTCTTTTCCAGCACGAATGGTTTGATTCTATTCTGTTATATTCTAGTCTAATAACCAGAGGACACCTAATCTAGTCATGCTGATGTTTCTCCATGAGAAACTATTGACCAAACCCTGTAATTTATCTTGCTAAGCCTTCAGAAGGTAAAGAGTTACAGTCAGCACTGAGCTGAATCAGGTTTAAATTAGTGACCTAAAGGTGAAAGAAGTTACTCTACTGCTTGTTCTGCCTAATTGCCTTTAAAAATTTCTGCTCTTTTGAGCAACTTGATAATGGCTTCTCAAAATTCATGTAATGGGTTTCTTTTTAATGTAGCTTTATGACTGCATCTTAGTGAATAGCATAAGATATCACAGAGCTGTTGGAAAACCAGGCTATGAAGGATTTTAGAAACTGCATTTGTATTAATCTGTAAAATAAACCAAGCTCTGTTGTGTGGCCCTGGGATGAAATGGTACTTCATGGCTTCCATCCAGGTGGCCAAACTCTCTTCCTCTAGAAACTGGATTGCCTGACCAGTATTACCAGCTGTGAATCATTCTTAGTCCTTGCAATCCCCTAAACCATGTCCAGATATTTTGTGGCAGCGTCTTCGTTGGCCTTGGCCAAACTGTGTTGGGGTTTGCTGACAATTAAACGCCTGGATGATTGCCTGTCAGTCCTCAAACCTGAGATGGAGATCCCAGGGATTCCAGAGCCCATCTGTTCCCATGTTTAACTGTCCTTACCACCAAAACACAGGTCCTAATTAGACTCTCTTTTTTTGGCCTTCAGTTTAGAGACGTGGACTGGTTATATCCAATTGAAGATGAGTTGGCCACTTGCAAACATTTTCATAGGTATTTCTTCTATTATTATTGCATTTAATGCCTTTCAATGATTTATACATCCTAAGGTGTGGACAGTTTTGAGGTTTTCCCAGATGATGACTAGAACTGTGTAACAAACATGATTTAGGGGCAAAAGAAAAATGCTTGCATATTTTTGTCAGCCTTTGCAAATTACTCCTTTGTTGCAGTAAGTTTAATTGCAAAAGCCATTTTATAATAATGTTCAATCAAATTATGTTGGAGAAGAGTTCTGAAAAATAGAGTAATTCAGTAATTATTTTACATTATGTAAAATATGGCATCTCTCTAACTTTAGGATGTTTAATGGCCACTTTGGGAAGCTTAGCAAGAAAGTGGCTGAGTTTGTTTGTTTGGGGGATTTTTTTTAAAGTGAGACTTTGTAAGGGAATATAAAGCTTTTATATATCCTATTAAACTGGCACAGACCACATTATTGATTATATATGCACAGTTAGCTTTTCTTATCCAGTTATGTATTACGGCTGGATTAAATTTCTCTGAAATACTTTATGGTGTATCCTGGTGTTTAAAACATTATTGCATCTCAGAATACCCCTTGTAATAGTTTCTGGTGCAGAATTTTATTCTATGAAATGGATTTGCCATAACAGATCCATTTAGGTATTATTCTTTTGTGTTCTTTTACAATCCGTGCACAGCTCAGAGTAGGCACCTCTACTTTTTTATTGTGTTAAGCTTTTTCTTTTATCATTAGTGCACTGTGAGCTGCAGACAGATGAAAATATTGTGCAGCAGAGGATGAGGAAAGTGCTCTGTCTTCTATGTTGTTCTCTGTTTTGTCCTTGCTGCTGGATCTCACCCTTTATTATTGGCAATTTATACATAAACATATCTGTATGCCTTTTTCTAATGAAAAGCATCATGTGCATTGATTAGGGCTAGGTTTTAACATAAAATCTATGTATAGATTTGTTCTTGTGGACAGATGAAAAAGGAAAAGTGTGCATATCATTAGGGATAACATGCTTACCATTTCTGAAGGGTTTATGTTATATCTGGCAGGCAAAGCTGGATTACACCTTTAATGAGGGGGTCAATCATTAACTGGGATTTCCGTGGCAAACAGAAATTACCTGTTTTCATGACCTCTTCATGTACCTAGTCAAACATCACTCAAAGCAAAGGCATGGGCTGATGGAGTTTTGGATATCCTCTACTGAAGCTGTATCAGTGGATGTCAGTGTGACCAATATGTGCAGGGGATCTGTTGTAATCCATGGATCTGTTCTGCTACCAAGACAGGAGAGTAAAAGTAATCACCTCAGTTTTATATCTTGCAAAGGCATGATGGCAACAGCATTGACAAATGTGTGTTGGAGAGTAGTGTAAAGCTGTTGCTGAGGTGGTTCAAAGCAATATGTTTTATCTGGTCACTTAAAAGGTGAACTGGAACCAGAACATCCAGCATTCGTGGGTGGAGGTGCTCTTTAAATTGATATTTATTCATAAGAACTATAAATAGGAGGGAAATAGAAATAGAAGGAAGAAGACTTTAAGAGCTGAAGAAAGGTGGTAAAAAAGGTTTTAGTCTTATCAGTGTTTCAGGGTAAAAAAACCCCAGAGGAGCTGCATGGCAGAGCTTTAAAGCAAAAGTGTGAGCCCAGATAGCTTTTGAGTGATCAGAGAAAGTGCCAAAAACTTTTTTTTACATCATCTGCATAACAATGAAAACTGAAGTAAGGTTGTTGGAAAATAACCCCCCTGGGATGCATGTAAATACACAAAAGCTTAGAACTCAAAACAGAGCCTCAGGGAATTAAAAAATGCACAAGGAAGATAATAAAAATGGAATTATTTATGGTCTCTAATTGAGAGCATTGACAGGGGGACTAGAAAAATCCTAACACACTCCATAAAGATTGCATTTTGTTGAAAGTCTTCCAAGAGATTCAGCCTTGAAAACAAAATTCGTGCCTGAGAGGACACAAAACATGTAGCCAAGGTGACCACGTTGGTATAACCTGCAGTCAGAGTGGGAATTCCTTGAAATCACTTAACCATCGTTTTCACTAATAACAAGAGAGAACAGAAAACCAGGAGACAAATCCTGTGATGTTTGCCTTTTAGCAGAACATGTTTGCATGCTGGGTAGGAAAAGGCACTCAGGATTTCAGGCCATAAGGACACAAATCCTGGGATCTCTGCTGCTCTCTGAGTGGCCCTTTAGCAGCTCTGCCAGATTGTCTCTTCACATCCCTTGCAAGATGTGCTTTACCCTCCCTGAAAACCATAAGAGTCCCCTCGATATTTTGAATGTTCTAAAAATAATGGGTTTGTCTACTTATTTTTGATGCAGCAAACAGGTCATTTCCTCTTTTTTTTTTCTTTTCCTTTTAGTATATGTGATGGTTTATATTTTTAGGTTTTTATTCAGTTTGAACTAACTCATGAAAGACAGTCACGTCTGGTTGGATAGCAGTCTTGATCCTAAGATGTGCTGATCCCTTTTACCCTGGTTCCATGAATATACAATGACTGAGTTCTAAGAAAGATCAATTTTTCTGTGATTTATCCCCTAGTCATGTTCATGGCTGATCACTTCTTCCCCGTTCTGACATGGTCTTGATATACCCAACAAGCTTAATGCTCTGGGCTGGTTTTTCTTCTGAATTACACCATAATTCCAACAGGAAGTCCTTGATAATAAAGGATTTCCAGCTGGAAGGCCCAATAACTAATTTAATTTAGATTAATATACGCACTAAGCTGCCATGATGCTGCTTCCAGATCCTGCCATGTGAAATAATTACAATATGCTACAAAAAAGAAGAATTTTAGCAGTGTTTTCTGACTAGAGAACAGAGCACCTCACTGCTCATACCAGGAAGGGCCAGTATAGAAAGCAAGGTCTCCAAAACGTGAGGTCTTGACCAGTTTCTGAAAAGATACCAACATGTCTTTAAGAGAAGAAAATAATAGAACTGCAGCAGAACAGTATTTGCTCTCCCTGGACAAGGATGACTTTTGCATCCTGATCCAACTCACTCAAGTAACTTCAGCTCTTAGGTGCTTGATCCAGAAAGCAAAAGCATTTGTTATAACTCTGGAAATTCAGAGAGCAAATGACCATCTTTAGGACTTTCTTTGCCAGTCTTAATTGACAGACCTAATAGCTGTGCTTAGTGCATGCCCTTGGCATGTGTGGTTTACAACTGGGTAATGTTAATTAAATGAACTTGGAAAGTATCTGAAAGCTCAGGTCTAAGACTGCTCTGAGCTTCACTGAAGAGTCTGAGGGCATGGCACAAGCAGACAGTGTGTGACTAAGGGTATTTCAAACAAAAATACATATGTTGTCTTTGACCCTGGGGCTGTTGTGTAGGAGCAGATGCCATGGGATCCCACAGGAGACAACATGGGGACAGGGGAGACAAAGCTGGAGCTCCTGGTGAGGGTGCACGGGATGTACCAGCCTCTAGTGCTGGATATTCCCAAGTGTAATGAAAAGACAGTGAGGTCACCAAGAGACCACAAGACACGAGCGGCTCTTTTGTTGAGAACAACATGAGGGATTTTAAAGACCATTAAGAAACGGGGAGATCAATCTTAATCGTGTGATCCATTCTTTTGAAAGCCCCATTGGAGCAGTTCTACAGCTCTTTGAAACTTTAAATCACAGCAACAGTGAAACCAGTGTCTAATTTTCTTTTTTAAAGAAGTGCAAAAAGAGAAGTTTTCTATACAAGTGCCAGTTCCCAAATTCAATAACGTCGGTGTTGGGGGAGCAATCCATACACGCTGAGTTCCACAAAAAATATTAATGAATAGAAGAATGCCAAGAAATTGCTCCTGAAAATAAAATAGCAGAGTCTACAGAAGAATTTGCTATTATTTTTACTTGTCCTTTTCAGTTTCTAAGCAGCAGAAAATCAAGGACAAGAAAATTAAGCAAAGCTCGGGTATGCAGAAGTGTATCAGGTCTCCAAGTATGAAATGTGGGAAGAAGAAAAAGGCCTCACAAACCAAGGAAAGTCTTTAATACATTTTACATCTTTAATTGAAATGAAGAGCTATGAGGAGGAAAGTGAAAGATAAACATGTTTTCAAAAAAAAAATTAGTCTTTTATATGGAATTTGAGGAGGGAAAATGTAACTTGGAGAAAGAACAGTACTGGATTGATTTGTTTGTTTGCTTCTTGATGGTTTGCTACTCTTTTAATACTTTTAGTATTTTGCAGTATCCAGTCTTGAGCTTATAAGATAGGGAAAAAGTTGTGGAAATCAGCCTTGTTCTCTGTGAACATTTTATAATCTCATATCAGTCTCTCGCTTATGCTGCTGAGGAGATCAATGGCTGTTCCCTGCTGAGGATGTTATCTTTGGTACCAACTTTTTAATTAACTCTTGTCCTGAGCTCAAAGAGCAATGTTTCACAGTAAAAACTCTTGATGTACAAAGCAGATCTGACATTTCTCAATTACACTCCGTGGTATCCAGTGCAGTGATCAAACAATGGGGAGCTGTGATACTGCAGGTTCTGCAGTGATGGCAGGAGAGCACAGCTCCCCACATCCCATGCATCTGCATCCCTCTGGACACCTTTGGAACACATTTACCAGTCATTTTGTGAAGAATCCTCGGCTGGTACTAAAGAGGAATTATTAATACTGGTGTGTATTAGACATGATAGGAAAGGTAATAAATTTAGTACAGTTTTATTTAAGTAGCTGTCTTGATCAAAAGTCAATGAAGAAAACAAGCTGCTTTCAGTTCCTCCCTGCTCAGGCCGTTCATTGAGGGTTTGGTTTGCTCTCCTTTGGGCACCAGGGAGGCATTTTCCAGATGGAGCTTTCTTTGGGCATCTGGGTACCAGCCCACAGGTCTATGCATTTGGCTTCCTCCTTTGCTTTTCAGGCAAAAATCTTAATTTATCAGAAGTGAATCAGGTGCAGTACATGAATCTATATGACATTTTTTCCTTAGGGAGAGCGCTCATCCAGACTGGAAATCTTGTGAAAGTGTTTTCTTTTTACAATAGAGCTGTTCTGTGCTGCAAGAGGGAGACCCAACACCATCCACCGTTCACACCAGAACCCTTGAACATTTATCTGAACATCTTGGTAATTCTTATTTTGCATTTATTAGTAATTCTTAGGATTAATTCCAGGGGTGGCACAGAATTTATCTATTCTGTAAAAAACAAAATAAGGCTTTCTAAAATTTCAAATTAAAATGTATTACTTCACATCTTTTCTGTATCCATGTTATTTTATTCTTTGAATATTGCATTTCATTGATTGACTTGAACACTGTTGATGCATCATGACAACAGTCAAATGAATGTTTTTTTAAAAAACCAACAAGGACAGCTGCTTCTTAAACCTAACTGTTCCTATTTGTGTAGGGGGCTTTTGCAATATATCTAGAAAGAATTTCTCTGCCTCTGTTTTGAGATCTCACGTATTGAAAAACTGTTGAGGTTTCAACAGCCACTATGTTTTAGGAAGACCTCCTAAAGACATCTTAATTCCCAAATCCCCTTGAGATCCTGTGCACTTTCCAGCAGCAAAGCTTCTGCCTCTGTTATTAGGGTTTATTTTTGTTGAAGGAGACACTAACACCAGGAAACAAACGGCACTCTCTCCCAGCAGTCGGGTCCTGTTAAGGACGGCTGGCACAGTGGCTGCAGCTCTGCACAAAGCAGGGATGTCATTTGGGGCTGGTGGTGCTCTGCTTGCTTTGTTCATCTCTGCTGGTGACAGATTAGCTTTGCAGCACATCCCTAGGTCACCGACCACCCTTTCTCTATTTGTACTGGTCAGCGCTGTGAAGAAATATTTTAAATTGAAAATAACCCTTTCTTTTGTTGCCTCGTATTTTGGAGAGCCAGAACTCTGTGGCAGAGGTGCCAAAGGTCACACTGAAGATACACCAGCAATGCAGCAATGCAAGGGCTTCTATAGCAGCACCCATCTCTCATTATTCCTGCTGTCAGCTGGGCCCAGCTGCCCATGACATTTATAAAATCCTTTTCATAAAAAATTTAAGGTTAAAAAGTGTTAAGAAAAAGTGCACTGCCATGGTTTACTAATGAAAGAAGGAAAGGTTATTTTATTATCAAATGTACAAAGGAAAGCACTTTTCTTCATCTTAGCTGGACGTTTTCCCGTAAAATGCAAAAAGCCCTTATCTTTTATATATCATTTTCATCAGGTTTTCCTGAAATAGTTATAATTAAATACTCTTTAAAAACTTACCACTGAAGCATCAAAGTTGTATTTTGAAACAAGATAAGAGATTTAAATTCTCTACAGACTCTGTAAGATTCTTTTTGTAAAGACACCATAAAAACAAACCTGTATTTCCAAGGAACGAGGTGGGATACGTTGACTAAAGTTGCCAAAATGAAACAGTGGTGCTGAATTTACTTCTAACAAATGGACAGATTCATCCAATCTTTCTTTGAAAGGTATTATAGAAGTGGGGAAGGACAGGGAGGACTTTGCTGTGTTTCATGGAATGAGTGCTGCTCCAGGAGTCAGAGCAACCCAAAGCAACAGCAGCGAGGTGGAATTGCTGCATCTCTGGGCTTATACAGGACTTATTTGGCTCTTATTTCCTCATGTCACTTCCAAATGGAGTTAGTTATTTTTCTGCTGGTAATCAGGAGATAATCAGCCATCATTCCTTTCATTGTTGGTACTGAATTTTTAAATGTAGATTTCTGGTAATTAAAGAGACTGTGAATTATAAACATTTTACATGAAACATATTTTCATTGAGGCAAAGTTTTCTACACAAGCAGACTAATTCCAAGAAGGAAGAGCCCTGTGAATAAACTACTGGAGTGCAGAGAGCACAAAGTTAGAATTAAGGAGGTGGATTCTGCTGCTTATTCCAGTTTGGTTCCTTTCTCTGTCTGTGTGTCCCCCTCCAGCCTGACCCATGGACACTGGGTGCTGGAGAGGACCCTTCTTATGTGTATGAAATGTATTGCTAGTCTTTGGCTTAGACACAGATATATCAGCACTGCAAGAAAATGGTTTCAAATTAGCTAAAAATACATGATAAAACCTAAATGGGATCCTTTAAACTCAAGCAGATGGTTTCAATTGATACAATGCACTTTGTTTCTGCACAAGATCCTTTTAAAAGCCGGCCATGCCCAATGTTCTCACCAGTTGTCAAAGCTTTGGAATGATCTTTTCATTTCTACAAGAATGGGAAGGTTAAACCTCTGGTTTTGAGGATTATTTTGTGCATGTGTTTTTTATCCATCTCATGAGCTGTAGTATAGAAATCTCTAGGGTGAACTTCATTTTTCTTTTGGAGTCCTGACTGGGGCAAGCAAGAAACTCCTGTCTCTTGTCTTCATCCTGCTTATCTCAATAACAGAGTCAGAACCTGGAAAAGAATTGTGGTTGATAAATGTGCCTTCATAAATGAAGTGCTTAAAATTGAGGGAAAAAAAAAAGCTGGGTCTGAGCTAATTTATTCCTTCTCAAGTATGTTCTAGCCCTCATTACTTTTGAAGTAAACTGAGAACTTTTGCCAAATATGTTTTGATAGTAATGAATAAAGGCTTCTTTGGGAGATGGATACTGCTTATCTCCAGGTATGTTCAGACTGAATGAGCATTCAAGTGTGCCTTGTATCCTTGCCAAAATACCTTTCCAATACAGCTTGCCAAAAAAAGTCCCAGAGAATGGCCCTTTATCTTTTTGAGAACCAAAAAACGAGTCCATTATGGGCTAGACTTACTTATCAGCAGTGCAATTCAGGCTTGCTTGGCCCATACTTCACTCAGGATAGAACCGATTTAGGGGATACTCCTGCCAAAAATTATGAACAGCTTTCTTGGGGTGTTGATAGCTGCTCATGCACCTCATGAATTCTGTCCTGCACTCTGAAAGAAAAACCATTTTATAGGAATATGAAGATTCTTTGGCTGGGAATGATGGGGAAAAGGATTTTGAAAGCACTATATGCTTTATTTCTATAAAAGCACAAAGAGGAGAAAGTATGGATTATCAATACCCCCAAGACATCACACCCTGAAAGTTAAATTAGCAGCACAGCAAAAATGGCTTTTGTAAAACCTGGAAGTTTTGATGTAAATGGCAGAGACAGTTCCAGGAGTTACATCCTTGTTTCCTGGTAGGTTTTCCAGTCCTGGGAGGCACACAGTGAAATGCTCATTTCAAAGTGAGGAATGTGACCATGATATTTATGAATATAAGAAAAAAAAAAAAGGCTGTTCTCTGCTCTTTAAAAATTTCAGAGCTTCTTAAAAACTTTTATCTTCAGCATGAGCCTAGTTTGCTAGGCTTACATTTTTCCAATTCTGTTTTTTTTTGTTATCCAGAAACAAAGCCCTCAGTGGAAATCAACTTCCAGATACACTGTTGTCTTCTGAGCAAACTGTAAGTTCTTGTATGAGCTTTATTTTGGTTTTAAAGTTAAAACTTTGCATGCTATTCTGTCCATGAATTTCCTTTTTTGAAATGATAAAGTAGAACTAATTAAAAAAAAAGCAGGCAATTTCTGTTAATATTATTTATAATCTACTATAGCTTGTTTATAGCTGGGTTCCTTCTAAGAAGCAAGTAGTTTAGATCTTGAAGTCCATTGTGTCCTGGTGCTATGGTATCAAATATTTCACAACTGTGTAAGTAAAATAGACACATGGAAATTATATTATGGGTCCCTTTCAATTTCTTCAGCAATTCTTTAGCCATCTCTAATTGTTGTCTCCAATTTTCATCTCCTCCAAAAGTTAGTTCATTCAAAATCACTGGCATCACTAAAAGCATTCCATGATGTTTTGGTCACCCTGTATCAGCTTTAGGGTACCATGGAGAGAGAAATCCCTGGGGCTGACCTGTGGAAATCTGCTTTTCTCCCCTGGATTTTCCACTGGCCCTCTGAGTGCTGGTGCCCTCTGCCCTGCATGGATAGGAAAACAACTGAAATTCAGCAGCAATTGCAAGTTACCTGCACACTGTTTGAATATTCACTTCCAAACAGACACCAGTGAGTTCCAGAGGAGATTTTAGTAATGCAGTGTCTGTTCAGGTGAAATGACAGGAAACTTGGAGTCTGTTTGAATGAGGATGCACATGAACATTTTGTGGACAGGCTTCCATAAAGGAATCCAAATCTGCCCCTGCACTGCCTTGGATTGTAGGGATGTGACCACTTAGAACTATTTTTCTTCAAACTCATTTTTTTCTGCTACTCAAGGTGTTTTCTTTTTAAGAGTTATCCAGTTGGTATTAACATTTCAGACCGACTCACTACTTTTGTTTCCAAGTCATTTTTACTTTTCAGCAATCTTCTGATTCTGTTGAGTAATTATTTCTGCAGTTTCATCAGGAACTTCAATGACACTCAGCAATTTCTTTTACAGGATTTTGAAAGTGTTCTGTTCAGAGAGAACTGTGAGATGCAAAAGATTCTTTGGGCCATAGCAAACACATTTTTAATAACGTGTTCACACTTTGTACCTGAATAAGAAAATGTCTTCTCAGCAAGCTTTATTCTATAAGTTTTCTTTTCTCACCTGCAGACCAAATAATCTGGCTGTTTCTAGTGTTTCTTCTCACAAGTGTTCCTTCTTGCATACTTAAATCATTCTGTGCCTTTAAAGATTTTGATTTTAATGAAATAATCATCCAGACTTTGGGACAAAAAGGTGGTCGATGTGATTTGTGTTTATAAATGCTCTCCACCTGTCTCATAACCTCAGGTAAGAGAAAACAGAAATGTTACACATCCTGAAAAGCTCAGGAGTTTCCTTACCAGTAGTCCTCAAATACTGGGAATATTTTGAAACTGTTTGCTGAAATGACATTTCTTTTTCCTGGATCACATGGGAATGGTTTGTATGCTAAATTCACCCAGCAATCTCACCAAATTTGTCACCATTTTTTTCTAGAATTCCTGCCTCAGGCAGTTCAGTGGGGAAAAGCCCAGAAAGACCTTTTAAAATCTCTTTCAAATAGCCCCAATTCTGTTTAGATATGAACCTGTTTTAACTTATTTGTTAAATATTCGCTAATTTTATGATGATGACCAGAGCCTAAAAGTGGGAGTAGCTTGTACCATGTGACTAATGCCCATTGCTACCTCACACTGTATTTTACATTCTCAATAATGAGGGTTACAACTGATCAGTTATCAAAGGGAATGCAAGTTCAAATGCAAACACAGCATAATCACTGAATAGTTCACTACCATAAGAAACCAGAGATATTTGCAGCAGATTAATTCTTCAACTCACACTCTTGTAATTATTTGGGCCACTGCTGGAATGCACCCATGCAGCACAGTAGTTTTAGGCAGGAAGCAAAGAAGAAAACTTTTTCCACTTGAAGCTGCAGGACCAATTTTGATAGTAATTATCTGAGGCTGGGGCAGCTCACTGGATGTTATTATCTCCTGCCAAACTAAGAAATGAAATTTATGAAAAATGAAACCTGTAATGATCCTAAGTGGTCAGGCCCTGGTAATGGGAGTCATCCACAAATGCAGATCTTCCTGCTGCAGAAGATATCATTTGGTGGCATTTCTTCTGATCTGCTCTGAAGGCAAGAATTCCAGTTAAAAAGTCATTAATACCGTGCGAATGTGACTTTCTAGCACTGTTGACCCTCATCCTATTAGGAATGCTGACTTTATCCCATAAGCACAGGCTGCTGGTGCCTGATGGGAGAGGGGAGAGGAGTGTGGTGGAGCCCTGGTCCCTGAGTGATGCCATGGCAGACACGGGCCCTGCAGTTCTTGGAAGCTGCACACACTCCACAACTGAGTGTATTACTTCTATTTATCCTTCTAAATTACTTACAGGCTTAATGGATTAGACTTGAAAATGCTTTCCACTATCATACCTGTTGAAAGGTCACGTTCACACTCTTCATTCTTGCACTGGTCTCTTCAGGAATCCCATTATTTTTCTTGACATGTGGTGTTGTACCTGAGATTTATCAACTAGTGGGAAAAGTGCTCCCTATTATTTATAGACATTTTGTTGTTTATTCCCAAGTCTGACTCTTTACCTTTTTGAACCATTTGCACATAATATAAAACGTAGTTTTGGCTCTGGGGAACTGTGGTTGCTCCTGTAGGGGATAATTCTTCAACTGTGTTTTCCTGCATTTGTCCTCTTTGGGCTCAGATATATTTTAGATACTTGGATTTCAGCTGAATCACTTTCAAACGTTCCTTCCTGAGATAATCAGTCTGAGTGTTCAAATCTTCCATCCAGGTTGGTTTCCCAGTTCTTCGGTCATTGTTATGGCTCTCTATTAATCCTTGCTGGTCCCAGTGTCCTGAGGTGAAAGCCTTTGTGACTTCTCAGTTCAGAAACTCGTCCCTGGTGAAAAGAGATTGTATTTCAACATCCCTGCAATCCTGATCTCACGGAATAGCCCTGAGCCAGGAGTAGGCAGCTGTAAAAAGAGAAGCCTCTTTTATTTGTGATGGAAATAGCTTCATCTTCCCAAAGGTGTGGATCTAGTCTTTTGAGCCCCTCTTAATTTTTGTGACAGGCAAGTTCAGCTAATCCATCTAGTACCCTCAAATTGTTCTAAAGGAACTTCTCATGAATTTGATTGAGAAAAGCTCCAGCTTTTGCTCTGTGTGATGCAGCCATCAAGTTATATAGGATGTGTTTCAACATAAAGCAGAAATGTCTGATCCCTAAGAATCAGAGGAAGTCTTTGTTCACTGAATCCTCAGAGGTCCTGGCACACCTTGCCTTGTATCTCATATCGAGCTGTCTTTCATGTGTCTCATTTAGACACTGCAGTGGATCAGAGCTGGGAAGGTACATCCAGCTTTCATCGCCGGCTTGTCAACGTAAGGAGAAGTGACATGACAATAACACGTCCCAGCGTGTTTGTTAGGGATCCTTCACCCATGAAATTTATAATCCTTTCAAACACAGAAACTCTGCGATTTGAAAGGAGCTTTGAGGGGCTCATGAAAACTAAATGCAGAAAATATGGAGTGAGTGGAAGATAACAGGTTCCATATCACTTAGTGATTTCTTTTAATTGCAGGAGAAAGTTTTAGATGAAGAAGTAAACCCTTTTCTGTTTTTATTAAATAAAACAATACGTGACTTTGCTGGTTTTTTTCAGCAATTTTTCAGCAATGTGTGAACAGTTTAGGTGTAAACCTCTTTATCTGAGTGTCTCCATCTATGATTTAAGGAGGATTGGCAATAGTATTTACTTTAAAACCTGCACTTCTGGTTGAATTGGTGATTTACATTACAAGCAGTTTTTGCAAACAGATTGCTGCTTTTCATACCACATTTCACCAACAGAAACAATTCAATTCATTTAAAATCACTGTCAATTTCTGCAATCAACAACATGAAAGATCATATGATGTCTTAGTAGGTTTTTCTATATAGTTGTAATAATACCATTATGTGTTTAATATATAGATTGACATGTTTCCCAAGAATATGCATTAAATATTTACACTTTCAAAACATCCATAAAAGAAGGGAGCTTGGCACCCCCCTGCCAAAATACAACTCTGTCTATTTAATTTAAATATATGTTTCATTTGGCACAGAGAAATGTGCCAATTCCTTCAGTGAGGGAAAATGGTGAGCAGAGTTTTGAGCTGCATTCTCCCTGTCTCAGTTCCACACTGGTCTTTGGATCTCATTTCTCCTTGCAGCCCTGGGAAGCTGCTCCAGCAGATCCCTCCATGACCCTCTGCTGCAATAATGAATACAGTGACTCTTTCAAGTGGCCACTTGAAGGGGCAGAGTTAAGGTTGCTTTGTGTTTTTTCCCCTGACAATACATCTTCCACCTTTTCAGACCTGAGAAACCTGAAAAATTCAGATGTGAAGCGCTCTAATTCTTCACTCCTTGTTTTTCAGGTGCTTGAGCGACAGTGAACTTTGCCTTCCAGCAGCTCAGAGCACTGTCAATAACCTTAACTACGGGTGGGATGGGTTTTATCAGGGAATGATAAGACAACCTTTCCCTGCACAGCCCTCATTTCTCTGCTACAACAAACTTGGTTTTGATGATTGCCTGGAGGGTGCTGCTCTTGACTTTGCTGGTCGTTGCCACAGGAGCACGGACAACAAATAGCCAGGAATGGCAGCGCATTGAGGCAGAGGTTCCAAGACCAACAGTGAATTATCCAGGTAATTCATCATCTGCCACCAACCACCTTTTCCCACCGTGTTCTGCAGTATTCAGAGGAGCCTTTAGCCCAGTTAGGAAATATTCTCAAGACAGATTTATTTATTTAAAGTGGATGTGTGTAAGTTTCTGAAATAATGTGGTGGGCTGGAGCTGCACCAACATCATCTTATCAGCATTCAGTATCACTGGCTTTAGAGAAAAAAAACCAAAAAGCAAATGCATGACAATGAGATGAGATAAAAATTCAATCAGAAGAATAAAATATTTTTGCGATTGTTTTATTCATTTTCTTTCTCACACAATTCCCTTACCTAAAATACCCTGTCTTAAGCATCCGCTTTTTGGCATATGTTCTGAAATATATAAACCTGGCACACATGAGTGGAAGATTTTTAAATTACTAGTGAGGACCTGATATCCTTTCACTTTAATCTGAATTGGAAATAGCTCAGGTAAAGAATAACAATGTTGTCTGCAGAGATACTGATGTAAATAGATATTTCAGAGCACAGTCTTTTATTTTTACTCTTTATTCATAACTGGTAAGGAACTGTAAATAACTTCACAGTAGATGCTGATGATTAGAATTAAAAGGGAAAAAGTATGGAAGTTACAGAAAATTGGAAAAGTTCTGACAAAGTTCTCTATTTACCCATTGCTTTTCCCTTTTCTTCTTTAAAGAAAAGACCTAGAGTTAAAATTTTTGTTAAAATGGCCCTTCTTTCTTTGTTTTTTATTATCATTTTATCAGTCCTCTTTTTATGGAAATAAAAGATGGAGCCATCCAGCAAGCTTTGCCCTGAGTGTGTAGCTCAGCCCTTTGGTAGGTCATTTTCTAGGCATCCTTTTTGCCTCTCTTCTAATATGTTACTACATGTATTCTTATATGTTGCTACCTGTATTCTTATATATTGCTACATGTATTCTTATATGTTCCTACATGTTTTCTCTCCAGATTTGTTGGGAGCAGGCCTACCAACAGATGTCAGAGGGAATAAGCCCAGTGGGCTTGACGAATAGCCAGACATTGACCAGTTTGCTCACTGGCTCATGGAATTGCAGCTTTGTATGTTATGCTTTTATTAAATATTAACTGGAGCCCCCTACAAAGGACAAGCTGGTATTTATCAATTATAGATAGCAGATATATATCAACTATATAATAGTTTGGGAATTCTTTATGCTTCCTCTTACAGCCTGTTTTCTATCAGCAGACTATGAAAAACTTACATGTACTATTTAAGCTTCACAAGGTTCCTCTGATATTGATAAAACAGGGAAGACTTTCTTGAATACAAAATAAATGAAAAGGTATATAATCTATATGTTCTGAATAACAGCTTTTACTTTTTTTACCTGAAGCTCCTGCATGTTTTCATTCAGAGTTAGGATTCCAGCTGAGGAGCAGCATGTATCCATGCATTAGGTGCTTCAACTCCTTTCAAAACTTAGTGTGCTTATGTAATTTAGATGCCTTGATATTATTTTGATAAGTCTACACTGCTTGCTTTGTCACATTTGGACATCTAGCACAGGTACAGCAAAGAGATGTAATTTTAATTATAAGCTTAAACTCTTTTTGTAGTAAACAGAGAGGGGTATATACATGGGAAAGAATTCAGGCTATTAATTATATTCCAAAGGAATGGAATTGCTTTAAAAATTTCTCTGTCTGAACTTTGTTCTGGGACAGATACTTCTTTTTGTAGTTATTAGACTTTGTATGCCATTATAATGTTTAGAAATAAACACTGTTGTGTTCATTCAGAATTTCTGTAGTTGCTCTATGCCAAACTTGAGCACCCACTGGTTTGGGTGCATTGGCAGCTGTGAGTTGTATTTGTGATGACTCAGCTACCTTTTTTAGAATAACTGGAAGCCTTGAAGCCCTCTCAGATCTGGCACTTCCCTTGAAATTCATGTTGACACTTTTACAGTATTTATATTCTGCATGTCAGTTGTGGAAATAGCAAACATAACACTAATGACCTACAAACATCCAAAATTTGTCCCAAGCGATCAAGTTGTGTCCAGATTTGCCAAATTAACCTTTTGGATCTGAGCGAAATTGTCCTCAAACTGCTTATAAGTTTGGAGTTTGTTATTAATTTGGAAGTGATGTTTCACTTGGTTCACTTGCTATGAATAGAAGAAAATAAAAGGCTTAAACTTTAAAAGTCCCAAGATGAAGAATGCCAAAAGGAGACAAATTCATATTCTGCACGTCGAGAACCATCCTTGGAAAGATCTGCATTTTGTACCCTCAGCTCTTTTCAGCTGTAATATGCATAACTCTTCTCTCTAGTTCAGTTGAGCTCAGAGTACAAAAGAATCCAGAGGAAAAAATAGCTTCATGCCAGCTTTTCAGATCTCCAGTTGGAATTAATTTCAATGACTGTTGTTAGATAAAGAAAAAAATAAATATCATCTACATATTGTACAGGCCATTCTGATATTAGCTAGAGCTTAAAAATATCCAGAACATATTTTTTCCCCCTGTATAATTTCTCTGTTACTTTCCACTTGTATAAATTTAGCAAAGACAAAAAGTGATTTCTTGCTGAATATAAAGAACAGCAGCATTTCTAGAGGGGCATGAGGAGCTCCCAAAATAATGGAGAAGTGATCTTGGCCTGGAGTGTCCCATAGCTGAACCATCAATCATTATCTGCCTTATGAGGGGGAAAAGGAACATTACAGATAAAAAAAGCGTTTAAACTTCCCTTTTTCTGTGCCTGCCACCTTGTCTAACGAGATCAGAGAACTGTAGAATATCCCCCAAGAAACATGAAAGTCCAACTCGTGGCCCTGCACGGGTGTTCCAGAACAACTAAGAAGTACAAGGGCACCGAAGCCAGTGAAGAGGAGAGGTGGCCTTGCTCCATAAAAGGTCTGCTGGCTGCTTGTGTACATATATATGTGAAAATTAAACTGGCTTCTCGACACTTTTTAATATAGCAGTCTGATTTAGGGAACAGGATTTATGATGTTTTTGTAATAGATCATCTGTGAGACTTTCATCTGAAGCTAATTAATTTCTAAACTTTTATTCACAAGCAAATCTAGCTAATAAAACCCCTGTCAAAATAGTCTTCCAGTAATCTGTTTTTAAACATTCAATCAGACAGACAAACCTAAAACGTGCACTGTTAAATGAAATGCATTCAACCTTCAGTCTGTGTAGCAAGAATTACAATCATAAATGTAGAGTATATACTTAATTCAGTGGTTTGTCCCAGAAGTTAATATAACATAGAGAAGTGTAATTCATGTCAATCAAGATTATTTGAAGATTCCACACATCCTTTATGATTTCAAAGTAGTCAGTGCTTCTGTCAGTGTTGGTAGAAGGTAAGGGTTTTCTGCATCACCAAACTCACTCTCTGTTTCCACTGTCTAGTCTAGAAGAGTTGTTTTTTGCCTCACTGCCTTCATGAATATCTAGGTTTGTAATTTTCAACTATTACACTTTTAGAGAATTCTTAATTGAATAAATTAATTATTATAAATAAGCAGAACTACAACAACATCAAGAAGGCTCCACAGGTTTGGGATCTGCCTCTTTATGTATGGCTGTGCCTTTAAAAATAACATTACATTTACACCGTACCAGAGCAGAAAATTAGGCTCCCACCTCCAGCCTGCTGTGTTATTTTTTATTCCTTTCTAGTACTCCTTGCTGTAGCTGTCGCAGAGTGTAGCTTTGGGGGATGTAGAGTTTCTATATATCTTTTGAAGAAATGAGAAGGAATTTCAGATGCAACCTGTTACTACCTGTTCAACATGATTTCTGAGAGGCAAAGAGCCCGACTGTGCTTTACAACTTTGATTTGTGAATCAATTATTTCTATGGAGCTCGAAGTAGTTTCATCAGCTTCAACTTCACATAATTTGGTACTATGTAAAACTAAAAACCTCGGTTGTTTGCACCTAGTAAGCGATGACTAAGTTCTGTATTTATGTGTTACTTTAAGTATTCCAATTTTTATATTTTTAATATATTATGAAAGGGAGAGAAAGCACCTGATGGAAATTTTATGGCTCATTAGTCCATCTTTCTGACAGTATTCAGAAGACAGGGTCCAGTTTAGTCAGTCTTGGGGGTAAAAAGGGGTATAGCTCATGAAATACAAAGAAGGGCATTAATTTTAATTTGTCTGTAGCAGTAAGAGAGTTGGTGCATTCACAGCCCTCTGTCCATTCATCAACACAGAACCTCCACAAACCAGCACCTCCTCTCAATTTTCTTCTGCAGAGGTGCCACAGCTCCATTTTGACCACAATATAATTGATTGCATTTGGACAAGACTTGTAAGACTAGTGCCATTTTTAATCAAAATGTCGTGGGGTACAAAGGTGAGGTGTGTGCAGGAGTCGCTGCCCAAGAGCAGCTGCAGATGCACAGCCCTGGGCTCTGCCTTCCTGCCCCACAATTACTGAAGAACTTGCCTACAGACAGAAGTTCTCTTAATGAAAATGATGACTGGATCTGTCGGAGATCTAGAAACCTGCAATTGTAGTTTGGTGCCTGCCCTCTAATTGCTTGGCCCTGAGGTGAAAGCCTAATATCCTGTATTTTAAAGCCTAAGATACCTGTAGTGCACGGGGCGGGTCAGCACATGTCTAAGCACATTAAACCCAATCCCTTTGATTCCAGTCACTGGACACTTTATCCCTGAAAGGACAGATTAGAATGCAGCAGATTTTACATTCTGTTCCTCTGGCAAGGACTTGGAGTTTGAATCAAGAATGTACACAAAGCGTTTCAAACTTCAAAGGAATGTGATGAAAACGTGGATAATATTATACCCTAAGCGTGTAACCTCCCTGCATAAGGTTAATTCCACTGGGAAGAGGATAATGGATGTTCAGCAGCTGTCACTGGGGTGGATTCCACTGGGCTGGAAGTTGTACCCAGTGTCAGCTTAGAATTTATTACCAACTTCCCTGTGCTGATGTGCCCCAGCTGCATAAAAAAAAAAATCTCAGATGAGCACATTTTGTTGGCTGATCCACAGCTATTAAATGGAGAAAAGATTGACAGCCACAAAGTCTGGAACAAATATTTTATTGTTTCACATTTAGGGATCTAGAATTCTGAGCCTTTCGTGCTTGCCTGCGAATTTATCCTTGTCACAGAGTGGGAATTCCAAGCTCTCCTCTGTGCTGGGATGTGCACTGTGCTTCCACTGATTAGTTAATTATTCACTTGGGCCCTCTCCAGCTGAGGACCCCGATAGGAAGGAATATAAACAAAATAGTTTCCACCAGGTGTCAGCCCCTTAGAAATAATGAACAGGAAAATAAATTAAGGTGTTGTTACTGGTGTGGTTTTTACCAAGGAAGACAAATATTTCTAACAATTACGTTGTTAAAATGGCATTTAAACAGGCTGGATGTGTGAAGGACTTTGCAATTTAAAATGATTATATAAAAATAATGAAACTTGCTTTTTTCAGTCTCCTGTGAAATGGAATAATCAGCACCCTCCTGAACAAACCATATTATTTCCCCACATCTTTTCATTACTGCATTTGAAGTTATGATTCATCTATTATGGTGATTCATAGCTTAGCTTTATGAGGCAGAGGCTTATTTTTAGAGTGTTACCTTAAATTAGTATGACTAATAAGTGATTTTGAGGTACAGTGATCTCAGTGGTTCTGCAGCTCCTTGGTAGAATTTAATGTGTTTATATATGACTTACTCTGCCACTTTGCAGTAGACTTTCCAGGGAGTAGGTGACTGCTGGGTGTTAACCATGATGTATTAGAATCTTTACACTCATGAATTATTAGGACTAAACCGAAATGTGCTTTAGTGCTCAGTTGAGAAACATCTTTGCATCTGACATCTGTTATGCAGCAACAGGGGTTTCTTTCCTGCCTCCACTGTGTGCTATATCATCTCCGAGGCCTTGGGCAATGCTCTGGCATGTGGCAGAGCTCCTCACTCGCTGGTGGGACATCAGGTGGCACCAGAACAGTTTGTCACGTATTTTCCAGGAGGGAGGAAGCTCTGTGGAGCTATCTGCAATGTGAATGCAAATGGCATTGACTCTTAGGGACTGGAAGATTGAATTAAATGGAATTCGGGATGTCTGGTATGAAAATATACGTTATGCATTTCCTCCTTTTTCCTGCAGAGTTTCTGAGAATTCACATTCGGTATCTGTGGCCAAAGAAAATGTGAATGGTCCTGGATATCCTCCTCCTTTATACCTTTTGGAGCAAGGGCATACAGGCATTCTCTAGGCTTTTGGCAAAGAAGAGGTGATTTCCACACCAGATTGGTAGTCATAGAAAGCATCCATATGGAGAACTCTAATTAGTGGTAAGAAAACTTTTTCTTTTTTCCTCTCTGTATTATACTATAGAACTATTTAGTACTCTTTGGATCCAATTCCATTCACTCCTCCAAAAGAAAAAAAAACAAAACCATAATCAAAAAAACTCTCCAAAAACATCAGGTAGGAACTCGTACCATCTCTGAAATTTACCTGAAAGCTTGAGATCTTATTTGAAGAATCCTTGACATCTGAGCATTTATAGTAGAAAGTACCTGAAGAAAATGTCAGTATCAAGATAAAATATATTTCTTTGATTTTTAAGAAGTTTTATGGACCTTGTTCTGTATTGTGAAATATTGAATAATTACTGAAACTGGTATTTAGTTCATAATTCCCTTAAAAATTTCAGACTAAACAATTCACCTAAATCTAGTCCTAAATTAATTTCAGTCACTGTTCCTTGTAGAGCTTTATATTTCTCTTTGTGAACAGGTAATTGCTGCAATTGCCCCTCTCCCCTTGGCAAAGTGGATATTATGAGCTTCAGTGCAATCAATATCTAGAAATGGAGTAAAACTGCAAGGGTAGGGGATTTTTCTTCGTCTTCTTCAACTAATTCTTCTCCTTAAACTGTTCAAGTATATGAATGGCTGACATTTTGCTCCAGACTTAGTATCTGTATTTTAAGAAATGTAACAGGCACAAAAAACTCCTTGAACACGAGGTCATGGGCTGTCATTTCCCTCAAAGGGCAGCAGTGTGTTTGTTTTATGAGGAGTTTTTAGCAGGGGACTTGGAGCCCTCCTTGCTCCTCCCAGGCTGTGCTTGCCCTGCAGGTGATGGGTGGTGCCAAGGGGAGCAGCTTCACCTTGAGCTTTGACAGCCACAGAAAGACTCTGCTTTTCCAAAAGCATCTTTGTTTCTTTGCTGTGTTTGGGTCGCTGTTGAAGGACCCTGAGCCCACGACCAGTGAGGCTGAGGGAAGTGTTAGGATGGGAGGAGAGATTTGTTTCAGATCTGCTGGCACACCTGAAGAACATGGAAGGCACTTTGGAAACATGAACCTCATAAGTTCATACGGCCATTTTATGACTATTTAAACCCACTCAAGCTTACTTTAGAGTTGAGGTTCTTAATTGTTTCCTTATAATCAAAAGCCATAGGTGTATCTCAGTCCTAAATCTTTCCTGTGTTTAAATACCCCATGTGTCTGCATCCCCAGGGCACTGCATTTCTCTGGAAACTGAGGACACATTGGCCTGGAGCCACCCAAGTGTGGAGTCTGAACCCACAGGAGATGGGTGCCTTTTCCATCCCCATGCTCCCATATCCCTTTCTTTACCTCCTCTCCCTGGGTACATGTGTGATCTTGGGGGTGGGCAAGTTAAAAGCACTCCAGGATGCAGCTGGCAGAGCCATAGCTGAGACTTGTAACCCCATTAATTTGCCTGGTTTCAGGAAACAAGCCTCTGTTACTAATATGCTGCTAATACTGGTCTTTATTAAGCTGAGCACAGTGGAGCTCTAATGAAGCAGTGTGGTTTCTCGAGGCACACTGGTTCACTTGGCAATTTATTGGAGCATAGCAGAGCAAGCAAAAGGTAGTTTATATGCTGATGGGACAAGTGTAGTGTGAATATGAGCTTTGTATACATATCTGAAAACCCTACTCAGTCATCGGCAAGGAAATTGTTCCCCGGGCTTGACTTAGATGTGACCATTTCCCATAAAACAGGCAGAATTGTTTGGTAAAGAGGGCAAATCCTTTTGTGAGTATTCTCCATGTTCTGGACTGTGTGTACCTTTAACAACTGAGGCTGGGATTTTGAGGGGATTGTAAAATCATAAATGGAGTCAAAATCACGTCTCTAGAACGAACACTTAACCTGTCACCGCTGGCACTTGCAGTCCCATTGCTTACCCAGGAGTAAGGTAAACACTGTTTTCCTCCTCTAACAGTGCAATTGCTCCAAGAAGGCTTTTTCAGGCTTTTATTTATTGTATTCACCTCTGGATCATGAATAAAACAAACAGCAAAAGATGCAACACTGTTCTCACAATAAGGTCAAATAACAGAGTGAAATCCAGCACTCTGCAGGAGACCAACACGAGTCATACACCCCAATTAAGCCATCAAAGTAGATTTAAGTGGAATTTATTTGGTGTATAAGATTTGAACTATGAGTCTCACCTTTAGAGAGGCAGTCTACAAAGAACAAATGCTGGGCTTGAACTTGTCCCCAAATAAATCAATGCTATCCTGCTGATAGCACAGGAAAAAATGACTTCTCGAGTCAAGTCGCTTGACTCTTGTTTGTAAATACCTATTTCTAAACCTTTGGAAAAGTATTGCAGCACAGAAAATAAGGACAACACATCCTTATCTTGGCCTTATGGCTTTTGTGAATTACTTTTTCTCGGTTCTGGGTGGTTTGTTTCTTGCCCTTGCCATTTAGTGATTTATATTTCCAGTGCAGAATGTTACCCAGGATTGAATATTGAGTACAGCAGCACCAGGCATAAGGAAATGGGTAGGCACAGGAAATGAAGCTCTTCATGTCAAGCTGTTCAAAGGGTGAAGGAATATAGAAGAAAGTTTTTGCACTATCATTTGCTTATCTGTCTCTTTTAGGCCATGTTTGGCCATTTCCAGTACACGGCAGAGACCACGGTATCATTGCATCCTTATCTGCTGGGATGTACAGAATTGGGAGGCTCTGTGTAAACAGCTCTTCTCCATGCATACACTGTCTATATTAAAAATCTCTGATCCTTCTTGAAGACCTGCTTAGGAAACATTTATGGGTTGGTATGTTCTGGCTTTATATATTGGCTTAACTCGACACTGAGATTCTGAATTTGTGATAACTGTGTTGTTTCTTTTTTATATATATATACATATATATAACACAATTATTAGTTGTGCCTTATGCATTAAATGAACCTTTTTTCCTCTCCTTCGGATGAACAAAATAAATTACTACTCCTCTCACTTCTGTATTGTTTAAGATGTTCAACTTAATAGAAAATGGAGAAAACGCCTACACGAGCTCGGCTTCTTGGCTAAGCTTGTTCATGTTTAGTGGAATGTATCTGAATTCAAGCAACGTGAAAATTAATCTAATTTAGAAGTTCTGAGTTTTCTATAGGTGATGGACAGTGATGTAAATCCTGATTTGCATTTGCTAATTTATAATTGTGGAAACTTTGTCCTTTAGTGCAGCTGGGGGTGAGGATACTTTTCATCCCATATTGAAACAAAAGCCAGATATTCTTTTTTTCTGAAGGAACCTGCTTGCCTGAAATAAGTACATATAATTCAGTATAACATTTAAACAACTCATTATGCTCCTTTATATTAATGTATTCTTAATGGTTTGGGGTTTTTTGGTGCTGCAAAAAATTTGGCCCTTAAAATATGTGGGTTTGCTCAAATAAGGTTTCAAAACATCAGCCTTTTGTGGACAGAGCTCATCATGAAAGCAACTGTCAAAGAGGAACATGCAGTTTGTTACTGCAGGGAACCAATAAATAAGAATTCAAGCTTGTCAACATTTAGCTGCAGGAAATTTGAAGACATTCAAACCTTAATGTCACAAACTTTCATAGAGTGCCGAGAGAGCTGTCGAAATGTCTTTAATGACACCACTTAATGGGAGCAGAGAAATGTGGAATGGGACCCAAGGCCTACACCTGAGGAGTGCCATAAACAACTCTGTCAATACAGGGAAAGATATAGATCACTGAAATCATATTGGGAGTGCAATGAACGTGCCAGCAGAATGAAAATGTCACAAGTGGAGCCCAGTGCTCTGGGAAGGTGCCAGGAGCTGGGGGGAATTCTACCAGTTAATGCTGGTTGAGGGTAACAAAAATACCAGGTTAAATAAGAACTTCAGAAAAGAAGAACTTTCGATCATTCTTGATAGATCTCATCCAGGATTGGAATGAAACCTCTGGCAATGCCCTTTTCACAACAGGCATTCTTAAGTTCCACAGTTTCTCTACAGTAGCACAAAGTGGCAGGGGCTGTAGAAAAATTCACACGCATTTTCTCCTTGGGAAGGTTGTGCTCTTCTCTTTTCCACTGAAATCCAAACCTTGCACTCCATGTTATCTTTCCTGGGTAAGGACACAGAACACATCCCACTGAAGGGGGACCACAGGAATGTCCCATATCAGCTGCCTAACCGAGATATACCTTACATTACATTACAAATAATTTGGAATTCTTTATGTAAACTGTGATTGTTATGTGCAAATTCTGATGTAGGTTAACTTTTGGAAATTAACTCCTCAAGCAGGTGCTTCTAATTAATCCTCAGGGAGCAGGTACCGGCTCAAAAATGCACTTTAATCAGAAGTAGCCTGTAATTATAAGCAGGAATAAGTATGTTTGCACTAATGAGGCAGTGACATTTAAGGACATTTGTGCTAAGAGGAATACAGCATTAGGAAATGTTATGTCACAAAGGTGCAGCACAACAGAACTCCTAAAAGACTTTCCTTTAAAGTAAAAATTGCATTTGACACTGTGATGGTTTTGCCTCTCTTGTTTGTTGCAAGACAAATCGTCGCTTGCAGTCTGGGTTACAATAAGAGCAAACCGCATATTTCTGGCTGTGAAATGAAATTAAAAGTTGGGTGAACACAAACAGTTTCCCTCTTCGGTTCCAGGGAAAAAATTAATCAAAGCTGAAGTGCAGGCTGCTCAACTAACTATTTAAGGTGTAATTAATATTAAAGTTGTGATTAAGGCATTGATAAAAGCAACATGCTTAAAAAAATGTACTGATTAGAAATGGACTGCTGAGTGCAACTCCAAATATCAACCAGTCGAGCATTTGTGTGGCTGCAGCTGCTTTCAGAGGACCTTCACCAGTGCTAATTGAGTAAGTCTGCAGAGAACTGGGGTTTAAAAACACATTTAATGTTATCCAATTAATAAACTGATGCCTCAAAATGTACCTATAAAAGGAAACAAATATCTGTAAAATATATCACAGTGAAGTGTTAAAGGTATTTGCAGTGAGGATCTATATAGTTCTTTTTCTAATTCAAATATAAACTAAGAATTTGAAATTAAATTTGAATTTAAATGGATGTATTTACGAAAGTTAAAGAAGTTACTTTTAAAAGTATTTTCTGTTAATTTCAAACTGGGTTTATCATTAAGACTGTGAGAGGGAAATCAACAGGTATCACTCAAAGTGAATATATTACAATAGCAAGTGAATAACGTTGCACACCTGCATGAATTTCATGTGAAGTGTCTCTCAGTAAAACCTGAATGCCTTTTTGCTTCCCCCCTAATAAAGGCATGGAGGGAAAGGGCCAGAGAATAGCAAAGAAGTTGTTGTAGATCACTTGGCCCCCAGGTTTTCAGCCCAACTGATTTCAGTAGGTTTCTGTCTCAGGCCCCTAAAGCAGCCGTGCACATTGTGAGTGCAGGTGGATTGGACCCAAATGTGTGTTTGGCTCTATGGTTGTCTGTTTGCCAGCATTATGTTCCTATTATTTATTTCATATTTTATGACCATTTGTAACATGCAGATAGTTAACATCTTGCTGATCCGTGTTTTCCTGGGTATCTTACCTTAGCACTGCAGGAGTCCTTTTACCTCTCTGCACTGCACACATTTCACGTCCCATTAATGCCACTGGGAGTTATGTGGGAGTTTGGAAGGAAAATAGAGCTGGAGGAAGAGCACCTGAAACTAATATTTAGCACCAAAGAGACAAATTGGGTTGCCTGTAAGACAGCATTTCACAGATGCCTGTATTTTAAAGGGCAGAATTGTCACTGTATAGAAAACAATTAATATACAGAGCCTTTCTTGTGTAGTGCCTGATACCAAAGTGTGCCCGGCATTATTAGTAAATCATAGTGTTTTATGGGAAGCTCATGGCTCATTCATCTGCCTTTTTTATAGTGGAGCTTTTGCAAAGCTGCCCAAGTTAATTCTGCTATAGAAGGCCTGTGTGAAAATAGAAGCATTTCATTAAGAATACATTAAAAGGAAACTAAAGTGATGAAAATATGCCAGTAATGAATCTCCACAATTAATGGCCCAAATTAATGAAGGTTTCTCAATTCAGGAATTAAATACGAGCTTCTAGAATACTTGCTCACAGATATCAAGCTTTCAGCCCCTGAAAAGAGAGGATTAATTTATGGCCTTTTCAATGGATTAATGTTATTTGGCACAATTTGTAAAGTTCTTTCTTCTCTCTCATCCTTAGGTATAGTATCAGACCTGTATGCTGAGAGCTAGGAGAGGAAGCAGTGAGTCAAAGGAATAATGCATACATTATCCCAGCCTCTGCTGAAGTATCCTGTGCATCTGCACACCCAGGGAGTTTTGGAAACGGGAGAAAGTGCTTGGGCAGCAAAATTTGTTCAGCTGGTTTTTACGTGGAGGTTTAATATGCACAGCCTGTCTTCAGTACACCTGTATGCAGGAGGCTGAAATGGATCTTTTAGGAAAATGTATTTATTTTGCGTTATCCCTGAATAAGCTTTACCATGTGATTGCATTTTGGGTTCTTTCAAAGTAGGAAGACAAATACAGCACAGGTATATTTAGAGGAATTCCACATCTGATTTGCACTGATCAAAAATAAGGATAATCTTCCTGACTATGCAACGTTCTATTTAAAAAAATGTTTATTAATAACAATTGAATTATGCTTTCTTTGAATCTTGGACAGAAATTTTAAAAACCTACATGTATTTCATGCTCTCCCATATACTACTGTAAGTTGTGGACAACTGGAAAAATGCAGTGTTTGGTCATCCAAGCTTGCCTGTCTCTTCCTGTTTAATTTACCTTATGATTACAAGGTTATTTAAGGATATTTATGGTTATTAGATTTGATCCAGAGGTGGAGATGCCTAACACTGGAGTCAGATGCTCTTCTCAAGGCATTCAGTGTTGGTATAACATCAATCTTCCATAACTAGAGACAGTCCAAATTTGAGTTTTCTGCAGCAGAGAGATGCTAACATCACATTTTAGCTTTCAAAATATTGTGGAGAAAGAAAAATCTTTCTGAGCTTCCTCTTTGCTTGTAGTTATCAGCCCCAAGAACTAGGAATTGTGGAGGAAGAGCTGACCCTTTAATCTACAGAGGCCAATGGAAGTTCAGGAGTGTATGAAGCTGTGGGTGGCCAGTGTGAGAAAAATTCAGAGCACCCTCAGTGCCAGGACTGGAATAGCATCAGGACTTGGATGAGGCTGCTACCAGGGCAGCTTTGTCTTTCATTGTTATTGATAGCACAGGACCAAAGGACCCTGTCCCTGCTTTCTGTGTTCCAGAGACAGAACATTACTTGGGCTGATTCCCCATTCCCCAGTGTGGCAGGAAAATCAGTGGATTAAGCTCGGTGTTCTTGCCAAATTCTAAACACGACTGTTCTTTCCTTTGAGTTTTCGTTGGTGAGTAGTTACTCTCATTATCAGCCTTTGCCTAGTGCTGCTGAACATGCTGCTCTAGTGACTGCCTCTCAGGAGCCTGGCCCTCAACTCATTTTTAAGGAAAAAATGAGTGAGTCAAGCTGCACATTTCAGCTGATCCTGCTGAAAGGGGAAATCCACCTCCTCCCACCCCTTCCTTCATGCTGGCTTTGTGGCTCGTTGGGCCATTTTTTAGCTAATATTTTTTCCTATCCCCAGCAGAAAAGTTTTATTTTTTTATTTGCTTCATTATTTCTACTGGTGTAGAAGGCTTTAATTTATGTAGAACTGGATCAGAACACCAGGTCATAATGTCAAAATGCTTATCAGGGAACACCTGGACAAAAGCTGCTGAGGTATTGGCTCTGCTAGAATTAGTAACTTCTCCATGTGTCTTTTTAGTTTTCCTGTAGGACTTTGGGGTTTTTGTGGAGGGAGGTTGGATTTTCTTTTTGTTTATTTGTTTGTGGTTTTTTGTTTGTTTTGTTTTAATCAGGTCTTTCCTGCTCCATTTCCATTCTCTTTGTGCCAGGGTCTCAACTACCAGATGTTGCTGCCCTCCTTTTTAAGGAGACTCGGGCCAATATTCTGTCTGTGCTTTCTCTCCTGCTTCTCTTAGGGTACATGTACATCCATATCCTTTCCTTCCTCGGGGCTCTCTCCCAGCTCCTGGGCATGTAAAAAGCTTCTCAGAACTTCTGTCACCTCCAGCATGGAGCTGCAGGCATAGCCCAGCTTCTGGAAGGGATCAATCTGGCGAGCTGCCCTGGCAGACACCGTGGCTGTCAGAGGAACAGGGACACAAGTCCCCCACCCTCAGCTGCTGAAGCCCTTTAGCCTTTCTCAAAGGAGAGCAGTGGTAGTACAGCCAGGAGCACTAATATTGTACTTTTCTCCAGCTAATATCTCCTGTTCCTCAGGAGGGATAATTACAGCAACCCAGCCAGAGCATCGTACCATGTAATGCACCCGCAGAGCTGTATCCACAGGGCTCTGGGGCTGCAGCAGGACCTGATTCCCTGCCAGGGGAGTCCTCATGGACTGCAGGAGCAGGCAGAGCTAAATGTGCTGCCTTGGAGCAGTTACTACTGCACTCTCTTTGTTAGAGTCTTTCTAGATACTGAGTCATTTTGTAGTTGTCTCTACTTAGAAATACCTGATTTGTCCCCAAAAGCGTGTGTATCTGTGTGTATATCCATGAAACATATAGAGTAAAATATGATGGATATATACATATAACGTTACACCATAAAGATGTAAATGATATACTAAATATTTTAAGTACAAATAATTTACAACATTTTAATAATTAAAATATCAAAAATAGCCATTTTCTCTCCTTTGTCATTCATTAGAATGTACTGATTCTTTTGCCATTTCCCCCCTCATTTAGTAGGGTCTCTATTGTGAAAATGTATTTTGAGTCATTTTCATTCTTTTAGAAGCACAAGCAAAGACTAATCAGCCAATGTTAGACGACTAACAACATTCAAAAGCCAGCACAGATGGCATTAGGGATATTGCTTGAACAGGGAGTTTAGGATGAGGCTCAGAACTCCACGTGTATTCCTGCCTAGGTTGCAGCACGTGCCTCTTGATGTGCAGCTGCTTTTGTCTGCAGATCCCACTTAGATTTAGGCACTTGCAAAACTAAAAATGATGAATTGAAAACCAAAATGAATATTGATTTAAATATCAAAACCTCATCTTGCTTACCAGAGTATGAAATGTTTACACTGAGCTATACTAACTGTGTTACCGTAAGAACTGGTAATTGCCCATTCATTATTAATGTCAACTTACATGTATCCTGACTGTACAAAAACCTAACAATTCGGATTGCAATTCCCTGTACCAAGCATCAAGGTCAAGACAATATTTTCTTTTTATTTTGTTTTCAGAGCAGCATCTAAAACGCTCTGCACACGTACAAGACCGAGGGAAGGAAATAAAGTATTCTTTGCTGTGGTTAAAACAGAAGGAACCCCTGGGGTTTCTTTCTTTGAGAAGACTTGGCACTGTTAATTTTTGCAATAGGGAGTTGATATTTGGCAGAGAGAGTTATTTGTCTCTTTTTCTTGTTTCCTTAAAATCTCGATATTTTTAGCTTTTTGAAAATGCTCATTATTAGATGCTCTGTGCTCATCGGATGTGGCCACCAAATCCTAAATTGTGTGCTGCAGCCTCAGCCTGCTTCAAACCCTGGAAATGCACTTGGATTTATGGATATGTCCAATATCTGGGCACGTTGTACCTTTCTCAAAGATGGATCAATCAAGCTGCCCACACTCCAGAACTGCATGAGCTCTGTAGTAATTCATACTTCATTGCATGGGAATTAAAATGGATATATAGAAATATCTCAGCTTTGGACAGTGACTGTCAAGTTTGACCAATGCAGCTTGAATTGAAATGAATTTTAAAGGAATAGAAATGTCTCAGACAGAGATTGGGATGAGTTATTAAAGTTTGTATACCTGATACACACAAGTAACTCATCTTTTTACAGCAGTGTGAGTTCCCTCAGTAGGCAATGTCTTTGAAAGTCAAACTGCTGATTTTTAAGACAGGTGTACATGCTGAAATTTTAGGCTCATCTATTAGGAAAAGTTGGTGTGAGGATATTTATATGAATTACAAGAATTTTGAGTGCCTGAGGACTAAATTACTACAAATACAATCTGCAATCAAAATTACTAATACTAGAATAATAACTGCAAGGTGCTTGAAGCATTAAACCCCTTACAACTATTTTTGACAGTAATTAAGTTATGCACTTCTGTTCTTAAAGCATTAACCAAGATCAACTCAACTGTTAAATGAGTCTCTTGCTGAAAGCACACATTTTCTTTTACAGTGGTGCTGGATGTCATTTATCTGCTTCTCCACTTAGACTGACATCATCACTCCAGTCTCTGGATGTTTTCCAAGCATATATTATATAATCCTGTGAATCAGAAGCTTTATGATAGCGGAATGATTAAGAGGTGAAAGCTGACATTTTTAGACAGCATTTGAACTGGGTACAAAGGTATGTCCACTTTATAATGCAGAAAAATCGATAAAATTAAAATGTTTTAAAATGTTTGATGTTTTATGAGGATTCTTGTGAGCAATACCTGGAACTTTTTAAATATTTCAGAACTTCATTTTCTGAATGTCTTCATTATCCTATGATGTTTTTATAGGGTTTAGTACATTGATTTATATATGCTTTAAAATATTTTTTTTAAATTTTCTGAGATATTTCATGAGTTCCTATGAATAAATGCATCATATGAAATATACCTCTAATATGTATGAGCACAGTACTATACATATTGTAGTACTTAACTTGTATCTTAGAAGTCATTACAGCACCTCATCAGTTTATTTTGGAATTAAATGTCGTGTGCTGATGCTTTTATTTTGGTTGGGTGTGTTTCTGTCCAGCCTCTCTGAATATACCAGAAAAACCAGCTTTATTTCAGGGAGAATGACAACAGTATTTTTAGTTTTCACTCATATTACTATATAAATACTCATATACATCCATGAGCACACCACCCTGCATTAACCTGGCTCTGTCAGAAGGCCTGTTATCAGTGTGATTCCAGAGGAAAGTAATTCCAGAAATCACCTCCATAACTAGCCTTTTGTATGTTATTTACTTTATATATTCATTTTCAAGCATTTGCTATTTGGTTGTTAACTCTAATCTGCCTAATTCTACATACATATATTTCATATGAATTCTACACACACATCTAATTGACATTGGAACTCCATATTGTATTGCTATTTATATGTTTTTAGTATTTTTCCACACAATAATAATAGATGGCTTATTCACCAAAATAAAGCTTCTCAGGCAAATGCTAGAATTTAACAAATAATGCCAGTCTGTAATTTTTCTCTAACCACTAAACAATATATCTCCACTTTTCTAAGTAATAATTTCTGTAGATCTACATACCAGCAACAAACATTTATGTCAGACCAGCTCCAGAAATTTCCTGCTGCTTCTCTAAGCCCAGCAAAACCCCAGCAAGTTCAACAAAGGGCAGCTGCAATACAGAACACTTGAAAGATAGTTTGAAAGATGTTTGAAAGATATTCCCTTCTTGCTGCTCCAAATGGGTGGCTGTAATGAAATACCTTGACCTTTAATTCAGAGTATGCCTGCTTGTGTTGGTATGAAATGACTCAATACTTTAAAAAAAAAAGCTGAAATTAAGGCATAAAATTTAAAATAAAACTTTTCTGTAGCTATTTTATGTGTTGCAAGTGTAGCTGGAGATACCAAATGCACTTTTCCTTATTTTAAAATAAAATATGAGTATGTCAATGTTTCCCATTATCCTTAAATTCTTAATTTCATACAGATCCCCGATGGAGCCAAAGCTGGTTTTCAGTCTGGCATGTCACTGTCTATCAGTGCTTATTAGGCCTGTTGACTGACCTCTAAGTGTCACACTTGGACCCCACCATAAATTTGGAGAGCAACGTTTGAAAAATCATTTCTGAATTTGAAAAACTTGTTCTTGACCTCATTTCCCAAAGTTACAAATGAAGACACTTTGGAACTATTAATTGCCTTAAGGCCTGCATTGGCTCTCTCCCCTCAGTGTGCTCTGATGGCAGGGTGGAAGGGCAGGGCGTGAGAAGGTTTCCAGTGATATTTCATGGAGCTCAACTAGCTTCTTCTGAAACAAGTTTTTCCTTTTTTTGCACCAGTTTACAGTCAGGCCATGAGCAGGGATGGGTTATGCTGGCAACTATTATATCCTGTTACAGTCTTTGCTGCAGCCTTTCTTCTACTTGTCTGATATGAGTGATTGTCACCACATCTTCTGTTTTCTGGGGAGAGCATATGGACAGAAACATACTCATTTGGCTAATGTAATTTTTTTTACCTACTTTTTCCCCCTCCCTCAGTTTTTCACTGAATGATATAAAGTGGAAAGGATAGGGGGAAAAAAAGAAAAGTATAGATCCAAGGAAAACCTGGAAAGAGCTGTGTGGGATAAAGATAAGAATTTCTGGTTTAATTCTTTATTTTAGATTCGGATCCCACTGTCTCAGCAAAGAGAAGGATCTTGGTAATAACTTGTATATCCAGCTAGGAATGGTAGAACTCCTAGAATGGGCAGGGTTGAAAGGGAACTTAAAGCCCATCCAGTGCCACCCCCTGCCATGGACAGGGACACCTCCCACCAGCCCAGGTTGCTCCAAGCCCTGTCCAACTTGGCCTTGGACACTTCCAGGGATCCAGGGGCAGCCACAGCTTCTCCAGATAACCTGTGCCAGGGCCTGCCCACCCTCACAGGGAAGGATTTTTCCCAATATCCAATCTAAACCTACTCTCTGTCATGTGAAGCCATTCCCCCTTGTCATGCCTATGTGAAAAGTCTCTGCCCATCTTTTTTGTCCACTCCTTCAGGTCCCGGAAGGCCACAATGAGGTCACCCCAAAGCTTCTCTTCAGGCTGAACAATCCCAACTCTCCCAACCTTTTTTTCCAGTAGAGCTGCTCCCTCTGACCATCCTGGTGCCTCCTCTGGACTCTCCAGCAGCCTCACATCCTCCCTGTGCTGTTCCCCAGGGTTGGGGGCAGCTCTGCAGGTGGGGTCTCACCTGAGGGGGCAGAGGGGCACAGTCCCCCCTGTCCTGCTGCCCAGGACATGGGGGGTTCTGGGCTGGGGCAGGTCCAGCCTCTCCCCCACCAGCAATCCCAGGTCCTTCTCCCAGGGCTGCTCCATCTGAAATAGGCCAGTTTAAAATGTTCCTGCCAAAGAAAGTATTGTGCAATTCTCCTCCTTCTCTGTTCTTCTGCCTTAGGAATTCTGCTTTATTGTCCTGGCTCACTGGGACTATTCAGATGACAACAGCTCTGGTACACACAGGCACACTTTAACTGGTGACGGGTGTTTTTCAAAAGAGCTTGCATCTTAGCTGAATTTTGCCATCTCGTTCCCGCAGGCACATTATCTCTTGAAAGCACATAATACATCTGCCCCAATGCAGGTTCTTTACAAGAGCTCTATTTTAATTGTTGTCTCGTTCTCAGTTGGCCAACCACAGCACTGCATAATGAAATCAGAGCTTCACAAGTGCAGCTGGACTGACCAGAGATGTCATTCTTGAAAGCGCCGTTCACTTCAATGGGGAGTTTCTGCTCGAGCAAAAATCCTGAGGCATCAAAAAAACCCCGAAACAAAACAACCAAAAACAAGAGGAAAAATCTTTACTTTTAATTACCTTGAAAACAGGCTTCTCAAAGCTTCAGTTTTCCCAACAGTGTGCCCACAAAGCAGCTGACAAGTAGAGCACAGGCAGAAAAAGGTTCTGTGCCTGAAACAATTAGGAGGCAGAGCAGAGCAAAGGCCCAGTGCAAACAGGGGTGCTGTGTCACAGCAGCATTGCCTCCAATCCACACCAAAGCCACTCTCAGCTCCAACAACAATAGAGATTTTTGACAAGGAGCTGATCGTTGACGGACGTGGCAGCATCATATAGCCTTGCTGCTCTTTTATCAGCACGGCAATGGAGCTGTCTTCTGTCAAGGGGAAAGGGAAAAATGCCAAGGGAAATAAAATCAACCAGGCAAAATTTTACGTTCAGACTGATGAGCTGTATGCCCTTGTTTGCAAAATTTAAGGCCCTCCAAGCTCAAAAGCCTTTTTGCCAATATAGTTTTAAGTGATAATGCAAAAGGCTTTTGTGAGATTGCTCCCAGTTTAGTCTAATAAAACCAGTTCCAGCGTGGGTTTAACAAGTGTTTGTGCTGTGAGTCCTGTAGTGATACTGTGGGGACACGTTCTTAGGGTTTGATGGCAGGGATCTCATAGCTGTGGCTCTGTGGGTTTGCTTGGCTTTTGGAGGTTTTGAACAGGGATTTGACAGAGAATGTGAGGGAAAGGATACTCAAGATGTTAATCCTGGGAGAACCTCTGGGTACAGGCACTTTGGGAAGAGAAATTTGGGAAAAGTTCTGATGCAGATTCGTGTCTAATCTTTGAAACTTTTCCAACTTACTAAATGAATTTGAAATGTAATTAAATCTTCATATCTGTAAATCAGATGCTTTCCCTGGACATTTCAAAACCATACTATAAATAAGAATTTGATGCAAGCATTTTCTCCATGCACTGGTGTGCTGGGAATGGAAAAATTTCAGTTGAAATAAACAGAACTAGGCTGAACTTGCCCTATCCCCGTTCTCAGCCATCTGGATTAATTTCTCTCATCTGATAATGAGTCCCCATCATCATTTATTCCTCTAGTGGATTTTTGGACCTGTTCTCAACCCTGCAATCTCTAATATTGCCTGAAGGGTTTACAAAGATAGCCTGGAAGGTAGCTGCAAAGGCATCCTCATTACTTTAATGAGTTTCTGACCACTGGTCCAGCCTATCAGCCCTATATTTAATTAAAGTAGCACAAGTTGTGTATCCCCCAAATGTCTAGGCAAAGGTCAACAATCCGTTCCAGACTTCAGCACTCTTGTAATTGTTGTAGGACTGGAAGGAGGCTCTAAAAAAGACAGAAACCCAGCCCAACTCAGGGCTTTTCCAGATGCAGTGGTCCTGTTCCTTTTCCTCTCTTGACCTCGAACTGGCTCAAACAGGCAACTTCTTCCTCCCATCATATTTTTGGGCAGATATTTGTCTGTTCAGCTCTCTGAACCAGTTAGTGGCCCATCCATATCCATTTCAGTGGCAGGACTGGCACAGGGATGGGGTTTTATGAATAAAGGTAAAGGAAAAAACAATCTCTGATTGTTTTCACCTTCTCTAGAGCAGGACCTTTCCAGCCTGCACTTGTACACATGCAAGTAGAACTTAAGAGTTTTTAAAAAATTGTGCTGAGGATGTTTTGCTGTTTCCTGTTTTCTCAGATTTTCCTCCTGTTTTCTCCTGAGGCAAATTCTTCAGAGGGGAACAGATACCCCACCCAGTCTGCTCCCAGGTAAAAAGAATGAAAGTAAGTAGGTCTTCTTCTTCAATACTCTGATTATTTTCTTCCTCATCAGCAAACAACCACTTTGGCAGTAGGAAAATGAGGAAGAAGTGTTACTTAGACTATAGAAACTATCTAGGGAACTGGATTCTTTTTAAGGCATTATTTTCAATATTTAAAATTAATTGGGTAGGTGTTGAATGATCAAGACCATTTTACAAAAGGCTATAGTTCTGTTCTGGTATCTGAGGCTGGAGAAGAGACATAATTAACATCTGCCAGCATAAAGACAGGCATGGATTTTATTACAAGCATTACTTTCTGAGGACTTGAATGACTTTGACCTCGAAATGTTAATCTTGCTGAACTCCAGAGCAAATATCAAATGTCAGGAAATTCCAAATAGATGTGTGGACTTTGAGTACTTAAATTAGTCTACCTTTAAACAGAAAGGGGTTTACAACTTATTAGCAGAGCTGTCCCTCAACTCTAATATGGGCAGAAATGGTTTCTCAAGGTTCTGGGGTGGGCTGAGAGAGAGAGGAGAGCAGAGAAGGGTAATAACCTTCCCTATTAATGTGTGCACTGCTGGCCCAGCTGCCCTGGGCAGGCCAGAAGCAGTTACCTTTCTTTGAAATGATGCATCTTCCCACAATGTGTAGGCACCTCCAATCTGTGCCACCTGGTCCCCTATTCACCCCTTTCTCTTCTCATGAGAGATGCAAGAGTGCTTTTCCTGAGCTGTGTCCACAGCTGCCAACACGTTTTACAGGGGAAATCCCAGTAAAAAGGTTGAAGATTTAATAGGAGACAACTACCCTTGTTTTGATTTATTTATTTTTTTTAATCAAGCTGTTTGAGGTGACCACCAACACAAATCCCTTTGCCATCTTCTCTGGCATCTGGATTTCATTTGGTTTTCAGAGTCTCCATTTCTAATGACTGGTGGGATTCAGCTGCCTACTAGGTTTCTTTTTGTCTTAAAGGAAATACCTCCTATTTGTGGTATTCAGTTTAATATGCACAGAACAAATAAAAAACCTGCTTATCAATAAAAGCTTTTGGGGTTGGATTACATCTTCAAGAAGGATATGAATTTCCTTTTCCCTACATTTTTTTGGTGGGTGAAAATAAGACAGCATTTTCCCTAAAGACTAAAATCTGTTTTTGCACAAAGGCAGAAGTGGAGTGTTACCTGCTTATGGTAATTGATATTAACTGCTCAGGGATGCACTTTAAAAAGGCAACATAACTAGATATTTCCCTAATGCTGAAATACCATTACACAAATCTGTTTCTAATGTGTTTGGGATCTTGTCATGCTCTTCACTCTAAAGCTCTTCCCGTTTCCCTGCTGCTGCTTGCCCCCTGCTGTTTTTACTGTTCTTCTCTGAAAGATTTCAGACAGAGATGGATATATATATATATATATATTTATGCACTCAGATATGGAGGTGCACTTGTGCCTGTGCATTCACATATGAAATCAAAGGGTAGACGTGAATGCCAAATCATTGATACTCGATTGGAAATTCAGATTTTTCTGTACTTTACGTGACAAGGAACCATAAAAAAACTAGACCAGCCTGCATGCATTAGTACAAAAGTGTTAGATGGAAATCTCTTGAAGGTTCACCTTAAAACTAAAGGAAATCTTTTACAACAAAGCAGGAATGCTTTTCCCTATAGTATCATTTTTTAAGAGAACTGAAGACTTAACTGTGCTCCAAAAAGCCTGCATAGGTATAATTCTGTGACTAGTGGCATTCCCACTAGGAAAGCTTGCTGTTGGTAAAGGAAAAGCAAAAGGTGTTTTTGCTGTTGTTTTGTATTGATTTGGCAGCAAAGTAAACTCCTTCAGTAAACCTATTAGCAATGCCAGAGTGATCTTTTACTTTGGAGTGCTGGCAAAAATCTGCAGTCAGTTTTGCAGTTCCAGTCTGTGATTCCAGCCTACAAATCTTTGCTGTAGTTATGGGCTCTGTCCTTCTCAGGTCATGAAAATAGAATAAACAAGTGTGTCCACTGGCTGTAACTCCCTAGATATTTTAAGTTTCAGAGAGAAAAAAATCATTCCGAGAGGATTTCCAGAGCCTTTTCCTTTCTGCAAGGAGCTTTTATGCCCTACTATGTGAACATCATCTCTTGAATGATACTGATCAGTTCGCTAATAGCACATCAGGCATCTTTGTTCTGAAAACCCCCCAATATGTATCTGTTTCAAAAGCAGCTTTTGGAGGTGGGTGATTGTAAAAGCAGTCTTGCTGAGTGCAGTTGCATCCAGCTTCAGTGCAGGATTCCCAGTGCTCCTCTCTGCTGCCACTTGAATTCCTGTAAGTGCCCAGAGAGCCCCCCTGACAGGAGTCCACTGTGCACATACATGGAGAAGGGATGTAGAGATCTATGCCAGTATCTTCATGGTCTATGAAATTATGTTGTTGTACACTTAGAATAAGAATTTAGGAATAATTGTTTGTCAGAGAATGTTAATTATGTCCTCTTCGGGCCATGTGAGCTTTCTGCTGATGTGTCCTTGAGTTTCTGTGTGACAGACATTTGCAACTCCTAAAAACACACGCACTAGATGACATGTGTTATTCCTAGAGTGGTGGCCACAGCACATAACTGTGCTCACAGGGTCACAAGGTACTCTTCCATGTAAGTCTGTGGATCAGCAATTGGTGCCAAGAGGGAATGTGGGGTGGAAGGAGCAAGAAGGGAACCATGTACTCAGTGGCATGAAATATAACATGTATTTGCTGAGTGGGATGGGATGAGTGGGTAGACAGCAATTTCCATTCTTTCTGTTAAGGCTTCTATTCCATTCTACTCACACTGTGCACTCCCAGCAGCCAAGGTGCCTGTCCCTCTGGTCCAGGGACATGCCAGGTTGCCCAGGCATGGGGTTCTAGGAATGACCCCTCTGCCAGCTCATACCTCAGTGCTCACCTCTGCAGCAGAGCTCCACTTCATGCTTGGATTCCTGCTTGCTGTAAGGTGTCTATATGTGCAGATAGGTAATTCCATCTTCTTCTGAAATATTTCCTGAGTATTTCATTGGAAAGTTGGGAATTGGTGTAAGTTGAGTTGAATACTGAGTGTGGATCCTAGCTTAGGCTAAAGCTTAGGGGTAGCAGGCATGTTCCTTCATAGTTATTTTCCACTAAAAGGTCTGGTCAAGAAATATATTCTGGTTTCCTGATTTTTGGCGTTTCTTTTTAGCATTTTAGCTAACCTGGGAGATGAGCATTCTAAGCAAAGTCTTTTCAGCAAATCCTGTGAGAATTTATATTATTTTTTTACTCTTAGCATGATTTTGTCTTTCATGGAAGATGAAATTCTTTGATCAATCGCATGTGTTAAAGGAGTGAGAATGAGAAGACAGTTACTGGTATGATACACCAAAAATGCATTAAGGTTTGGATATAAAGCTGCAGGAAGGAGGTGACTCATCCTTTAGTCACCTTGTTCTGAACTTAGGCCAGGACTCAATATTGCAAAGCATTGCACACAAGTTCAGCTGATGTCTGGAGACACTCAGTGCAAGCAGCAACTTTGAATTCTGGATTTCCTGTCATTGAAGGGTTTTAGTCTGACCACTTATGTTATTTTAATGGAGACATTTCTATCTAATTTCCTTTGTTTCTTTTCAAACCATTAAAAAAAACAAACAGAAAGGGGGTCATATTAATAATGTATTATGCCTGAGACTTCTTCAAACATGATCAATGTTAATGGGATCATTGAGACTCCTCTCTAGAGATCAGAATTACTCTTCAGAGCAGCTACAGATCATGTTTTCCCTGAACACTATGAGGCATAGTACACAGTGTACATAGTACACTGGCTTGCTGGTGTTACCAGTGTCAATGGTGTTTTAACAGCCGGATCATTGACATTAGAGTCTGTCCAATCTAATGTAAAACTTTTATTCCTATGAAATGAGAAATAGCTCCTCTATTTTTTTCCCCCACATATCATTATATGTACCTGTGGAATATTTAACTTGAATTAAAAGGGGGAAAGAGCTCAAAATAATTCTGGTTACCAATTTTACAACACTGTGGAATGTTAGTTAGCAAAGTTCATAGAATGTAAGAAAACATTATACAAACTATAGAACCATTATACAAACCATCCTTCTGATCTAGCTCAACAAGCCACGATGTATCATGACTTTTACAAGACAGAGATTTATCTCTCCTGAATGGCTACAACACAATTAGATTTTGAGAATTCACATTGTAAGTCAACAGGAAAAGCAACAGATATTTTGAATGTTCAGTTTAAAACACAATGCTCAGAACAGATACCTTTTTCGTGGTTTCAGTGCAATATCTTTGTGTCTCTTCCTTGGCATGGTTAAAGAGGTTTTCAACCTCCTTGCCTTCATTTGTCATATTGGGAAGTATAACATGAGTAACTGCACATGTAATAATCAGTTTTGAATTAAGAATGAAGTAGAAATACCGTTTAATCATCCAAGGTGTCTTTCCTAGGAATAGCCATCAATTATACCTACGTGGTTCATATATCACTTGGCCAGTGAAACTTGCCCTGCTTTCTGGAGGATTGTCTTTAAGTACGCCCGAGCCTACTCTGAAACACCGGGGCATTTGTAATTGTGTCCAAAATCCACCTTGGAAAGGATGTAAAAGGAAGCAGGTGAAAGTACCCACATCACAGGGGTAAAGAGCTGGGAAGCACTTTCTGCCACTCTGCAAAATAGGCCATTGTGTTGTGATTTGTTGAATTTTGAGCAGCATTTCCTTCAGGTGACAGAAAGCTGCCAGAAGCCTTCAGAAAGGCTCCCTGCAGGTCTTAGCAAGCCCCCGAGTGCATGCCTGGGGCGTGTGTGTGTCTAACAGCACTGCAAAGGACTCGAGGCACTCCTGGCACAAACCTCATCCATATCCGCCACATCACTGCTTTCCTCCTGTTTACCATCTACAGGGGATATAAAATATTTTTATGGCCAAATGTCTTTATGATATAGAAAAGCCCCAAAAGTTTATATTCATCTCTTTCAGTGTTGCAGTAGTTTAGAGGTTTTTGAAGCTGAGTCTTATTTCATGCCCGTCTCTTTTAATGAGGGCGGTTTTTTCCAGGGCTGGGCTGGTTTAGCAGCTGAGACAGCACAGCTGAACAGCACCGAGCAGTTTCCATTTGAAATGAGGCTGTTGACAAAAGTTTAAGGGAATTGAAATGAAGTCTGAAATATCCTTCCTGCCTTCACCAGGATGTTTGGAAGCCCTAGGGTGCTGCAGACTGTGAGAGATTAGTAATTAAAGGCTCACCTTCTGTATACTAATGAAAGGCTCAGAACTACAGCTTTTAACATTGAAGGGATTGCTACATCCTGCATTTTTTACTTTGAGGTTTTTCGAAAGACTGTGTCAGAGGACATATCTAGCAAGTTGCACTGAGGAAGTGACAGTATTGTTTAAGCAATTAATCAGGGTTTGAGTGTGTGCTGCTCAAAGTTCTTCTGATGGACTTCCCACCTACCCCAGCTTGGTGGGCCTGGGCACCTCTGGCCCTACCAGGCTGTAGGGTGGTTCCTGAGGATGGATTTCTGCCTTTTCCCTCTATAAATGTCATGTCCCATCTCTCAGGAGGTAGAATTGGGAGAGGATTGAAGAACATTTCCCTCTGTGTTCATGTGGAATGGCTGGATAGCCTTCCCTCACTGAATATTTTGCTTTTTCTGCAGGATTTGATAACAGGCAAAGAAAGTATCACATAGCACCTCTCTGTCTCATATATCAATGCTTTGAATTTGACAAAACCCTCTTCTGTTTTGCTTTGGTTGTTTTTATATAAAGAAAAAATAGATAACTCATGTAAAAAGAATTCAACCAGGTGTCAGTCAGCTTCATGTTTTATAATCTTGGCATATTTGTTACGGACTGTTTTGAATTTTCTAGTCTTATTTTATTTTGACTTATAACACACTGAAATATAATGTTTCACCAGTCAAAAATAAGTCTGGATATGTGCAATATCCACTCTACCCCTAATATCAGAAGTGTTTTCCCTTATCAGTTCCAGATATTAACAAATGCCAAAAATAAATTGATAGCACAGTGTTCTAGATTCTGTTCTCAAATGTTTGTACCAGGACTGTCATTTCAAGAGTCACCCTTTCTGAAGTGCAGATTAAAATAAAATTGCCATGGAAGGGACTTTTTGATTCGAACACACATTTCTCCTTGTGCAGGAGAATGTCACTGTCTCAGGTGTTATGGTGTCTTTTCTCTGGATTTTCTGCCAGTACAAAAATTGAATTAGTTCCAAAGGCAGTAAGATTGCTGCCCTAGAGAAAAACCTTTTTCGTGGACAGCTGCATTTTATTACATTCTTATATATCTCTGGGTGGAGACTGGAGCCATCTAAATATGGGGAAAAATTATTTTCCCTTGAGAGACTGTAAGCTGGTAGGTGCTGTGAACTCACCTCAGTTTTTTGCTGGCTACAATAAATAGCTGGGCACGTGATAGGAAATAATTTATTCCAACTAAAATCTGAATATCCTAAGCCCTTCTGTCCTGCTGCTGGATGCAGTGCAGAGGAATGCCACCCCTGACTCAGGATAAATTACACAACTTCCCTGTATCCCAGAGTTAACAGCTGCTTGAAAGATACATCAAACAATTCACACTGTGCGTGGGAGAAGCAGCAATTCATCTGAAGGTGGCAAATCTGAGACGTGACAGGTATTAGAAAGGAAAGGCTAAGTGCAGAACCGCATTTTTATTCTCCTGCCTTTCCACACAGGTCATGAGAGGCAGTCTGCTCATTCCTTCAGTACACCACCAAGTTAAATATATGCACAGCCACTTTCAAAGCCTCTCTTTCTCCCTTTTAATTTTATGTCAGTCAGCAGTCACTGAGATAGTCTAAATCCTTCCAAAACCAGGGGTTCATCTAAATTAAAATGCACTGTGTATTGTCTAATGTGAGTGTGTCAAACTCTCACGGTATGGATCATATCATAAATAACAACATATATTTCTAGAGTAGCTGCCTTCCCTAGCACCAATATCTGCAGCACTGACTGCAGAAAATACAGGTCCAAATCCTTTGTCATTTGTATTAATGAAAAAGGGGGAAGGGAGAGAATATGACCGTGCAAGTTAATGCAGTTAATTACATTCATATCAGTCAGATGCAGAGGAATGAAAAGGACAATTTGTGTAAGCAGAGAATTAGCTCTGGTATTTTCTGAGTAACATAAGCAGTTTGAAGATAAAGGGGCAAGTAAGTCCAGGCTACTGACCTCTCACTGTTCAGAAATAGCATGTGGAATGTGGCAGGCTGGTGGGCACAGCAAAGATCCAGGAAGAGGACTCAAATGTAACCAAGCTGTAGGGTTGTGTCAAGGGAGGAAAGGTCTTTAGTGCTCCTAATCGTGTGGTCATCTTAGCAGGAACTCCTAAATGTTTCCCTCAGGCTCAAGCATGAAACACCCTATGGCACCTTGCAGTATTGAAAGGCTCTACAAAAAGCCTGGAGAGGGACTTTTTCCAAAGGCAGGTAGTGACAGGACAGGGGGGAATGGCTTTTAAGTGACAGAGGGTAGATTTAGCTTAGATATTAGGGAGAAATCCTTCCCTGTGAGGGTGGGCAGGCCCTGGCACAGGGTGCCCAGAGAAGCTGTGGCTGCCCCTGAATCCCTGGAAGTGCCCAAGGTCAGGTTGGATGGGGCTTGGAGCAACCTGGGCTACTGCAAGGTGTCCCTGCCCAGGAGAGTTGGAACTAAATGGTCTTTAAGGTCCCTTTCAACTCAAACCATTCTAAGACTTTATGATTTTTGTCCTCCCCATCTTACAATCCCGATCTAACTATTGGATTTAGCAATTCAAGGCTTGAGAGAATCAACAAACTGTGAAAAGCTTTTTCCCTTGAATGAAAGCCAGGAAATTCTAGAAGCTAAGTAAGAAATGGTTTTGTTTCCTGTGAGAATTCAAGGTTGCTTTGGTAGGGCTAAAGGGGCATTTCCCTCATGTCCAAGACAGACAGAACCATCTTAGCCCTGGTTTTAACCTTTTAGCCTTCTTTTGAAACGAGACCTGTAGATCAAAATTTAAGAAGGGAATAATTACTCTCACTGAAGGCAGTCATATGAGAGTTGTAAAAGAGTTTTCCTAACACTATAAATTACATCAGATATTATTACCTCAGAACACAGTCCAAGAAGAAGTTTTCAGGAGGAATCAAAATTAATTTATAAAGTCTGTAATGAGAATGTTGAGGATTAAATCAGTGCTTGAGGTCTTCTGTGATGGCAATATCCTTCTCTTACCTTTTGCATAAGATTCAAATTAGTCTTTTCTTTCCTTAAATGTGTCTTTTGAAAAGAAAGAAAAGAACTAATAGATTAATTCCTTCTATCTTCCCTGATATTTTCCTCTTCATATTCCTGAAAAATTAGAGGCCTTGGTGAATTGGCTGCATTTCACCCTGTGGAGGCTACAAGGATGTCAGAGACTACAGAGAGCCCCAGACTGGGTGTTGTGTCCTCAGTTAAGTTAGTCCCTTTACAAATAGGCAAGGCACACCCTTCTCACTCTTCTTGGCCTGGGTTAAACTGACCTAAACTGGTTTTGAGCTGAAGAATTTACAGAGTTGTCAGTTCCAAAGTCATTAATCAGGATCTACAATAGTGAGATTTTTGTGGTTAGGGAATGTTATTCATGTCAGGGGTACCACTCCGTGCTTCAGTCCACACTGTCTGATGCTCAGACACCAAAGGATACTTGGATATTCTATTTTAGCTGGGTGTTTAACACCTTTCAAGCACATCAGTGAGTTTGATTCCCAGGGCTGTGTGATCAGCACCTTTGAACAGTGCACAATGCCTTCTATTTCTGATGTAAAAAGTGTTAGAATGGGAGTAAATTGCTCTTGCTGGTTTTGCATATGGTTCATTATTTCCGTGCTTCCCTCCCTTTTATTTCTCCTTGCAGCCCAAACCTTTCCAAAGGGATGAAACGAATGGTGAGTGGCATCTTGTGGTGCTCAGCTTTACCACATGAATGACTCAGGCGCAGGGAATGTTAGTGCCCTACCAGCTGGCAGTCTCCCACCTCAAAGACTGAGCAATTCCCTCTAATAGGCTGAGCAGCCTCAGCTCAGCATTGTCTGGGCTTCTGCCTGAACTGTTCAGTGTGGGGCTTTGAGCTGGCACTTGGTGCTGCTGCTGCTTCTGGGCCAGCCAAGCACATGAGTGGTTTGTATAAACCACCCTTCATTAACTCGAAACGAGTTGTAGTCCTGAAAGGTTAGAAGAGATGAGTGCAGCTTTGCTTAGGTGTCATTGTCCCCTGGTTTTAAAAATATCCACTGCATATGCACAAATGAAATAGGACAGGAGCAACCATGCTAAATTAAAGGGGGTTGTATTCCTTGTCCCATACCCATTTTAATTCCATATAAAATAGAATTCAATAGAAGTGTTTTAAGGAACTTTACAAATGTGTTGTCAGTGGTAAATTTCCATTTTTCAGCAAAACACTTTCCTAAGTACTGACTCTTTCTGACTGTGTCATTTAGACAGGACTGTAGGGCTTTCATCTAAATCTTACAGATGTTTTTAATTCTAATTGTGAGTGTTAGTGGTTGGAGGCTTTTCAGAGACAGACTGACCAGGCTGAGAAGGTCATCTTTGCAAAATCACATCAGTCTCAGTCACTACTGAATAATTTAGAGGAAGGGAAGGCACATCCTGGGTTATACAAACCTGTAACGTGGGATCTGATAAAGTCCTGAAACATTTCTCATATATTTTATTTGGGATTTAGCTACTTTTGGGTTAACAGGTTCATGAAGTTTGGTTGCTGCCATAAGTCTGTGCTCTTTTCAGTGTTTTTACACAAACTTTATATCTTTTTCTGGTTTACAGCTGGGTTTAGCCTCACTTTGGTAATGAGCACAGCCTTTTGCTTATCTTTAAAAGAATGCTTGCACTCAGAACTAAAACTGGTCAAAAATGCTGTGTTAGAAGTGCAAATGTTTTGCTTTGTGTTTGTCACGCAGTGGGGGTGTCTTTATTTGTTTGTGGGTATTTTTGGATGGAATGTTTTCCACAGCATTGTTCTTGTAAACCAAGCAGCAAATCCAACTGTTGTTTTTAACACAAGGAAGCCATCATAGAGCCTCCATGTATACTGTAAGGAGATGAATAGAGTCTTGAAAATGCTATATTCTCCATCCAGTGCATCTAAGGGAGTACTTATATTGAAATTTTGTTTCATCCTCGTAGTATGAATTCATGTCATTACCAAATGGTAAACAAAAACAGATGTCAGGCTCACTTTAGAAAAAGTGGTGAGCTTGCAGTTAGATATTGAGGCAATCTACTTCTGGGAGCAGGAGTTTGATATACTTCTGTCCTTCTCTTACAAATGAATATTTTTATGTTGGAAATGCCTTTAGTGCCCTTAGCTTCTTCATAGAAGAAGGTGGCCAAAAAGGATAAAAAAACCAGAAAAAGTTGGAAATATCAAAGCCATTAGGATGAAGAACTTTGAGAATGTCTGGTTAGTTAAGGGTATTTGTTTATTAAGAAGTGAAGAGAAAAGAACATCTGGCCATTAAAATAAGATGAGCAGGCTATGGAATAAATTTATATAAATAAGCCTAGCTTAAAAAGCAGAACAGTTGTGTACTTTGCTACTAAACAGATTTCGTGGCAGTACTGCAAACTTGCCAAGATATTAAGCAAATGAAAGCCAGCAATCAAGTCTTTAAGTACATACCTTAATGTCATAAGAGTATTATGGGCTTACAGAGGAAGAAAGCTTGTAAAAGTACTGACCTTCATCTATAATGTGAAAGACATTCAGGTGAGTTAAAATAAGGCTTTTTACAATATGAAAAGACACGAGCTCAGAACAAAAGAACTGTGTGAATGCGAATATTGTAACAAAAGTTTATACTGTAGGTTGTCATTATTCATGAAATCATAATAGGTGTCACTTTGTAATCTTGTTCCAGGAGGTGTGAGGAATTCTCAGGTACAAAACGTGTTCTGTAAGAGCAGAGTCAGTGGAACAGGGTTCATATTTGCAATGGAAATAGCTTTTCCCCATCAATATAGAGGCTAAAAACCAAAACATTTTTGTGGATAACTCTTCTAAGGTCCCAGCTAAACAGACCGTCAATATTCAGTTCATCTGCACCTCATCCTCCTGCTTTGTTCCCTCTCCACCTCCTGTTCAGTACTGTGTTGCTGGGCTCCTCTTGGAATGAGGCGACTCCCCCCAGATGCAAACCTCAAATGAATTTTGGAGAATAGTTTATCTGAGCCTCATTTGGCTGCCTCTGTCCTGCAGGATCCTTCAGTGCTAGGCCAGCAAGCCGTGCACCTGCAAAGCCCTCATCTGTCATGAGCCTCTCCTCTCAGCATCCTGCAGTGAAGTGCCATCAGGGCAGACTGGGACCCAGCCCTTCTTTTGAACTGGAAATAAAACCCACATCACAAAAAGATTATGTGTCTTAAAGGTTCAGGGGTGATGCAGTGCCCAAGGAATGGTGGGCCAAAGTTGTGCAGTGTGGATGTGACTCTGTAGGACACTGCCCTTGAGTGCTTTCAGTCACTGCATCTGGTGTCCCACTATCTCTCCATAAGGTGAATAGACACAACCAGAAACACTGATATTCATCATGGCCCTTTACACATGTTGGCTGCTTAGAAAAGAGTCACAGGGGCTGATTTACCTCATTATCTGGTGGGATTGTGTCCTCTGGTAGAGGGGACTTCTTAGCAGTGGCACAATCTATCTCTTTACGAGGGGAGTTGTGGTTTCAGTGATGGGTCTGCAGAGGTTTGGATATCTAATTTTTGTCCATTAGATATCCAGATGTCAGTGGCATTGCACTTCCTGCTCGTGGTTTTCCTTTGGACTAAAGAAATCGTGTTATATGGAAAACAGCAAGGTATTTGAAGCTATAGGTTGAAGAAAATAGTGGAGGTTTAATACAGGGAGTGTTTGTCTTAACACAACTGACTCAGTGGTGAAAACCTGAATCTTTGAATATTCCATACTTGACACCCAAAATCACTGTTGATTTTATGGGTTTGGTAAAGGACCAACAGCTACAGAGGAAAAAGTCTGGAATAATCCAGAGCTAGCAAATATTGAAATTAATGTCTCCTTGATCCTCTGGGAGACTACACACAGAAGTGGGTAGTGCAATTTTCTTTTTAATTGAGAGCAATGAAGAATGCTTTCTCTCATGTCAAACTGTTTAAATAGTAAAATTAATAAACCTGTAGTTTAGTGTAAGGTGTGGATCCTGTTCATCTTACTTTCCTCACTGGCTCTGCTTCTCAGAGTAGGGTGAGTCAGCAGCATGACTATGGTTTTTGAGAAACTGAGCAGTTGAATGGAATTAGAAGTATGTTAATTCATAGAAAACTAATAACTTTCAGCTTTCTTGTTCGACTGTGTTCCTTAATGCAAATTTATCTATCAAAGAGAAGAATGCAGTGCAATTAAAAAGTGATTAAGAAAGCAAACAAAAACTTGTGTTATCAAATTACATCACCCTCCCACCAAACATTAAATTAGTCTTTGAAGGCTCCTCTCAGCTGAAGCCATTCTCAGATTTTAAGTATATGTGCTAGGAAAACAGAACTGAAAATCAGGGGGTTCTTTCAAGCTGCAAAGTCTTGTTTTAACAGGTAATTCGTCTTTCTGAATTAAATGTATCTCCTGTTGATTTTTGTGGTAGATTTTTCTATCTGGTGTTGTTTCCTGAAAAATTGTATCTTATCAAATGATCATTAAAAAGACAGTTATTCTGGGGGTTCTTTATGGTATAACAATAATGATGACTCTCAAAGGTACATTATTTCTTTAAGCATAGATATTGAAAAATATGCCATACATGAGGTAAATTAGTAGAGAATCATGAACTTGACTTTCTAGCTTTATCTTGTGCTAGAGAGAGCCAAATGTCAGGAATTGCATGTTCAGGGAATTTCCTCATCTTTCTAAATGAGTTTTCATCCAAATAAGAACAAAAGCATTTTTTCCCTGAACTTCTATGAAATGGCAATTTGCAGAAAATGATAGTTTAGAAAACACCAGCATATGGTGCTTTGAAATGGTTTCCACATTTACTGGGTGTATTGGAGGCAAGAGAGAATTCAGAGAGAGAAGCAAGGCTTAAGAAGTGAGCTGCATTTAATCAACCAGGTGCTGTCATGGTTCCTGAAGCTGTTCTTACTTAAACATAAGACAGAATTGGCCTGTGGATGTGATCAGACCCCAGGATAAGTTTCCCAAAGGGGCTGCAGGGTCTCCCTCCTTTGGATATTCTCCAGACCTGCCCATGCATGGTCCTGGGTGATCTGCTCTGCCTGCCCCTGGATGGGGAGCACACTTCCTTCCTAGAGAATTCCAGGGACACACACTGCTTTTCACTTGCTTTTTGTCTTGTGAGCATGTCTTGAGACTTTTATCATCAGAAGTTTGGCCCCTACACTTGTGAAAATGTCCCACAGGTGCCCAGGAGGGGATAAACAGAGACCCTGACAATGTATATATTCTACAAGTCCCTATATAGTCAAAGCAGTTTTATTTGGCTAGATATGAGATTTATGAAACTTGCCTTTATTGAGTTTCATTTTAAATCACCTGCATTCCAGTATTTCTGGAATTTGGAGAATGTTTGATTGCTGCTGTCTGATTGTCTTTTATATCATATTCTCTCTTTTCCTGTTTTACATTATATAGTTCTTCTCTCTCGCCAGGTTAAGGTATATTAATCTTTCATGCATGCTTCTTATACTGCTCATGCTATTTTCTCTGATTTTACCTTGATTTTTAATTTCTTTCACTCTGACATCAGTCTAATACAGCCCAAACTGTTAGATTCTGTGCAAATACCCCTAATTCACACTACCATGCAGGAGAGCATGCAATGGACCTTCTGTTAGTGGCTCTTCTGCTGTTCATTCTGCAGCTTCTTTTAAAAAATCCTCTTTTTGGCCTCTATCTAGTGACCATGTTTTCTGTGCTAAGTGCAGCAAATCCTCTTCTGTTCCTCATTCTTTTTCTTTTTTTTTTTTACATTTTCATTAAGTATCTTATAAAGCTATCTCTCTATTATCCTAAATTAAATTAAATTAAGTATATAACATCAAATGTTGATTGTTTATTCTCCAAACTGTGCTTGTTCTTTGAAATAAAAGGCTGTGCTGAGGATCCGAGCTATCCTGTCTGGATATATCCCGAGCAATTTTCACATCAGTGATTAAGGGATTAGCTTGAAACCACAAACACATGCCTCGAGCCAAAACATATCACAGTGGATTCTGTTATCCTTACAAGTAATACTGGGCCATTCCTTTGTCTGTACAAGACGTGACTGTGGAGCAGGCAGGAAGAAATGAGCCTTCTGCTGGTTTTTTCCAGAGTCAAAACACCTTTTCAAACCTGCTCCAAGTTCTTTCACAATGCTCTGTTTCTGGGGTTCAAAGGACCTGCTGTTCAATAAGTCAAGAATTTCTACACGACTTTTAGTGCTCAGTACCACTTGGAGCAGTGCCACCTCGGGCTCCACTCCCACCCAGTTCCAGTGTGGTAAGTTACAGGTTGCTGTTGGTTCTCAGCATTTCTCTGTCATTAAACAGACCCAGTGTTGGTGTGGACATCAAACTGCTGAGCCTCCTCGAATGGTTCCATTCATTTATATCACAGCACAACCTTGCACTTAGTAAAGCTCCTCTCTGGCTGTGAAATGCAGCTTACTGAGTTATAGCAGGGACTTCTCTGTGTCTCCTCAAGGGCTCTGCTGCCCTGGCTCCTCAAGAGAAGCTCCAGCACATCCAACCTGTCATCACTGGTATTTATCTTTCTTCATCTTTTGCTCATGAGTGAGCTGGAATGTTCAGTGGTATGTGGCATGTCCCATTCCTGCATGGAAGGGAGCAGCCAAGATTCGTAGGGACTGTGCATGTGCTGTCTGTTCTTCTGGACCTTTCTGGAAATGGGTTGCGGGGCTTTGAGGGTCTTTTGGTGGTCTCAATCCCCCTCTATTGGTCTGTCGCACTCCTTGGCCCCATCCTGTGCTTGTGCTGTCCTTCATGTTGTGCAGTCAGTGTGATTCAGAACAGGTACCTTGGCTCCAGAAAGGTGCTGCCCTGCCTTCCTGCAGCCTCCTTTTCCAGGCACATCCAGATCTTTCAGTGCTCCAAGTAGCTTAATGAAACTTGTCCTAACCAAGGGAGTAAGGAAATAAAAGTCAGGCCTATGAAAAGGGAAGAAAAATCAGTACAGACTCAATTCATATCTTCTAACAGAATGGGGTAAATAGGTTACACACTCAGGCATCCACAGGACAGCAGGGAGTGCAGGGCTGTGAATGAGCTCTGAAGTTTCCAATCTCCAGATATATTTCAATGCACAGGTAATAACTATTATAACACTTTGATCAATAAAAAGGTTGTTGGTTTGTTTTTTTTTAGAACCTGACCTAAGAATCATTTCATCTGTTTATACTTAAGTTCAGATGGTTACATTTTCATGAGAAAATTCTGACTTAGAAAATTACTCTCAGCAGTCTCTTTTGAGTCTGCATAGGCAAGGAATGGCAACTCCTCGCTGTTGGCATATGGTTTCTTTTGAGACTTGTCTGGTCAAAATTAAAAATGGACAAGTTTTTATTTCCTTGACATCTCAAGTACCTTTGAAAATCCCCAGGTCACAAATAGGAAGAAAAATGGAATTTAGCCACATATAGGGCTAAATAGAATAGAATGTAATTTTTGATCAAAATGCCAAGGAATGAATGAAGCAAGGAATGACAATTACAATCTGTAAGCATTTCATAGCAGGAGGAATTTGGGTAATTGTTATAAAACTGAACAAGGACTCCTCTCTTTGTCATGTTTCTAGCCATTTTCTTTTAATCTTTAGAATTTTCCAACCTTCTACTTGAAAGCAATGGCTGGACCAGTTCAGTGGCAGAGATAAATAGTAGGGGTGACCATAATTTTCAATTACATCTAAGCATAACTGATCCTGCTGAAGACAAGCCCATTGGACAGGGGAGATTAGCATAGTCGATTTGAAAAATGAGGATCTTTGAACACAAGAGCATTTAGGGATTTCTGGGAAGCATCTGTGTTTGTCTAGTTGTACTAAGTACTCCCCAGTGAGGAGGAGAGTTTCTGAACCTAATATGCACAGAATTGCTGAACCCCTGCTTGAGGAGTGGTTGCAAAACAAACCCTTCACAATGATTAACAATCACCTCTGCTTTGTTCCTCAGAGCAGCCCCGAAGCTCCTCATGGAAAGATGCAACTTTTCACCAGCATTGCAAGGCCAGTGTGTGAGGATTTCAGCTGCTCGAGGGGATAACGTTTCCAGATACTCCCTGGAAAGGCACTTTTGGTGAATATAGGCAAGAAATCCCCTCGTGGACACCCTGAGAGTACTCCAGTCTTCATCTGAAGCCCCCCTCACATATTTGCACATGGAGACTGTGAAAAAGAAGCAGTTTTGATGATGCTCCTTGGGGAAAATTCTCCCTCCTCATATCTCCATGTGTGTTTGTACCATGGAACTGATTGCAGGGCATTGTGGCTAAAAGATCAAATGGAATTAAAGTGCAGTGTGTAATGAAATCTTAACTTTATAACTCGTGACTTTTCTGATATCAGTATTAGTCAGTAAAGTCACTATTTATGGAAAATTTACAACAGGCCCTGATTTGTATGGTGACATAGGATTTGCAATAAGCACATTTAACCTTAAACACGATTTTTCAATTGAAGTAGGAAAAAAAGCCATATATGCAAAGTCTGCCCAACTGCTGAGATTTGATTATTATTGTGTTAAATTACTACCATACACTCTGTGGAAACAGTCCCTTCTGTTCCCTGCTTGAGACTCCTTCTCTCTTGCTGTGTTTGTGTGCTTGAGACAAGGGGACAGGTAAGATGTGCCAATCTGGAATGTGCTGATGATCTCTTTGAGTCCTCCCTGCCCTGTTGAATCCCCAGAGAAGGTTAAAGAGCCCTCCAGGTGTCTGAATTAAGTTCAGTTTTCTGTGACCTCCCATCAACTATTATGATTAGGTTTTCTCATCTAATCCTGAAGAAGATTTTTTGGGTAAGTCTCCAAATAGCTGAATTTCTGTATTTCTATTTGTGTGCTGATAATTGATAATCCCAAAAGCAGTATCCTTTATTCCTATTTTTTGAATTTTAGGCTTTTCCTAGGGAAATCAAAACAGTGATGTATTCCCTAATGCAGTTGGTTGATATTTAGCTAATGATTATAGTGCCTATGAGTTTTCTCCAAGGGAAATCTAAATCTCTCTCTCTCTAAGTGTATCTCTTACATGCAATATTAAGTAATGGTAAAATGTATGTATAATGTATTTGGTAGAAATTGTCCCTTGCCCTTGTGCCTGGAATCTGTCCAAACTTTGTTGTTAAGATTGCTACTGCAAGAATAAATTATGAAATGTTATAACAATAAGAGAATAGTGATGCCAAAAAGTCTATATAAGATTGATTAGGTTATAATTATGCAAAAATTGAATTAGTAAAGAATGCTTTTTCTCTTGTTTTGAAGGATGCTATGTTTTCCAGAAGCAAGCACTTATAGCTCCTAGAATCACTTTATTTAATTGCTCAGTGGTCAGACAGGCAGGCCCACAGCACACAAGATACACTAATTAATTATTTGTATAGCAATAGACCTTGGAGACAAAAGGCTCTGCATTTGTTTTACTTATTTCTTCTGTACACTAAGATAATTTCAGAAACATCGTTGGAAGTATTCCAGGTTTTCACTGATAGGAGATGTGAATTGTTACAGAGTTATTTCTAGAGATGCATTTCTATATTACAGAAACATCCATTCTCACTATAAAATATGCTTGAATAAAAATGTGAGGGGAAAAGCCTCAGGTCCATTTAGGAGAAGCATTTTAGAAGGAGTGTTCTAGTTCTAGTGTAATATATTGTTCTGTGGGATGACCACGTGCAGGAAACATTTCTACTGAATCATTTTAATAAACAATTGCATAAAGGAAAGGAGCCTTTACTGGCCGAAAGTAAAAACCCATAAACAAATTAACAAAAGATTAATTTGCCTTTTGACTATTTCTGGGCACTGTAGAAAAAATACAAAGATATTAAAATAATTTATTTGTTTGTATAGGCTGCTTCATGTCTTGAAAATGCAATACTTGTGTTATGGGACAGACTTTTTCCACACTGATGACTAAGGTACCACATAAGGAACTTGTGCCTTGCCTATTGCTACAGGTTTAGCAAAACTAGATAGACCCTTCAGCTTGGAGACACTATTTTCCTGTTGAAATAGGAGGAAATTATATAAAGATAGTGGCATGCTCTGCAAGTAGTTTAGGTCTTCAGAATGGTCCCACACCTCCCATCTGTTTGCTGAATTTACAGTTGTCTACAGCCCAGATTTGTTAAGGTCTGAATGTGGTCTCCTTATTTTGTAAATAATTATTAAATAAATTTCTTAATTCTGCAAACTGAAAGTAGATGCTGGTTTAATTCTCTCTCATTAAAAAAAAAATCTTGAAAAGTCTTGATACAAAACTTAAAAGCCAATATTATGGGGTTTTAACACACATGCTGCACTATGTCAATAGGTAAAGCATCTTATTGCCTGTTTTTCCTCCACCCAACACATTATACTGACCTTTAACAGCCTCTGCATCTGTTTCCCACCCTGGCTGACTGTGCTTGGTTTTCTGTCATGCCAGTCTGAGTGCAAATTATGGCAGATCTTTACTATATTGCTTGCATTTCTAAGAGCAGATTGAAATTTGGCTCTGCATTCCCTAGATTATTCAGCTTTTTAATGAAACGGAATAATCACCAGGGCTTAAGGAAAACAAGGGTGTCTGCATAGATGGGAACTCAGAGCTAAAGGGTTGGATTTGGAGAGGAAAATAACCTGCCTAATACCTGCATGTGAACTTTATTTTTGGCTAAAAGACCCTTTGCTGTTGATAACAGAAAGCAAACCCCGGCAGCCTCCCCAGCCCCGCAGTGCTTTCCCAGGTAATAGAACTCAGCAGGAATTTGCCAGTGTTTCCACTGAGGCTGAAGTTTACACTTTCTGAACAGAACTAAATGAAGACTTCAGGCAAAATATAGAAGGGTACACATCAGGCTAACTTGCAGAATATTGTATACGCCAGGATACCAATTTCAGTTGTCTTCAGAGAACTTTTTTCTTGGTTTTATGATTTAGGAGAAAATCCTATCCTGGAGAAGCATGAATCCTATTGGGCCGATTCCAAAGTTTTGGAAGGGACTCCATCCCTCAAGCACATTGTTCAGCTCAGCATTTTAGTGACATCTGCAGCAGCGTGACCTGTGGGTTCTGAACTGGATTGGCCTTGCAGAGCCTGCAGTTTATCTGCACATCACCAGCAAGGAAAGGCTCATGCACAACCTGAAATGTGCTCTGAGCTGTGGGACCTGCAGGGTGAACAGGCTTTGCTGGGACATGGATCTGCTGTCAGAGCAACAGTGCCAGGGTAATGCTTTTCCTCTAAGTGTTCATCTGTGGGTTTCCTCACTGTTCTGATTGTTTTTGCAATGAATAACCACACTGATGTTCTCTTTCAATGAAAGACTGAAATGGGGAGCAACCAGAAGACGTCAAAGTGAGAGGCAGGGAGGGAAGAGCTACAGTGTGGAGAGGATCTGGGAAAGATCTGGGTGGCTGGATGTAAGAAAACACCAAAATGCCAGAAGATCAAGGAAGGCAAAGAATGTGTCTATTTCTTTTTTCCTCTGTCTTTTCCTTTTTTCCCTGTCCTGTTTATGCTCTTAAATTGTTCTTGTCTGAGAAGGGCAGAAAAGTAAAATATAGATAAGGTTTCCAAAGTGCTGTATTTCAGAGTTCCTTCCTCAAGGGGACACACTCACGAGGAGTACATTTGTTTTTAGTTGAAATGCAGTTACCTTATCTTTGTGTTGTTGCTTGGGGTTCCTTTGGTTCAGTTTGGGGATTTTATTCCTGTTTGAAGGAGGCTCCTTATATTTCTTTGTCCTCTGTGTGCTATGTATAATGCAATAGTCACAGCAGTGCTTTGGAAGTCTAAATTCATTGTTCATTTATGATGATCTTCCATTAATATAGGACATGGGATTATTTACATAAGGAACAAAAAAAGGGGCTTTGTAAAACAATCTTTGGACAAAGGCATGGTGTGTTTTGAATGCATACAATTTTATCAACGCATGACTGTACATTCTATATGAACAAGACCTTTCATACTATGAAGATTTTCTGCTTGCCTGGCAAAGCTCAGAGCAAAGCTGAAATCAAAGCAGCCTTACTTAGTGAAGCAATTTCATTTTACCTGAAACACTGAGGCTTAAATTATAAGCTTGAGGATGACTCAGTAGAAATAATGCATGCATATAAAGTACATAATTTTCCCAGAGTATTTTCACAATCAATATAACTGTGTGTTTAAAGTAGGGACCTGAGGTCAATCTTCTAAGCAGTGAAGGAATAACATATTTTTTATCAGAGAAAAGCTGCTTTATGCAAATAATATCTGACATGAATATTTAAGAGATTGTACAGTAGGCAGTAATTGCCAAGTAGTGGGGCATGCAGAAACGAGAAAGAGAAACCCTGAAAGAACAAATCCGATCAGATTTCACTTACAGCATTTTCTTAACAACAGGTGGTCTGACAAGTCTTGATGGAAAATGTGAAACAAATGTAATAACCTCTGTCCACGTTGTGGATAGTAAATATTCCTATTAAATGACAGAACAGGAGATTATCTGATTTGTATATGTTGATCTAGCATAGATTTAGCATTTACTGAATATAATGTGATTTGTTCTTCTTTTTCAACTCGAGGTATTCTCCATTCTGCCATTACCATCCTATTCACTCTGGTAACTGAATCCAGACAACTTGGGGTGACTTTATAAGAATAGTCTGCACGTCCAGGGACAATGTCTATTCTTTTTATTTAAATTTCTCACAGCTGAAGAGAAACAATGATTCTCCTCTATTCTCTCCACATTGAATACTCTTTCCATTCTCACATTATTCTTTTGTCTTGGGAGCTCTGGGGCGAAAGGAGACCCACAAGCAAAGCACGGCTTGGTGCTTTTGGTCCTTGTGGTTGTACATGAGATCTCCTCTGAAGTTTGCAGAGGGAGGTGGTGTCCAGGTGACACAGCTGGATGGTGATGTGAGAATTTTCTTTAATGTGGCCATAAACCTTCCTGGGCTTTACAGCAATTTGGCCATGAAAGCAGCACATAAACCAGCCTTGGATGTCTGCAGCATCTGGACCATGAGCTGTACATAGCACTGAGAAACAGGAATGCAAATGACAGGCTCACATAGCAAACCACATTTCACTGGTGAAAACAAAGGCTTTATTTCCCTTTGTACCCTCTTCCACTGAAAGAAGCTTGCACTAATTTGGAGGTCAGTGGATGTAATATGCCATCCTCGTTACACCCTTAATGCCCATGGGAGCCCTGAATTATGTGTGTTATAATGAAGATAATTAGAATAAGCTCTATTTTAGCTGAAGGCAAAAGGCCTTAAATCAAAAGGAGTTTGTTCTAGTAACCTTGAAATTGGGGTGAGGATTACAGGCCTTCTGGCCTAACAAATATCTAAACTCAGTGCTTAAAAATGTGAAAGAAGGAAATCCCCATGGAGTGGGCAAGCCACGGCTTGCTTTTGGTGGGCAAGGTGTGTATCCCTCGAGTCCTGGGTTTGCAAACAGCATTCCTGGTGACTGCAGAGGGGCTAGGGTTCATACTCCTGCAGGATCCTTGAAATCCTAGCTCAGTCTCTTTCTTGATGTGTAGGTGGATGGGAAGCTATGAGGTGGATGATGTGACTGTGACTCTACACCTGAACAAATTTGCACCAAAGATTTTTCTTGCCAAGCCATTGAATTCCAAAGGCTGTTGTTATGCAAACCCCTTTCTGAATGTCTCTTTCTGTTCCAAGAGTCTTGAAAACAAAGTGACTGAAGCAATGAGCTATGAGCACATCTGACTGTGTATTCAGGGGTGTATCTTGTTTGCTCCTTGAAGAATGTGAGGAGTGTTTTTATGTGCAATTCCTGCCTCAACCTTTTACCTTGAGGAGCAGTTTTTCTCCTGTGAGATGTTAGGTACTTACTGCTCATCCTTCCTTCTTCCATTCTGTATTTTCTATTATGCCTAAATTGTAGTTATCCTCATTTCTGCCCTGTGAGATGAACCTCTCATGCTCACAGAGTTCATCCATGTGCTGTGGTCGTGGCCTCACCAGGACAAAGCTTCAGGCAGAGCTGCCTTCCTTCCACTGCCCAAATCTAGTCATGTAGCAATGGCTTTTGATTATTCCTGAACAGAGCGGGAAGCTGATGGGTGAAATCATTTGTGGCATCTTATCAACCACTTCAATTCACTTCTGCTAAATAATGAAATCCAGTAATAAATTGAACAGACAAGCAAAATCTCTTAAACACGCTCTGAGGGGCTCTACCTATTTTCTTTCTACTCTCACGGCATTTCTTTTCTTTCTGTGTGAGCTGCTGCCCATGCCAGCATTCAAAATCAACCAACCAGAGGAACTCAAAAATACTGCAGTGTCTGATAGAAAAAATGTGTGAAGCTGATCACAGTGTTCTTGACTCCATTATTTTTGGAGCTGGGTCTGGAATTCCCATAGGACTGATGCATAGTGTGCATGCTGAGACAATGAAAGCAATTACCAAAATCTGAAAAAACTGTTGGGCTTCCTTTTTTTTTTGGAAAGCAGAATCTGCATCTCCACTTTGTTGGAGGTACTGTTTTATTTTGGATACTTTAAAATGCTAGCAGAGGCAAGGTTTATCCCTCACAGATGAGGGAGAAAATTGGCATCACATGGGAAAGCATAATCTGTAATGCACCCTGTCACGGCGTGAGCTCTTTGGCACAACATATGGCAGCAGAATTACCTTTGTACTACCCAACTGTGGCATATAATTTATCCAGTCCAAGGGACTATAGTGGCAGGCAATAGATTTGATAGTGCACATGTTCAGCATGCTAAAATGCAAGAGTGTCCCCTTCTCCCTGAAATGCAGAGCTCTGTGGCACTGCAGAGCCATTCCTATTATTCCTGGCAAATCCTTGTTCTCCCCTTATGATGTCACTTATGTAGAGACATCCTGTGATAGTAATAAAAAAGGCTGTGGTAATGTAACTGCTGGAGAAGAAGGAAAGAAAAGTGATAAACTGCAACTTTGACAATGTGCACTGTCAGCTAAAGAATGGAACAATTTCGGGCTTGAACATTAAGGACACGGAAAGTGCTCAGAGATTTATGCTACAACAATCCTTCAGACCATTTTACGGTATCATCGTTTCAAATACCTGAAATTAAAACTGTGTAGTACAGTGTTACTTCAATAATTCTGTTCATCAACTGGGATTTTTATTTGGATGGTAAAATACCATCCCTGCAAAAGATAAACAATAAGGTTTTATGGTTGGGCTCTTATATTTTTAAGATGATTTACTTGCCTTTTCACTTTTTGCCTTCTCTAGAGGTCTAAATATGCAGACCTTCAATGTGTCTGTTGAAACTAAACAAAGAGTTGAAATCTTATTTCTTGTCATAGAAACAAAATCCTGAGGTGCAATTTCTTTGAGAGTCATATACAATCCATAAATGTGTCTCAGAAACATTGGGAGCGATCTCTGAAATTTCTCAGAGGAAAGGTTTGATGTTATGGATCTAGGAGAAAATGTCTAATAATAATCAGTCATTTGTCTGCTGAAAAGCAGAGCTGCTTTTTGCTTTGGCAGTTGTCTTGGGTGTGAGCCTGGGAGATTTAATTTGAGGGAATTGTACTTGATGTTCTTCTCTGTGTGTATAGAATGATGCTGCAGTGCCATAATAACCAGGGCTGACTGTTAATATGTGGTGCACTTGGTAGGTTTCCTGCCATTGATGACATGGATATCAGTAAATGTTACTGACATTGGGTCTGTGCTCTTGGTAATCAGTTGAGTGCCCTCTGCTGGGTGAGAATTTTGGTGTTAATGTGACCTGTAATCAATTGATAATGGGAATAGCATGTGTTGTGTTGGGGTGGAAAGAAGGGAGGTGACCGAGTAGCTGATAAAGCATTTGGGAAACACCTGTTTGAGCAGGAGCTCCTGGTTGGCTGCAGGTCGTGTCCTGCTTGGAGGGGGACCAGGAGAGGGGTCTTGCTGGGGCTACTCTGAGGCAGCAATGAGGTTTTCGTCTGCACACTGGGCTTCCTGCAAAATACCAGTTTAATATTGGTTTTCATCCTTGGGTCAGTACAATTTTTATCTATTTATTTATTTTAAGGCAGCAATAACACCAAAAGAAGTTTGGTGTTTTCCTTTTTCTCCTTCTTGAAGTTCTGCTTGCAAGGAAGAATGGAATTAATCCAGAGGAAGAGCCCTTTGGCATGCTCTAATGGAAGACAAGGAATTGAGAATTGATATATGTCTTGATTGAAATAATAGATGCACAAAAATTGCATTTTTTAAAATTATATAAATGTATTCAGTATATTCTAAAAGAAGGGAATCTTGAAGTGAATTTTCTGTAACAATATTTCTGATTTACTATGCAGTAATTTTCTTTTTATAACTGTCATCATGTGGTGCATTTTAAGTTTTTTTTTTTAATAGCACATAATATGTGTTTTCTTAATTCTCGATTTTGAGAAAGCTTAACAACGTAGAAATATTTTTGCCTTGTCAATCAATAGCAAACTTATTTGTCTTGATTATCTGAGGCTCAGTTTCAGGACGGATATAATTGTTTTTTCTGTCAGAAGAAAAAGCTGCTAACAGCTGGAAATGGGTATTTCTATTTCATAGGTCAGTAGTGGTGCCAGTGCCAAACAGACATTGAAAAATAGATGTTCAGAGGGATTTTAAACTTTTTTTATTCATCAGGGATGTGAGCAATAGTAGCTCAATCATGATTCCTTAACTTGATTTTGAAGCATAAGTGATCCTCCATACCCACTCTGGGGGTTTTATTTTCTAATTTCTCTCAGTATTAGATCCATTCATTCTGGTGTGGCCACAGTTAATAGTGAATTATGGTGAAGCAATTATCCTGGAGAACAAGTTCTTCTGGTTGGTAGGTTGTAAGTGGGAATAATGAGGGATGGAGGGGAGCAATTGTGGCAGTGCTCATGGGTGTCAACCTGTTAGCAGAATGTAATGGTTTCAGGACACTTGGGGAACATTTAGGATGCCATATGGCTGCTTCGAATGGGAAAATAAAAAAAAGGTCTGCACTTCCCAGCAATTGCTCATTCCGAGTTTGCACTCAGCCTAACCCACTGGATGGCTGGAATTGTGTGTTAATCAATCATTTTCCTAAATTAATGTAGCCTATGTTAAAAGCTTGACTTCAGGACAGTCTCAACAGTATCTCTGCTCTGACAGTGCTCAGTGTATCTCACACTCAAGTGTTAATGGGATTCATGAAGTAAATGCTCATTATTCCCTCTGAACTGAATTTAAGTGCACACAGAATGTGTCCCCTGGCGTTTTCTGTTAGCCCTGCACTTCAGTTGCAACGCCTTTGTAATTTGGAAGATTCACCAGGATAGTTTCACCTTCTTTTAGGCCAAAGATAAAGGTGTTTCACATTCACTTTCCCTGTGGAATGACATCTGCTCCACAGCAGACAAGGCTTTCACCCTGATTCCTTCCTCTTGTATGGACAGCTGGTCCCTGGACCAAGGAGAAATGGGAACAACAGTGATGTCACTTAAGCTGCAGGATCTCCTGACACCCTTTTTGATGACCAAAAGCAGAGGCTGGCCATCTTCTAGAAGGATCTTTGATGGCCATGTGCCTGAAGGGGTTATTGTAGTGCTGTGATTAGAGTGATTGCTGCATAGGGGCTGTCTGCTCTCTAGTCCTGGGTTGGTGGTACCTTTTATCCAAGTCTTTCTGTGATGGACACACAGACCTCTGACTCCTGGTCTGATGTGAATATCTATGTAATCACCCTCTATCTGGCCTCTCCCTTTCTCCCTCCTCCTTTCAGTGATAGAGGATGGACTGGTACAACCTTTCCTGTAGTGCTTGTGGAGTCTTGTATCAACATGTCCCAGGTCAGTGTGATCAGGAGAACATGCACAATTTTGGAAAATTCTCAGTTGATTTCCTGTGTTCAAGGGTTTGTGGCTTTCAGAGTTTGGGGGAAGAGGTCAAAATTCCCATCAATTTATGCTTCAGAGCCCTGAAACTGAGAAGGTCTGTGCATGTTTTCATGTGCACACACACATGTGATGGAGGGGTAGAATGTAGTTTGTCTTGCTTAAAATAAAAATCAAAATATTCACTTTGCTGTCAGATACCAATCAGATCACATTAGGTTGCATTTAAAGACAGCGATTTTCCATTATGGATTTCTGGTTTTTTTCATCTAAATCCATGGTTTGATAAATTGCTGTACTCTTACCTGTAGTGACAAGGCATGTGAGCAATGTACAGGTGTATATAGGGCACTATTCTGAATTTTATGACTCGGCTGACCTGCCAGAGACATTTTAGTTCAGTTGGTACAACAGCATGTCCTGGTTAGATTTTTGGGTGCTGCAGTCTTCATTCAGGCAGACCCTGCTTCAGCTGCCTCCCTGGAGTGAGTCTGGACATGGCACACAACAAACTTGCAGGAGCTTGCAATATGCACTACAGAGATACCTTGAAAACCAGCATGATATAAAAAATAAGGCAGAGCATGAGAATTGAAAGTGTTTGGTGTATTGGAAAACCAGGCCACTCTTGTTTCAATTTCTGTCTGCAGATTGAATTTAGATATTCATATATGAAAATTGGGAAGCATTTTTATCTTCTGAGGCTGCACTGTGAGATGAAAGGTTCTTCTTTAAAAGGCCTACTTTTCCCTGTCCTGCTGCTTTTTGAATAAAAGCAACCCTTTTCAATTTATTGTTTTTTTTGGATTTATTTTTTTTCCCCTCTTTGGTCCCCTCTCACAGAAGCTGACTCTTTCACACTACCTGCTTGTATAATACCTGTTTGTGGGGAAAGATAGCTGTCACCAGGGCTGCACGTCACTCATGTCAGGCAGAGATGGGATCCTGTCATGGCACAGCTGTCAGAACATTCACTCTATACATATGGAAATGAAGGCAGCTGCAAAGGGCTGGATGTACATACATTACCCCAGAATTAATATTGGTACCCAGCAATATCAAATCACGCTGCAACCCACCACATCTCCCCGTGTTATTGCTTTGTGCTGAGGTCTCCCTTCGGTGTTGTTAAATCAGACTGAAACAACAAATAAGCTTAAAATTGATCATTGCTGCTCTGGAAACAGTTGTTTAACTCCTTCAAAGTCTGTTTACATTTGACATTTCTTGAGCAGAGTCCTTTAGAGATAGATATCTTTTTGTAGATCTTCAAACTGAAACTCAAGGCGAATTCAAAAGACTGCAGCTCTTATCAGGGAACTTTGAAAACTGGATTACTCTGCTTTGGTCTGAAGTTACAGTCCTGCATTTTTTGAATACTTCTAGGTGACTTTATGGTTTTACATCAAGGAGAGGTGGGTGGATGAATCTGTGCATGCTTTTTTTAAATTGTACAGGCTTAAATCTATTGCTCCTTATTGCACCACAGAGAGGGCATTGAAATCCATTGGTCCTTTCATCCTTTCAGTCTCAGAATTCTGAAGCAATTCAAGAGTTCCCAGATCGTGCTGTCTGCAGTTAATAACTCTATTTGGAATGAATGTGGTAATGAATTTATTCTGGAGCTGTATTGTGTGATTGGACCTGGAATGCACGTCGTTAGGTCTGTCCAGTTTTAATTTGGACACCCTGGAATTCAACCCCTTCTTGTCGCACTAGAATGGGAAATATTTATCCTTTTGAAACTACTGCTGCCTGGTTTTCCAATAAGGGAGTTAGAGAAAATGCTAAGTAAATACAGACTTAATGGGACTTTCAAGAGCCCTATAAAGAACACATTCTTGTACTAATTACCAACTTTTCAGGTGCAGCTCAGCCACAAATAACTTGGTAACTACAGTAAAACTCCTTGTTCATCTTTTATTCTGCTCCTACCAACAAAATTATTGCTCGTTTACTGGGGCTGCAATGTTCTTGCAGTCCTTCCACAAAGGTGGCACCGGGCCAGCTGGATTCAGTCACTTGCTGTGTTGTTCCCTTAATGGGCTTGTTCTGGATTGGTGGGGGTCACTGGGGACTCATTCTCTTGGACAAAACTCTGTTCTCCTGCTCTGGAAAACACTCTGCCCCCAGTGAAGGAATGTGACCTCAGAGATGTTGGGCATGGACATCAAGGCACAAACTGTGGAGGAATGTGGGATCTGGAGCAGAACTCCAAGTCCAGGCTGTTTCATTCCATTCCCATGGATAACCAATATTCCCCTCCCCACCCCTTACAGGGGGTTCTGAACTTTGCTTATTGATTGCCAATTAAAAACACAAACATATATAAAAATGCAAGAGATATAAATCACTATTAATATCACAGAATTACATATTTATCACAGATCTACATTTTGCATTTTATTTCTATCACATATTTACGTTTATCACCAGGATTTTCCTTAATACAGAATCATTCCTACCAGTTCAGTGTGTTTATTGATTTACATCTTTGGAGCAGTCAGACCATGACTTTCAATTACAGTGTTCCCAATACTGTGAATATTTGTTTGTTTTAATAAGGACAGGAGTGTGTGGAAAGCAGTGTTTCCAAACTGGGCTTTTAATTTTGTTGTGTTCAAGAAGACAAACAACTCTTGGGTATACTGTGGGTTATTCCTTAAGAGGGTCCTGTGTATTCCAGCTTGAATGGACAAGTTGCTCTTTTAGCCTTCTTTGAGTTGATAATCCTTTCGAGTTTCAGAAGCTCCGTATTAAATTGAAGATATAGATGGGTAATTTCACTATGAAACTGTGACTGTGGGGGGTTATGTTGGGCAAAATGTAACAGTACTTTTTTTAATCAAAGCATGAAGAAAGGTAATATTCAAAATTGGTGTTTGATACTGCAAGGATAGGGAGGGAAAACGGATATCAGATAAAAAAAGAATCATAAATAGGGTACTCAGTAAATGTTAATTAGAGCAAAAATATTAATTAAGTGTTAAGACAGCATAGTGTAAATTGGAATCTTTTACATATTTCTGTGTAGGGAATTTTGCACATTGAACACTTTTATCATAATCAAAATCTCAATAGATTTTTTTAGCTTTTATTAGAACTTGCAATCCATGGTGGCCAAGTGTCTGGCATAGCCTGATTTTAATGGAATGAGCTCTGCAGTGGGTTTTGTGGCATTGTCTCTTTCACAAAAGATTATGCTACAAGCATTCTTTTTAGTATTTTTCTAAACTGTTGTAAAAAGGAAATAATAAAAAAATCATTACTTTTAAGCAGAAGAAAATGAATGTTTTGCCTACAGCAACAATCATGAAGGGTGCTTGTTAAATTATTTGCAGCCTGTATAGGCAATCAAGGCACATTGCATCTTTCCACCCAATGTTTATACTGGTCATATATTAAAGGAAAAAAACAGTCCAAGAATAAGCTAAAATACAGAATAGATTTGTCAACATCTTTATGCAAACGTAGGGACACCCAGCTTCTACAGCAGCTTTTGGAACTGCTTGGTCAGGGGAGAAAAATGTCCCTTAACCCCTGCATGTTTTCTGCATGTGTAGTTTTGTGGCAGTGCTACTCACCCCTGAAGATTTGCATATTTAAATACATCTTAAATCTGACATTGAAAAACCCATTGAGATTATCTTTTTTACTATTTACTGCAAAGAAATCTGCTAGAAGTATTTTTGTGCACCCACCTTACACAGAGTTATCCCCAAAGCCATGGAAATATCTGGCCACAGTTTGGCTTCAAACTGCTGTGGTTGGTGGGAAGTAAATCCTGAGCAGAGCGAGGACAACAGTGAGAAGAGCAGCTGGAGCATTCCTGAAAAGCAATGCTTGTTGTTTGCCCTCCTTTCCCTCCTCCCTTGGCCTGAGCTCTGCCTGTGGGCGGGGAACAGTGTCCCTTGGTGGGCACTGCTTCAAAACTTGCCCAGTCTGGGTGTTGGCTTCTCCTCATCTCTGGGCATGGCTGTGCCAGGGCCAGGGGTCTCACACGAGTGTGAAACATCCCCACTGCATTTCAAAGGGCTACCATGAAGTCTGCCTTTGCCATTCTGTTTAACTCACTTGTGGGTTTGGTTGTAGTAGAAGGGGCTTTTATTGTTTGAGGGTGTAGAAGCACTGCTGGTTTGGGCAGCACTGACACAGCAAATGGCCCGTTTGAATCTCCTCCCAGGTAGGTTCACCCGTGATCCCCCCGAGGTGCCGAGAAGGGAGGGCAGGGGAACATTCTGCCTTCCCTTGTGATGATGCCTTGGAAAAAAGGCTCGAGGAGGAGAGCAGCACAGAGGGTCAGGAGGGAGGGAGGTGTTCTCCCTGCTGGAGGCAGCTCTGGGGAGGCAGGTACTGCTGATAAAGCACTTGGCTCCTTCCCCAGTGCCAGCGAGGGCTTCAGGTGAACCGGGGGGCATCGTCTGGCACTCCGAGGCAGCACAAGGGCTTTGAACAGGGAAGGAAATATTCTGTGTATGAAGGTTTTCTAACAGCTTTTCAGTTGTTATCATTTCTGTTAAAACCTTCCACCCTGGATTTTGCTCATTACGAAGCTGGTTGGTTTGGGTTTTTTTCCTTTTTTATTGTTTTTCTTTCCAAAATCCTGCTGCTTTCATCTGCCCAGGACAAGAGGTCAGATTTTAAGCTGAACTGTACTGTCTGGTTTTCATAGTATAAAACTGCCTTCCAAAAATTGGTATAAAACTGCAGGCCTGTCTGTTTCCCTTGAAAAATGTATCTGCTGGGCTATCTGTCGAGTCCTTTCTACAGGGTTTTTTCCTCTAGAAAGTCATTATTTCTTCAAATGACGTTGAGGGAATGTTGGGTTTGACAGAGCCAAGTACGTTGCCCTGCCTCGGTGTTAAAAAGCACCTTGAGAAAAGAAATTGATCAAGAGGAAAGAGAAGAAGTTTTAAAAATGTCTTTTTTATGGTTTTTTTGTAAGCTTGCCTTCATCTTCCCTTCCTCTGTGCACTAGTTGTTTGCTCATTTCAGGATGGCTTTGGTCCTTCCCTGAATAAAAATCTGAATAAAAACTATTGTTCTTGGAAATTATAAATGCATCACTTTTGTCTAGAATGAAGATTGGAAAACTGTAATGCACAGCGTAAGCTCTAAAATATTAATTCACAAGAAATAAGCAGTTCCCCTGTGGGACTTAGAGATTCCTGTCAGGCTGGAAGTCTTACAGGATAATCAAGGTTTATTTGGGAAGGAACAGTATTGGGGATTTTGGGAATGTGCATTCAGTTGCTGTCTCACCTCTTGATGTGGTAAACACTTGGGAATGCATTTGTCTTTATGGATAAAATGTACTGATTAGTGCAGACGTGCCATGGGGGCCCTGAGAAAACATCATTCCAAGATGGTGCAACAGGTTTGCTCCTTCAGTGGGTTGGAACAGGCAAAACACAGAAAAAGGTTACAATAATTACAAATGATGGCACTTGATATTAATGAGAAACCTTGTTTAAAAGAATGTGGGTAGAGATCAGCAATTAGCAGCCTTTGTAATTGGGAAGTGGCAACATCATCCCTGGGCCAGCTCTTCATAATCCTCTTGTTCTCTGGCTCCCACAAACTGAGGCAGCAAAGCACGGGAAACATCACCTTTTTGGGGCTGCCTCTTCTCTGAGGTTGGCTATGGATGAATATTTCTGAAAATCCCAAGCAGATCTGTAAAAGCAAATTGCTGAATCTGAGGCTTTTCTTGAAAATGTGGGACAGGCTCAGTTGTTTGAGGTGTTTCTGCAAGTTGCCTCGATGTCTAATAAAGGTTAAGGCTATTGAATAGGTAAATAACTATTTTTTTAATGTTTTCTGGCAAGTTATATAAAAATCTTGAAGTTCGCTACCGAATCAATTTTACTTTTAAGATAATTTCATTCCTAGGGTTTGTTTCTTTTAAAAAAAACAAAAAAAACAACACTCAGTTGGACAAGAAAAGGTGATTTGGGTAAGTTACAGTGAAAAAGTAATTTGAAAAATTTAAAATGAAATGTTTTGTCTCTTTTTGCAGAAGAATTTGTGTTAACATTCCTGTGTGTATATACTTCAAAAAGCCTGAGGTGAACTTGCCAGAGCTTTTGAACTAACTTTGTTGCCACCTTCTCAAAACAAAATTAGCTCCTTATTTTGGGGGTTACAGTGATGAAGGTCTATACATCATTAACAATGAGTTGCACAAAACACTACAGAACCCAACTAAAGTGACATTTTAGGGTATGAGCAGACCTTACAACTGAGCAGGTAGAGTATACTTTACTCTGGGATTTTTTCCCCCTCTGAAGAATTCCTGGCTGGGGACAGCGAAGTGAAGAACATTAGATTAAGATGAATTAGTTGCAAATGAACCTTGCTCTGATCCAGTGTGATTGTGGTGGTGTTGAGTTCAGCCTGGCTTCAATTTGTGGTCTAGTGAAGGATTGTGGTGGTGGTTCGGTCCTTAAATTAGCCTTTATTTGGTCTTCCACAGGTAATTTCTGTTATGAGACAAAACTAATGATAATGCTGCTAATTTAAAAAACAAATAGACAGGAATAAATGTAAGAATACATGTTCTTCCCTCCAAAACTGATAATCAGCCATCTGTATCCACATCTAGCCCTATGGGGTCTAATTTTCCTGCAGTAAATCCAGTCCTGCCACAGCCAATGTGTTTTAGATGTTCTTCTAAAAGGAATTTAATTTCCCCTAAACCTCCCAAACATGTTACATTCTCTCAGCATTATCTTTGCTTTGCTTTTAAGGAGGCAATTGTGTTGGGCTTGATTCATTGCGACACAGCTTTAGTCTTACAGTGGTGAAATTCAGCTGAGTTTGGTGAAATTAGAGTGAGGTGAAACAAATATTGCAGTAATACACTTTGGTTTGTTGATCAGAAATGATCTGAGTCAGAGGAGCACAAGGATTTTGGAGAGTAATTATAAATATTACAAAGCAGAAGCCTTGGATGCGGAGGTTCCTCGGTGAACTTCAATACTCAACTCATTCTTTTGACGCGTTTCATCTTTTTTGCTCAGCCTACTGCATCTGAATAATGAAATAGTGACTCTGACACTGAAGCACTGATTTACTCTTCTCAACATTTCACACGTTTTCCTCAATTTTGCATCTGTTTTCTTGCTGGCAGCAAGCTCTTCCATCAAAACTGTCAGGGTTTTTTTAGAGCCATGAATTTAAGGAAAAAAATCGGAGGAAAAAACATCTCCAAACTCTCTGAAGTGAATTTCTTTCCTTCAGAAGCACTTCATAGGGTAGTTTTCTATCAAGAAGATATATAGCAGAGAGAGTTGAAAATGAAAAATGGCAATTTAGGAGATCACCAGGTAATGGCAGTGGCTGCCTGCTCCCAGCAAGGTGGGAAGGAGCCACTGAGCTCTTTGTGTCGCAAGAGGACAGAAAGTGGCGAAGGGTTAGGGTTGAAAAGGGGGCTCAGCTGAATTCCACTCCTAAAACATGCCTGTCATACCTGTGAACTCACAGTGCTCTAAAAGGTGTGTGTAGTTCTCTCCAGGATGAAACAGTGTGTACTGTGCTGAAAGGTTAATGCTGTTTTGATTGCTGTAAATTATTCTAAGTAGGGTGTTGGAAACCTGTAGCCAAGACAGGTGTTTGATTGTGAGTTGGAGCTCTCACCTGCAACCACAGAGACCATGCTGAGTAACCACAAAGAGCTGTGAAGCTCCTCCAGTTCCTTCCTCTTAAAGATTTTCTTAATCTGTGGGACTCAGCCAGATGGAAATAAGAAACAGGAAGGACACTTGGGAAAGTCATAATAGCGATGAAGATCAGAGCAAATTTATGAAATATATATAATTTGAATTTTATAACCTATAAATCCTTAATGATAATATTGTTCTATGCTTCTCAATTTAATAATCTACTATAAATTTTACAGTTCATTGCAATAGAAACTAATTATTCTGTTCCCTACATCTGTCTTCAAGTAGGAGATGTGGGGAAATGAAAGTGGGCAGACGCTTTTGAGGCATAAATTTAGAATCTTTAAAGTTTAACAAGAAACTTCCAGTACATTTCAGTGAGTGTTATTTCAATTTTGGTACATTTTTTTGCTGTTTCTGTTATAATAAGTTTTGAATGCAACAAATAAGACTTCAAAAACAATTTCCAAATATCTTTATTCCTGAAGTAATAATAGTAATAATTTTTCTTGCTTGCTGATGAAGATACCAAAGAATTCTTTGTGAAGACACAAAAAGGGTGATTCGAGCTGATGGGGAAAGATGAGTAGGGCAACTGGAAATACTTTTCTCCAGAGAGCCAGGTTCATAGACTGGAATGGCAGGCAAACATTAGGGAGCTGGTTCACCACCAGTCCTTTGCAAACTGGGCTACAAAGGGTAGGTGAGTGGCTTTTTTTGGGATGCCCATTTTCATCAGTAGGTATAAGTTTGCTGTTGCTGAGGCTCATCCTAATCATACTGTTTCCTGGTGGTCATCTCGAAGTTAGGCATAAAAAAGTCACAATTCACACGTTCTTTAATGTGCATTGGTGTGAACATGTAATGTTTCCTGGGTCTGTATTTTCAGGTTGTGCTTGTTTAATTTTCAGCTTGCAGAGTAGAGTTGGAAATTTGGTTTTTTAATGACCTCTGAGATTCTAAAGTAATCATTTTCTCGGGGTAAGGTGAATTGTCAAGTACGCCTTGAATGTGTATTAATAAATTTGATACAAATTCCTTTCTATATTCATAATCAAGAAGCAAATTTCCCTTACCACGATAAGTGAGATTTTGAGGATCACCTAGAATTTACATCCTCCCTAAAGAAACTAGAGTTAATTCGAAATAAAACTGTACTTTTCCAAATGTAACGTTATAACTGATATAATATGGTCGAGATCCATGTTCAAAGAGAAGACAAAACTCCTATTATAAAGAGCTTCCAAAATACTATTGAAGCCTGAGATGTAAAAGACCCATTAGGAATTGTGTGCACATCAGATCTCCTGCTGTTACTGCTTCAAGATGCAGAAAATGGAGAAGAATAAACCAGGCAGAAGACCAAGAGGGCTCTTATTTTCTAGTTATTATTTGTTGCTTCAGAGAATAGCACCAAGTTTTCTGGAATCAAAAGAAAGGAGATTCTTAATTCTTTCCAGTGGGAATTCACTCAGCTGTTTCAAGGTGGAGCGAGAGGTGTTATCTCAGCTCTCATTTTGTATTTCTGTACATGGAGTATCTTCACACACTCCATTTCGCTGTTTAACTTCTTCCTGCAATGGCCAGGAGGGAGCAAATAAGGTGAGGAATAAATTCCTGTCCTGAGACAACATTAGAGACCACACTGAGTTCTTCATAGTGAACTGCAATAAGGTAAATCTGAACATTATTATCCTGTCTAACTTCTGTCCCACTGCTACGTATCTCCAAATTCAGGGTTCAAAATGTATCTGTTAAACTTTTTAGAAATGAAATCTTTTGGACTGTTTAGACATTATCAGCTTTAGTGCCAGCAAATTTGTTCCCCTCAGTGATTTAAATATTCATAAAATTAACATTAATGACTCCATACCCAGTGAATTTCTATTACTGTTTAGATTCATTACATTTTCTCTAACATATTCAGCTCCTTAGTAATTTTCCCAATCTCATTGATATGGTGTAACATTTTTCCAGTAAATTGAATAGCTACCTAATCCCTCTTTGATCATTTTATAGTAAACTGTGAAGTTTATTTCCAGAAAGCAGATTGTTAACTGTGAAAATCTGTAAATTATTTATCTCCTAGAAACTATTTTAATGCTGATTTAGTTGACAAGTATATTTTTATATAACAGTTTTAATTAAATTTTTCAAAAGGCTTCCGAGCATATGCCCCTACCTCACATACATTTTTGAACTAAAAATATGGTGTTTAGATTGTTTCCTGATTTATCTTTTTCCCCCTGGAGTATAAGAGCTGCTGCATGTATAGAAGTAATGCTACTTGTTGACTTCTAATTCCATTTGTGGTTGCAAGGACTTCTTTCTCACCCAGTTATGCTTGACCCTGGCAAACAGTGGTGAAAGTGGAAAGAAAAAGCAACCTGAGCCAACATGTCCACAGCAGTTATTCCTCTTTATGCTGGGCTGGGAAAAGATGAGAGGCTGATGACAAGGATGTGCTGCAGAGGTCCTGCAGAATGTTCAAGTCTGGTTCTCTTTAGTAAGAGATTACTCTGCTCAGCAAGAGTGAGTTTTGTGCTCTTAAAACTCCTAGTCAGGAAAGTCACAGTTTGTGTTGGAGTGAGTCCAGAAGGAGGCCCCCAGGTTGATGGAGCAGCTCTGCTGTGAGGAAAGGGTGAGAGAATTGGGCTTGTTCCTCCTGGAGAAGAGAAGGCTCCAAGTGACCTCATTGTGGCTTTCCAGCACCTGAAGGGAACCTACAGCGACTATTTGCAAGGGCCTGAAGTGACAGGACAAGAGGGAATGACTTCAAACTGACAGAGAGTGGGTTTAGATGGGCTATCAGGAAGAAATCCTTCCCTGGGAGGGTGGGCAGGCCCTGGCACAGGGTGCCCAGAGAAGCTGTGGCTGCCCCATCCCTGGAATTGTCCAAGGCCAGGCTGGATGGGGCTTGGAGCAACCTGGGCGAGTGGAAGGTGTCCCTGCCCATGGCAGGGGTGACACTGGCTGGGCTTTAAGGTCCCTCTAATCCAGGCCATTCTATGATGATTCCAGAGCTGGAAATCTGAGGGTTTTTTTCTTCCCTTCAAAAAGCAGAAAGTAGTGCAGGATGGCAAATGACTACAATTTATTAATAGTTTGCTTTAACCAGACCTATGCATGCTGACCATTTTCATGCATCCAAGGCTGGGGGCAGTTTTTCCAGCTCTTTGTGTTGCAAATTGCTGTTTCTCTGTGACATCCTGACATTTCCTTGCTCCATTAAATGAGCTTCGCTGCTTTTTGTTGTAACTGTGCAGCACCTCCTCATTCTGGGACAATGAACAGTTGCACATGGTGCCTTTGAACATGATGTGGCCCATTCAGCAAGTCTGTACATAGTAAAGTAAAATGTGTACATGCACATATAACATTGTGAATGGTCTATTACTATGATTGATTACCCCACCCCTGCTGCCCTATTTTATAGACTGATAGGCTCTATCTATACTAATAAAACAGAGGCATGGAACAGATTGTGTTCATAGTATCAAGTTCACTGAGCTTCCAGAACAGATTCAAAAAAAGTCAGAATATCTACTGGGAATAGCCCATGGACTGAGCTAAATTCTGGTATAGGATTTATTTATAATTCTACCAGAACAACTTTAGCAATTTCATAGTATAGGCAATTGAATTTTGGTCCCAGTAATTGTTTATTCCATGGCAGGGGTGACTTTAATAATTAATTAATATGTTAAATTAATATGTGTATCCGCTGGGTCTGTGTAGTGGAACCTTTTCTGCAGCAGCCTTTCCCAGGAGTGTAGTGCTTTTGTACTTGTGTCCAACAGCACACTGGTTGGATGGATAAAAATGATGGAAAGGCTACAAAAACTTAACTCTTGTGGGTCCTGAAAATCTTGTTGTTGGTACTAAAAAAGTTTAAAATACTTTAGTGAATCCTCCAGTTATAAATTAATAGAATGGTGAGCATATTTAGAGAATTGTTGAGGAACTGGTTTGTGTTCAGTTACCTCAAGATTGTTTGCTGTGGTGTGAATCTCAGTTTTACTGATGGTGTGGTCTAGTTATTCCCTCAAAAAATTATGTCCTTTGTCTTACTTGACAATCCTTTGCATCAGAATCTTCACTCTGCACAGTAAAATGATTTGGGCAAATTTCCTCTCAGCCGTGGAAGATTCTTGACATATTGTACCCTAATGCTTGGCTCTGGTATTTAGTTCTCTGTTGAATTCTTTCAGAGGCCATCTAAACTTTTATGGAGGTTATAGCAAACCCCTTAAGAGAAGGGCTTCACCACCACCTGTCTACTTGTCTACTTTCAGCATAAGCTTCTGATTTTGCTGCTGCTATTGAGTGCTGAATAGCCAAGAAAAAGGGAGACTATTGTGGCCCAGTAATCCCCATTAATTAGGCTGGAGGATGTATCCCAATAATACCTGTATCAGTAGTACTAAGTCTTTGGATCAAGCATATCAAAGACTTGAGACTGTTGTGAGAGCAGGGAGAGATATGTGCAGGCCTATTTTGTAATACCTTGGCATTAAGATTTTAACTATTCTTGTTATTGGTGAATATGCTGAGAAGATGATTAATTGCTAGATTAAAATATCTCTTTGATCTTAGAATATCTAATGCCTGCTGTCCATAGAGACTGATATTAGAACAACTAACTTCTGTAAAAGTTCACAGAACAACAGTCTTGTCTTATCTTTACATAGGGCCTTCCATTAGTTGGAGCAGAGAGAAATGGTGGTGTGGTAATTCAGACCCTCAGAGGTCATGGCATGTAGCAAAGTAGGATTGTGCTACAGGAAGGCTTCAGTTTCTGCTCTCCCCACTCAAACCCCAGCACAGACCCAAAAATGCAGTGAAATATTAACCCAGCAGCAAGTGCTGTCTCTGCTCAGGCAAGACATGTAAGGCACACCAGTCAAGTCCAGCCAGGCTGGAATTTTCAGAGATGTCTACCAAAATTACATTTGTGAGCTCTGGCTTTAATGCAGTTGGCAGTTTTCCTCTCCTACAGGTAGGAAATGCTGCTTGGTCGCCTGTGTGTGGCTGAGCTGAGAACAGGGAGGCTCTGGGAATGCCCCTGGGAATGCAGCTGGAGCCAGGGATCTGCCTGTGGAGCAACGACCTAGTCATGGAAATGTCAATTAACACAGAGTGTTGGGGTATGTGTTTCCTTCATCCTCCATGCAAGTTGACACTCAGAGCAAGTTTGTGCTGAAGCACCAGATAGTGCTGAAAGAGAGGAGGTGATGTCACGTGCTCCACTGTCTGCTGCAGGGGTGCAACATCTGGCCAAGGGATAATGAACAGCTGGGGGAGGTACAGCTTTACATTGCCACAGCTGTTTGTTTGGTGAGCACGAGGCAGAGCTGTCAGTCCCCCACCACGCTGTAACCTCAGGACTTCCCTGCAGGCAGACTGGAGATTTCGGTTTGACTTTTTGCTGTCACCAAAGAAACTTCACTTTTCTATCCCAACAATGTAATTGGAATAAGGGGTATGTATTACTCTGCTAGATTCCTGAGATATGTTAAATTTTAGTGGATTGGGGTCTGTGTGTGTGTCTGTTGAAACATGAATGTATTCTCTAAAGAGATGACTGGCATAGCTCTGTGTATAAACCTTTGTACTTGGAATGGTTAACATACACAAAAATGTATATTGTGTATGTGAAGCATTTTCCAGATTAATCTGTGCACAGCCATTCAGGTAGTGTTGTGGAAAATACAGAAGCACCTTCTCCATCCACATGGAACATGTTAAGGATTATTTGAGTGGTAGGCAAAAAAAAAAAGTAATATTTTAAGGAAATCTCTTAAGTCCCCAATGAGTGGGTATCTCAGGATTCATCTTTCACACCTTGACAGCCTTCCCATTGTATCAAGGAAGCTTTGCAAACAGGCTGTAGAATCCTCATTGCTGTGCTATTATTACATCAATACACAGAAAAGCCTCAGAGCAATGTGAACTGACATACTCTGGGACCTGTGGTTCCCCTGTGTGGCTTTATGAGGATTTCTTTCAAATATTACAGTTTATGGTACTTCTTGCTGTTAAATGAGAGTTTATCTGGGTAAAATCAGCCCATACCCCCTTAAGGGTTAAGGAGAGGGCATGTGTCTTAGTTTAAAAGATCTGCAATCTCAATGCAAGCCTGGAAAGCAAAGTCGGAAGCTGCAAAACAGTTATACAGTTCAGAACTCAATGCCTGAGAATAGTAATACAGCATTATTTATAAAAATATTAGAAACAGAGACTAATGCTTTCTGTCACCTTGGTTTAAAATCTAATGAATGTGTCCCAGAATGAAGTGACAATTCTCCAGAAATCCATTCTGGGGTGTCTTCACCCTCAAGTCTTTCACACTCATTATCTCCAAGGTCCAGACTGGTCTCTGTGTGAGGCAGAGCCAAGCAAAACTACAAAGAGTTCCTCTATTGTGTTCTGAAAATTGGTGTGGCCTCTGCAATGTGTTGTTTGCTCTTTCCCTTCCTCTTGCTCTCTCAGTTCCTTCAGCAATGCTCTGCAGCCATGTCCCATCTTCAGGAAGGGGAAAACACGATAATGAGGAGACAGATGGGATCCCCTCCATGAACTCTAATCTTTTTCACTTTCATTGGTGACAGGTGCAGGAATGAATTTTGTGTTAATGGGAACCCCTGAACTACTGGGGTAAACTTTAAATGGCTGGCAGAGGAAAATTATCATGTGGTTAAAGGAGCAGACTTTGGTGCAGGAGCTCCTCTGAAGACTTTTGTTTGATTTGTGACATGACACTTAATCTTTTATACTTCATCCATAAAGTGTGGATAATATTGCCTTCTTAGTCCAAGAGGGTGATGATTCACACAGGCTAGAAAGGGAAAGACATACAAAATTATTGCTTGAATTTTAAAAGGTTCATATTAATGCACTGTGCAGAGGATCTGGAGCGCATGTTAAATGAATTATTATTGTTTTCACTTCCTCTGAGCCCTCCTTTCTTTTCAGCCCTTGAACATCCCAAGCTTATGATAAAAGGTACTCTCAACAAACACTTTTCTTCTCGGAATTGCTTTTATTTTAGACTGAAGGGGAGAAAGGGGAATAAATTAATAAGATGCTAATAAAGATCAACATGAGAGAGAAGGCAGGAACCATTCTCTTTAGCTCAACTATTTTAAGTAGACTTAGTCCTGTGTTGAAGCAAAGAGCATGGGACAGCATTATTTAAAGGGATGCAAATGAAACAGAGATTCAGGGGGCCCTTCCTAACCCAGGAAACCCAGTATTTTGGACCAATCTCCATCTATCTCAGCTGCAGTATTGCATCACTCATTCTCATAAGCAAGGAACAATTACCTGCTGTTTATCTTTAAACTATATTTTTCCCTGGTGAGCCAGGTGAGGCAGAGGGCTGGGAAAGGAGGAGGGAGCTTTAGGGTGTGGGAGTGTCAGCACAGGTTCCAGATCTAGAGCTGATGTCCTCAAAGGGATGTGAGTGCAAGAGAAACGCGCTTTGTAGATGACTGCTTTCCTCACTCTGCCAACAGGGCAACTTCAGAACTCCTCTGGGAAAGCCCCTCACAAAAGTAGCTTATTTCTTAGCATAAATAGTGTGCTGTCTTCCTCCTTGCACCCCTGATTGCCCCAGAAATGCCTTGTTTCTTAGAATTTCTTCATCCATTTCATCCAAATATTTTTGCCCAATTTCCTTTAGCATGAAACCTGATCTCTTACACCTCAATATTTATGGATGTTGGGACTGAATTGTTTGTGTACTCTTGGATATTGAAAGCGCTTTTCTTTCTCTTCTGATAACCCTTCCATTATCATTTTCTTTCAAATACTCTCTATAAAAAAACTTTCACTTAGATGCTGAGATGACTTGTTAAATGTCATAAAATTATTTGTGAATTTCTGGTGAATGTTCTTGAGAATAAAAGGGTGATAAGGGTCAGAAGAATGCTGATAATACACAACTCAGCTATGTAAGGTTCATATAACAGAAAACTTGGACTCCAGTCAAAACTAGATTGAAGATAATACTCTTATTGCAAGAAGTACAAAGTTAAAAAAGGGGTTACTGCTCCTGTAATCCAGCTTACTTGTGAAATTTAGGAGCATTATAACATGAACAGTTTGTGACAGCTGTGACATTTAAGTGGCCTTGGTACATTTAGAATAAACTTTTCTGGAAACTGTGAAGGAATCTTTTATTTTGCTTCCCTTCCTTTCTGATCCTGGACAGAAATATGCTGATATTTATTCTCTAAAAGTTCTGTAACAGAAAGCCCACAATACCAAAGAATGTAATTAGGAAAATTGAATGTTTTTTTCAGCTCTGTGGGTTATTTTCTTAGCATATACTTTCATGCAGTTGTTGTGCTTGGTGAAAATCTGGGCACCAGGTGAGGACACCACAATGTACACAAAGAGCAAGTGGTATTTTCCCTGTTATGTCTTTCCTGTCTGTGAATTAAGAATGAAGTGGCATTTTGATGTGATATATTAATGAAAGGAAATGATTTTCTACTCTCACATCACAGGTTTCAGCCAAGGACTGTGCAGTTCAAATCTGAGGCAACCCTGTAGTGCCACAGATGGAGTAAATATAGATTTGGTATACAAGTGTTTTCTTTCTTTTGGCAACAAGTTTGCCAGAAAACTGCAGCATTCTGAAACTGGTGAGAAATTTCTCCCCAGGGGGAGACTGTAGAAGCGTTGCTTGGGCAAAAGACATTTAGGGGGCAGGACTTTTCCTTGGAATAGAACCTTGCTGGGTTTGCAGTATCTGCTGACTCAGTGCTGAGGGCATCACTTCTTCTGGTCCAAACAGATTGGCTGCTGGGGAGTTTCTATGTCATGGCCTTAAAATAAAAGGTTTCCCCTCACTGAGTGCTTTTTGACTTAAATTCTCGAGTGAATTTTTAATTAAAATTATTTTCTCCTATTTGTTCAGATGTAGGCATTAGCTTGCTGTAAGAAAGGAAGAGTATGAAGGATTTCAAATAGCCCTCTTCTCAGAACAGCCTGTAAATGACCCTGTAAACTTCCTCATGTTTGTTGCTTATGGCAGCAGCTTCAGCTTTGTGGCTAGATTATTTTTGTTTTCCTCCAGTGAATCCTGCCACTTTTTCACTTGGTTAAGAGTACTCATCAGGCTCATAAAGAGCAGGGAGGAGCTTCAGGTAAATGAGTTATCAGCTGAAGAAGGCCAAGTGCTGGGATCACACATCCTTGTCCCCAGCTTCCTGGCTCAGCCAGTGTTGCATGTGGGAGCTGGAGGGAGGAATAACCATCTAACTTCAGCTCCCCTTGTCATGTTATTCCCAGCTCCTGCAGCGCACCCCCACCTTGACCAGCTGTGATGCTGAGCTCCATTGCAGACACCCTGCCAGCCTGGTCGAGGAGGTGGGGGACAGCTGGAGCCACCTTAAAATGTTCCTGGTAGGGATTTGGCAGGTCTGTGGGCAAACCATGAAACGGCATCTCTGAACTACTCTGGGAGACTGATGCATTGTAAGGCTGCTGTGGAATGCATGCTGGTCACACTCAGGAGCTCTGAGGCACTGGGAGCTCTGTGTCTTGGCACAGCTGCTCTGCAAAGGCTGACTGGGAGTCACACAAAAGCTGCAATTGTTATTCTTCATGAAGAACTTCAAAGGCAGACACAGCTGACCTAGCATCCAGAATGGCCATTTTAATTCAATCTAATGAATATTAGGCGTGGAGACGTTTGAATGTGAAGTAAGAATTGAATGCATTTTATGTCCTTGTAAAGTTTAAATGTTACATTTGTTTTAAAACCTGGAAACCCTGTTTGTTTAATATAACATTGTCAGCTTAACAGAAGGAAGTAGATATTTAATGGTGGCTTTTAATGCAATCACAAATCTCTTATTTGTCAGGTTAATAATAATCAGGAACAGATAAAATAATACAAATAAATCCTATATACCTACTAATTTTAATTGCTGGTTTAGTCTACTACAACAAGGTGTCATTACCTTAGTTCCGTCTCCCTTCCTGTTCATTTCCATTTGCTGTTGCAATATTCTGATTCACTGTGCTAGTTGTGTCATTCATCATGGGTAGCAGTATGTACTGCATCCCTGGGAAGGGCTGTGTCTGTGGTGGGTTTCCATTGGGAATGAGAAGAAATACTGTAAAATATGGTGAGTACAGCAGATGATATTTTCTGTTCAAGAAAAAATGCCTCAAACTTCGGCAAAAATCATATTAGCCCTTTCCTTTGAGCTTATTCAGCAAAACTCTGTTATGCTGGAAGAATTTATTTCTGTGAGGAAAGTGAGTGAAATGGTTTTACGTGGAAGGATTTCAGCTTTCACATGTTTCACTGGTAGTGTTAAAGAATTACATAGGTTTTCAGAACCATCTAGGCTTTAGGTCAGTGTAATCTACCCAGTGTTTCAGGGTTTCTGTGTATCAGGTACTGTATTTTCCTGGTACATTCTTTAGGGTAGAACTATATCCTAGAGAAAAGGATTGTCTTGGACAGACTGGCAAGTTTGTCATTCAAGAAGCACAACCCTTCTCCCCTGTGCAATTAGGGAACAAGCTCACTAGTGACCCACTGACCCTGCCAGTTCTGCTTCACTGGGGAGTAACTTGTCAAATGTCACTTTTTAGTCTGGAAACCAGAACTCCTGAAAGCTCTTTAAGATGAGTAGCTGCTGCAAGGAGATTTGTTCCCTTCACTAGGAAAACCTGCTGAAAGTCACAGCCACGTGGTTACTGGCTCTGAGAAGGCCCTTAGGGCTCAAGGCAAGGATGTTCCTGTCTGCTTGTGGAAGGTGGTGGTTGTTTGGCTCAGAAACTGTGGCAGCAAGTTGGGGGATTTTCTTACTGCAATTCATTTATTTCTAAAGAAATTTAGTGCTTTCTCTTTCCTCGAAGAGTGTCTGGAAGGATGCTGGACTGGCTGTGCTGCTGGAGGAGGTGCAGAGCTGCCCTCAGTTCTCTTTGGTGCTTCTGTCTCCACCAGCACCTTTGGAATAATGGGGGAATTACACCTCTTAGCTCCAGGATTCTCCCTCAACTGCTTTGCCTCAGGTGGCAGCACCAGGCATCCTCTTTTGTGATTTAACTGTACAGAGGTATTTCACCTGAGTGCTTAGTATTAATTTATTTAAATGAGACCAGTTTAACATGTTTGATTCCAAGTGCCATGGCGGAGGACCATTAACACTTCATTCCTAAAATACATCTACAAACCTCCCTGCATATCAAGCAATATATGGAAAATGGCTCCGCTTGCAGGTAAGCCACTGGTGGCTGTACTGTTCCCAAATTTCAGGAGCCTAACAGAAGAATGTGCTCCTGCAAAGAGATCTCTGGAATTATTAGGGAAGGATTTTGTGAAATATGTTAAGTGCGTAATTTTGTACATGATCAAATCACTGTGGCTGAGTGGAACAGTGTATTTTGTTCCTTAGAGCAGGAACCGCTGCCGAGACCCTTGGAGGGTGAGAAGGACAGGCACACTCCAGTGGGGTACGATGGAATGGCCCAGTTATCAAAATGGCCCCGGTTTATCTGAGGGCAGCCTGGAACTTTCTGGAACTCGGGAGGAGCTGCAAATCCTCCCATGGAAGGGAAGGTCAGGGGGGATCACACCCATAAAGGGTAAACAAGGGCCCAGAGCACCATGGAAGGACAATCTGTGGCAGATCTGACCAATCCGGGAGCGGGGACACCGTGAGGGGGAAAACCAGACTCCATTTTGTGTAGCATGGAGTGATGGTATTGAACTTCACAGCTGGGAACTCAAACTGGGAAACCCGGAACAACCTGATATTGAAGCTCCCCTTCTTGACACTCGGACTTGTCAAGCAGTTTCATGGTCTTTCTTCCATTTGGTGTAATTTCATACCCCTACAGCCCACTCTGAAATTCTGTAGCTCTGGGTTTTGAATACTCGCAGCAGACGTTTTGAGAGGAAGGATTGACAGAAGCCTGCTGAGGACGGAGCTTGACCTTCAAGAAAACCACAAATACAAACAGCTGAAACCGTAAGGAGCAATCATTGAAGGCCAAGCACCATTTTTAAACAATTCTCTACCAAAAATTGTGGAATAAAAGAAAACTGAAACTATTTCACCAACTGTGGAAAAACTTTTAAGGCAAGAAGTTTGTAGAACAAATTCCTGCAGTAGTGGTGTTTATTGCATTTACTGGTAAGCTTGGAGGATTTCTTAATGGGATGGTCAGGATTCAGTCAAACAGCGAAACTACAGCCTGGGAAAAAAAGTCCCCTTTGTTCTCTTTTATTGCTTTGAATTTTGTCCAAGTGAGCAAGTGAAGCAGAACAGGAAGTCTTGAAAGCATTTGTTCTCTTGTTCATCTAAACTTGGCTGCTCTGCAGTGCTGAAATCCCAAATCTGCAACAGAAGAGGTGAAATTTAAAAACTGAGGATATAGTTTGAGTTAAATCAACATTTCAAAACCTGAATTTCAGTGTTTCTGTGTTAGAAATAAGAGAATTTCCTTGGACCAGGTTAAAATAGCATCATCTTGATGATGTTCCTTCCCTCCTAAGCTTTGGATTTATATTGTATTTTCCTTCTTCGAGGATATGGTGCTTTTCAGTTCCCTAGTGTTCTCTAGTATGTTTAGAGCCTTAAAAAAGCTGTTGTTTTAGTTCTAACACTCCTCAACTGCCTGGAATAAAGAGAAATTGTTTGGATCCTTTTAAGGAGACTCAGTCACCCAGTGCAGGCTGATGATCCACTCCATGGCTTTGCAGGCTCCTGGGGCAGGCAGTTCAAAGGTACATTTCCCCTGCTGCTTGATGTGACTTTATTTTGCAGAATAAAGTGCTAAATTCAAGAGTTTTGTTGTTCTCATCAAAATTACACAGATTACCCTGACTTCTGTGAGGAAACACAGCGGGGCTGACAGCTCCTTTGCTCATCGTGAAACAGAGTATTGAGAAAAATGTAAATTTGATTACCTGCCTTAGATATGTGCCATGGACAACATTTAATGCCATGATCAGCCATTTTGTGCTTAACTGAGTCATGTTAGAAGTGAAATAAAACTGATTTCTATGAGAAACAGGCCTGCAGGAGATCGTTCAATAAGTGTGTTTTAATTGTTGCTGCTTTTCTCTCTTTTTATGGAGTTTCAGAACATTTTGTGGTTTTTTCCAACAATTCACTGGTGTGCTGGGGACCAAGACTTTATGTACAAATAAGAGGAACTGGATAAGAGCCAAAAAGCCCACAAATGCACATTGTTAAATTCAAAGCCTACATGAAATATATAATTCCCTGTTCTGCTGATTAACCTCTTCTACAGCCTAGTTTGCATTCAGGAAATGAAATCCCTTACTGGTTAAAGGGCACTGTGTTATGCAGTATAATAATATTAAAATACAAGATGTGTATCTTGGTGGCAAGAAAGAAAAACAATCAAACAAAATCCCTCAAAACCCCAAGGAACAACTGACCTGTCATAATAAACTTAGCAAGTGCATGACTTGGTTTAAAGTTCTTTTCTGGTAATTAACAGGTCATTTCCTCCTGTCATCTCTTATGGTTACTTAGAAAAGTTCTGTCCTGATCTGAAAATATATTTAGGTGGGATTCTTAGGCACAAGTGATAGAACAGCATGGTGATAATAAGTGTGGGAGTCTGGGATATCTGTTTATTTGTTTTTTCAAAGATTAATACTTTTTTAAAATTTTATTTTAAACTAAATAATCTTGACTATATGCACTTTGAGTGTTACTGCCCACTCATTTGATTTTTCACAAAACCTTCCTAGAGTAATATTTATTTTAAAACATGGTTATCATGAACCTGATATGATTATGTTCATATGAAAAGATGAAACTTGTTTAAATACAATAATAATAATAATAAAAAGTAACAAAACCTGTTCCACTTCATGACTAAAACTGTTTGCACTTCATGTAAAAACCTCCTGGAACCTTGCAAGTGAATCAAAAAATGTATAGAGGTTTGTCAGAAACAAATCAAAATTTTTGATTGCCCCATTCTGAGGTTGTGAGTGCTGCTCTGGTGACTTCCACAACTGGAGGACAGAGTTGTGAATAGCAGAAACTGAAGTAGGACTTTATACCCCAAGGAAAAATACTGGGAAATGCACAATGTAGAATTTCATAGCGTCTGGAAGAGCAAGAATTCCTTATATTTCCCTCAATGCTGACTCAGGTTATTCCCTTCAAGTATATACTTGCTCAGAGATGTTTTTGCATCTCCAAGGGACGCACAAGAAACATCTCCCTGGTTGTTATGTTAATGTTTTTTTTAAGGTGGATTCCTATTTGTCTTCCATATGTCTTCATCTTTGGTGCTCAAGGAGAAGAAATTCAGAGTTTACTTGGAAACTTTACCTTTGACTCATCAGAGAATGCTGATTTTGTTTTACAAGTTATAGAAGGTAAAACAACAGACACACATGGAGGAAATACAAATACTATTGTTTGTGCGTGGTTGAGAAAAAAGAGGGAGCACTTACAGTGGGAACAGATCAATGTCAAGAATTCTCTCTGAACATGTTTTAGTTTTCAAGGGCCTGTGGTAGGAATGCAATATCAAACAAAGATGTTTTGCAAAACTAAGTAAAGAAAATGCTACACACATTGTAAACATTGCTTGCAAAATGTAACTTGTGCTTGGAAAAGAATTGTCCCTTATGTAATTGATGGAAAGCAAAAAATAAAGAATTCTAGTCTGCCCCTGGCTTTAAACAACTGGAGTGTAATTCATAATTAAGGCTGTGCACATACCTTTTATGCCCACCATGTGGCTTTTACTAGTACTCTACTATTTTCTTATAAAGTGCATTCACGCTTCTGTTTTAGCTGCTATTTTTCTCCTAAGTACCTAATATTTTGCCTTTACAGGAAATGCTAGTTTGGGTCACCCATGGTCTCTGTCTTTTCCTTTTAAAGCTAAAATAGGAACTGAAGCTAATAAAAATGGAATCAGTTAATTAAATTTGTTACCTACAGTGTTATTTCATGGCAAAGGAAGACTTACTCTGGAACATTTTCTCTCTCATTCTCAGCTGTTTTGGATTTCAAGTTTTTTCATCTTTCTCTGTAGGTGAATGAAGTCATTGGAGAGAAAAAAGGAATTACGGTTCCTGCAGGTCCAATCCAGCTGTCCAGTATCTCCCACTGTAAGTTTTTCAGTCAGTGTCCATTGGTGGCCTAACAGGATTGGTCACATCACTTTTTTAAATTTATACTCATGTGCATTGACTGTGTTTCTCTCCTTCCATAATCTTCTTGAAGGAACCACATTAGTTTTATGTTCTCTCTAATGATGAATCAATTCTAAGAGATGGGGAGTGCAAGGCCAAAAAGACACTTCCATCCCCACGATAGGACACTCACCACAACATTACTACAGGCATGAGACAGTTTATTTCAGGAATACTCTAGTGGCATATCAGGAATAAACCTATTTTATCTATATTTACTTGGAGCATCATATAGGAGGCATTCAGGTCTAGAGGAAGAATTTGTTGGGGAAACAAACTGTAAAGATGTACTGACTTGAAAGGGTTTTAGAATTTCTTGTTGCTTTGGGTTTTTTTCTTTCCCAGGTGCTCAGAAAGAATTAGGAACCGGTTGTACCCTCATACTGAATGAAAACAGTCCTTCCTTTCTTCCTTTTTAGCAAAAGGTGAAGTGAACTTTTAGAGATCTTCCCCTCTTTTATGATTAGGTGATGTCTGTTGGAGGCAATATTGGACAGAGCAATTGCACAACCCAGTGCTACTCCCAGTTTCTCTCTCTGGAACTGTAGGATCCTCAACATCCCCTGTTGAGGATGGATGTCTGGGAGAGGTAAGGGCAGCCACTGCTGAAACAAAACAATGCAGTTTGGAATGAGCTGAGTGTCTGAAGGAGGTTTGTTTATTTTCTCTGTTGCTGTGGCATATAAATGGAAAGGGGTTTGGCAGCACTTATCACAGCAGAAAGAGCAACTCTGTAAAAATTACAAAAGAGGACTTGACAAACATGTAAAGTGGTTTTTAATTTCAGACACCCTGGAGCATGATACATTTGAACAATTTTAATTGGAAGCTTGAAGTTTGATAGATTTAATTGCAAAAGATAGTTGAAGTCCTGAGCCCAACGAGTACAAACAAGGATATGTAGAGTTGTGGAGTTTTCTTTTAATGTTAGAGAGCCACCATGTGCATAATATGTGCCTTGTTTGTATCATTCATGCCATGACCCCTCCTTCCACAAGCGACTGAGTTAATCTCTCATTTTTGCATCTTGGAAGGTATAAAATGCAGATATAAAAGGAGTGGAGGAATTCCTAAGCCTCAGACTAGCCCTGTAAGTGCAGGAACCACGCAGGGCTGCTTGTCTGCCAGGCTGATAGCAGCCCATGTAAGTAGCATGTGTTGTCAGGTGTCAAGTTAAAATCACTCTGCTCCATCCTGAGCAGGGTTAGAGCTCATTCCTTCAGAGGCAAAAAGATATTTGAGTTTATATCATCTCTTGGTTTGAGGTTTTTTTGAGGGGTGCTGGTAGCTTTTTTTGTCCTTTGTTAGGTTTGCTTTATAAACACATTTATTTCAGTAATCTTTTCAGATGTACTCGAATTTTCCAGCAGACAAATTGTATATATATGTCACCACCTTATTTAAATGCAGGGTTTGGAGGTTTTTTAATCTGTCTGTTTTTATCACGCTTGTCACTGTATGTTCAAACACCATTCAGCTACATTCTTATTTACTCACTTGGACAGGTCTACAAAATTAATTAGCTCTTCTCTGGGTCAGCAGACATGTATTCCTCTGGTAAATAGGATATGTTTCATTTCGAGGAGTTTTTTATTATTACTGTTCAGCAATGTCAGTGCCTGTGCTTGTTGAAGCTTCAAGAACTTAGTGCTGGTGATGATTGTTCTACGAGCACGTCACACACAAAAGCTTCTCCTGCCTCCTGGTCCCTGAAGGTATTGCTGTTTAGAATAACAGTTTTAATTACCCGTTATGATGTTGCAAAACTTCCTTGGGGGTTTGTAGAGGCAGTTACAGAGACAGAAGGAATATTATCAGGAAGCCAGGAAAAATGAGCAACTTGTGAGCTGGGAGTTGGAAATCGTGATGATGTGAAAGAGAAGGACAGAGAGGTTTCTTCCCCTGTCAGACTGCTGAGCCATTTGCTGCCTGGGTTACCTGCTGCCTGGAGCTTTCAGAGGCTTTCCAGGTGCTGATCCAAGAAAAGAGCTGCTCAACTAGAACTGTTGGAATTGTTTGTTTCTTAGTTTGTTTTGCTGGCTCTTCAAATTTTTGCTTTTCCGTACTTGTTTGGTTTGGAGCTTAGAGCTTGAATTGATATTTGTTTTCCTGAGTTTTATTATCAAATGTCTCTTTTGCTCCAAAGATAGTCAGGGAGATACTTGTGAAAATAATTACTCATATAAGAAAGAGAAAGTTAATGATACATCACACTAAGTACAAATCTTCCTCCTATTTTCCCAGCTAAAAGCAGCTGTTACAGCAAAGCTTAAAAGTGTTACTTAGCCTTGGTTTAGAGTAATCCAGGAGTGAAACATAGGTACTAACATTGGAGAATCTTTTCAATCACAGTGGGATGCTGAAGTATGTAATTTTATATAGAAATCATTTTCTAATATGTGTGCACTCTGGGTGGGTGTAAGTTTCCTGAAATGGTTTGAAAGTAACAATCTTGTAATATTAGCATCTTGTTTGTCTCCCTGTTGTGGTTCTCAGAAGATCAGAGCTTTAGGATTTGTTGGAAATATGTAAGAATGACACAGATAACTTAATGAAGTGGTTTTGCTCTTCCAGTGAGTACAAACATATTTAGTGTTGGAAGATTATCACTGAAATCCAGGCTTTGCTGAGTAACAAGTCTTAGTATGGCTATTTTGTGTAATATTCCTTTCAAAATGCAATTAGTGAAAGTACTTTTCTCACAAATAGCTGGCATAGGGCTGGTCCAAATAACAATCTTTTTTTTCAAGAAATGAAATTCAGTCTAGACACTCATTAGCTCCTGAGGAGCGGGGTGTGGGCTTTGTGGTTTGATACTTTTATTAAAAATTCAAGACCTTAGTGAGGGAATACATAGAAAGAAATAAGTGGAGAGGGGGGAAAACTAAAGTAACTAATTAATTGCTTTGTGTTCATGTGTTTTGCTATTAAACTACTAAACTAGTTTTGAAAAAAAAATCACTATGGCATTATATGGTCTTTCTTTTGTGACTTTACTTTTTTATTCAAAAAAGATCTTTGAAAATTTTTCTCTGATTAATTAATTATTCTCTCTTGCCATACAGTCCTTCTTAGTCTGTAAGTTAATTTTCTTTTAGTTGAATGGCCACTGAATCCAAAGAATCTCTGAAAAAGAATTGGGTGGCTGGTGAAGGAGAATTTGTCTTCCAGTCAATTGAATATGGAAAAATGCAGCAGAATTCTCTAAAATTTTATTCTGTTTGTTGAAATAATTGGTCCATTGTTTTTTCTTTTAATTCTGATATTCCATTAATTTCTTTTTTTTTTTTCGTAGTTTCACTAGAAGTAATCAATGTCATGCATTAAAGCTGCTGTTGAGAAGTAGGTTAAGGATTTAGGTCAGATTATATATATACATCTTTATGATGTATTTTATGCCCGTGAGGAAACAAGAGCTGAGGTTTCAGCAATGCTGTCCCAAGACACTATGGACTTTGAAAGTCACCACTTTGTGGCCCAGGTCTCTTCTGGAGCTACTGGGGTGTTGAACTGAGGAGATGAGATCTGAAGATACAATAGAGATCATATCTTGTAGACATTTTTTGGGGCTTTTTGCCTTTAAAATTTTCTTCTTTTAGTTGCAATAGCTCTTCCTCTCATCTCACTTTACTGGCCACTCACACAGATGCAGAAAATTACAGCATATTAATGACCACTTGGGGCCACTTTTTTAAGCTGTCTGGTTTAAAGCTCCTCTGGTAAGAGTTTTATTTTCACACCTTATAAATAGCCATCAAACCCTGGCCTTTAGGCACTTATTATCTGCTGGTGACATTTGCTTCTATCAGTGGACTCTTTTCAGTATCATACCTGGTCACTGAATATTATTTCATTCTTTTGGCAGTGATGTTGCAGCAGGAAGGATGTTTTCTAGCTCTCTATTCCATCTCAAAGCAAAGTGGCAGTTACTCAAGGAGAAAGCTGATGTTTCTGATTTCCCAGCTTCTTATCTTTGATAAACTGGCACTAGAGGTATTTTGGGACCTTGAACACGAGTGCTTTTTTGACCTTTCCTGTAGATCAATCTTGTAGGAATGGCATGAGCTTAAGACTGAACTTCCTAAGGTATGGTTGAAAAATTCAGAAAAGCTTATCTTGGGGTTTTGTTATGTTTGTCATTACTGGGATTAATCACATCCACTCACACTATTTATATCTTCATGTTCCTTCAAGTAGTCAAGATCAAAGCCATTTCTAATCATTAAAAAGCCAACATACGTATATCTCAGCAGCATGCAGAAAGGAATGCAAATTTTAAAGAAAACAAATCCTAAAAGAGCAGTTCTGCAAAACTGTGCTTCCCACACATCCCACTTTGATTGATTGTCACTTAATATTTTATTAAGTAGCAAAGTCTAATCCCCCTTGTGAGACCTCTTAGTCCCCTCTCCCCCTGCTCCTCCTTCAGAATATATAACATTTAAATCCATCTCTCTCTGGTGAATAAATCTATTTTTAGCCTGTTTTCAGTACTAATCTCACTTAACCTGGTTTTAGTATGCACTGGGCAAAACAATGGAGTTTGAGAATGACGAGATTTTTGCAGCCAGAATGGGGTGGCAGTAATTGATTCTTATACTTCAATAAACTATTATTGGTGAAAATATACATCACATAAAAAAGAGTGTGTGAAATACAGACTTTGCTTTTCTTGCCCAATGTGGCACTAAACTCCCAAGTGCACAAGTCAAAGCACTTCACCTGGGTTTATGTTAGCTGCTTCCTTCACCTTTGGGTAAAGGCTATTAGGGTTTTATCATCATTCCCATGGTCATGGTGAATATTCTGTAAATGTTTTTTTGATCCTGTTGACTGAAAGCCAGGAGGGAATCAAATGTCTGGGCGTTTGGGGCTTTGAGTCTATAACTGACTTGTGGAATTTGTTCTGTGTAACTCTTAAATTCATAGTGATGGTGGTACATTGCAAAAAAAGTTATAACAATTAAGGTAGTTTTAGGATAAAGGTATCAAATGTTTTTTCCTTTTGGGATAGAATCTGGTTTATAGCTGAAGAGGTGTTTTCAGTGTAAGAGAATCAACCTTTTCCTTTAAAGGCTAAAACTAAAAGCAGAGTTACACTGTGCAATGCCTGTGCTGATGCAGTTGTATTTGTTGTCACAACACTTCTTTCTGAACATGGTCCCTTTTGGTGTCAACACAAGCAAATAAAAGAGCAAAAAAATTACCAAAAAGCTTAAATTTTTTCATTTGAGGAAAGGCTGTAGATGGTGGAGGCTTTCAGATAACCCCTCATTTGCATCCCAGGAAGGTGTTGTCAGTGGTGCTCGGTTTGTGGCATTGCTTGAGCAGAACAAAGGAACCTGCAAAGTGGCACTGTGGCTAGCTGTTCTTTGAAGTGTTTAATGTCTTTTAATTAAAAATATCATGAAGGTAGCTGTCAAGTTGTGAAGTAGCTGTACAAAAGCACTGAAATGCATATAAGTGAAGCAAACAAAAAGGTGTTATTTCGGAGCTCCAGATTTAATCAGTGCATTTTGCCCTAAAAATATACATTTGAACATAAAAGAAAATAATGATCTGGCTCTTATGATTCTGCAAAAAACTGACTGTCACCCTTTAATCCTGGGTTCAGCTTTACTAGGATGAATTTTGTAACGTGAGCATTGAATCTCAAGTCAGGACAAGTTTGGCCAAGAGATTTGGCTTGTCCAGGCCAGTTTGAAGAGATTTCCAACCAAAGAACATAAACAGTGGCATGTGCTACTCAGCACGAGTCCTGAACTCCAAGAGATTTGGTTGACCCCTGCCAACACCTGAGGATGACACAACCACTCACTCCCTCCTTGTTCCCAGCTGGGTGGCGGAAGATTATAGAAGAGAAAAGCAAAACACCTCGTGTGCCAAGGCAAAGACAGTTTAGCAAGGAAAGGGGCATTAAAAAGCAAAATGAAAAGGCAGGTGACTGCCACCTCCCACCACCAGATTGATGTGCAGCCAATCTCTGAGCTATGGTGACTTTGGAAAGTGCCCCGGCCACCCTGGTGTGACTGCTGGGCATGACAATCCATGGCAGGGAATGTCCCTTTGGCACTCCTGGGTCAGCTGTCCTGGCAGGGCCCCCTCCTGCCTCTTGTCCATCTGTCTGAAAAATACATGTGTTGTGTCCAGACTTGTGCAAATAACAGGAAAGGAAAAGGTGCATTCAGGTAGATTTATTCTGGAAGTTCCAGGAAATAGTCTGTTTTCTATACTCACATTTATTTTTGATTTATTTAAAAAAAAATCTTCTGGGGAATATATATTTCTTCCTCAAGAAGTAATGGAAGTGTTTTTGAATTTTTGCAATCATTATTTGTCTAAATAAGAAAACCACATGAAGACAAAACATTTCATTGAACTCAAGGCTGTATGTGAAATACGTTAGCAAAGGGAATTTGACTCTTCTCCCAGAAATGCCTGATAATCCATGACTGTGGAGAAGGACTGCATTTGGCATTCAGCTATTTTATAGCTGTGCTCTCACTTACAGATGCCGTTGTTGAGTCAGATTGTGGGGACTGCTGAGTGTTGGTAAGTGGGATTTGTTCTCATTTTAAAACTTGCCAGCAAATGTCATACAAATGAACTGCAGTCAACTGCATCTGAGTCCAATTAAATGAAGTTTACTGTATTAAAGGAATTGGGTGGTTTGGTTTTTACCAGTCGTATCTGTAGACAAAACCTAAGCTTTTGATATTGTTTGCGAAGTTTTCAAAGGCACATTTTCTATCAGACAACAAATGTTCTTTGTGATTTCGACCCTATTTTCACTCACTGCAATATTTGCACTCTGGTATTTTCTCTTTCAAAGAAAGTCAACTCTATCAAAATCCAAGTCTTCTCTTCAGTTTGTTTCCATTTTCTCTTTACAAATGAACAATGAAGATTTCGTTTCTTCTCAATCTTTGAACTATAAGGCAATTAAATTTTCCACGGTAAGGGCAGGTAGCAGGTTATTTGTATAATGCTGTTCTGTTTCCTCGAGGGTTGGGTGAAACAGGCTTTTGGGACACAGTGAGAAATGAGACCATTAAGAAGAAACCAGTGCGGCAAATAGTATTGTACTTTTCCTTTAATAACTTTCACATTTGGTGGAATGAAGATAAAATAAAATGGATAGGAATATCTCAATTCAGAGAGGGAAGTGTATATATTGACTAAGCAGCAAAAAAATTCCATACAGATCCTCCCTACTTAAGGTGTGTTTCTGAGCCTCTGAATTAATGCACTTGCAGAGCTTTAGAAATCTAATAGCTTTTTTCAGTCCTGTGAAGAGATGCAGTTTTTAAACCAACGTGTTTGAATGGTTCATGTCTGTTAATGTAGAGTAATTAAGTGAGATGTGAATCCTACACCAGCACCCAGGGTTGAACTTGGAGTTCTGTGAGGTGGAGGACAAGAGAATCTCTGTTTTTCAGTATAAACAAAGCCATTTGAGCACAAACCCCCAGCTTTTCCTCAGAACACTTGTTAGCACGTGGCCCACAAACTTTAACAAGTCCATGGAGTTGCTGCCAGGGCAAATTGTGAAAGTGCCAGACCAGGTTTTGACTGAGTTCTTTTATTCCAGGGAGTTTATCCCTAACAAGTTGTCAGGCTTCCCTTGTACTTCTTAAACCATCTCCTCCCTGTCCTGAGGAGTCTTTTTGCAATTCACTGGTTACTGTGTAATCCAAACTATGCTAAGAGCAAACCTATAGTTTCCTCCATCACATAAGAGGTCTCATATATGTATTTGACATGACAAAGATATTCCACATACACCAAATTAGGGTAAGCATCTCACTGGCTGTGTTTTTTAAAGGTAAATTTCACACCCGTCTTTTGTTACTACTCTGAGCTGCAATTTCATGTATTGCAATGATGTATCACTGGGGTAATCAAGAGGTTTTTCTTAACTTGATTGAAAAGTAATTTTTTTCCACACTGTTTTTCTTTTCCCTGTAGTCTGTTTGAGAATATTAAAAGATACTAGAAGCTTCTTTTCTAATTATTATTATAATTAATTTTTTTTGCACCTTAAGAGTTGGCTTATGCTTTGCATGAAAGAATTGCTCAAAGATTGCTTTTTTCTCATTCAAAATAGTTCTTTCTCCATTTCAGTATTGCTATGTGGGGTGGCACTCCATTATTTGGTTATAACTTTAAGTTCTAAATTGTGAGGATTTTCACAGCCCGTAGTGACTGCCAGATATTGACCTCAGCTTCGTAAACATCCCTCGGCATTTCAGAGGTGAGGAGTTACTTTTCAAACACCTTTGACTTGACAAAGCGTGCTGTGGAAGCTGCAGGAACCACAGAGCCTTCTCTCCCATTTTTCTTTTCAAATTGCAATATTAGTTTGTTTAATTTGACAAGTTCTGATGACCCAAATGCAATGCTGAAAGGCTGAATAATAGCCTGGATGATTTTTGTCCTTTTGGAAGAGAAATATGCCAGAGACAAGCTGTCCTCTGTGGCAATCTTATTAGAGAGATTGAGAAATGAATGGAGCTATTAGAAAACCCAGTTAGGATGTATATGTGAGGAATTATGGCTCTGCCCACGGGGGCGAAAAGCAATGACTCCATTTAGATTTTCAGAATTATGGTTTCTCGAAATGTCGCAGAGGAGTAAAGAACTTTCCATCTCCATCGTTCATCACATAATTGGCTGAACTGCTGTCAGGGTTCACAAGACTCCTCATGTTGTCGTCATTAGTCTCAAACTTCCTAGACAAAGATAAGATTTCTGCTATGACATATAATCAAAAAGATATTACTTTTTAAAGATAAATAGTTCGTTCTGTTCTCTGATCTGGATCTAATAAACTAAGATCAAAAGAAAGCCATTTTTTGCTGTGTTATGAAATGCTACTTTTGGAACAGGAGTCAGAGCTTATTCTATTTTTTCAGTACTGTGGTTCTGCAAACTGGACCTTAGCAAAGATGACCAGCTGTATTTATTCCATGATTATGTTTTCAAATTATTGATTTCTGATAAAAGAAGTATTCAGTTGCTGTCAAAAAAGTCAGCTCAATTTGGTTTTAGAGTGCTCCAGCCTACCAACAGTCCTCATATTTTATATATATATATAATGTAAATATTCATTATAATAGAATAAAATAGACAAAAGTACGTAAGTTTAAGTACACTTTGAACCTCCATTCTTTTTGTGCAGAAAGAGTCAATTATCTCAGTTAATACTGCATTGGTTGTTCATCTCTTGTACCTTATGTTGTAAAAGAGCTCTTTTACCTTCTCTTTCTTTTAGCAACTCTGGTCGTAGCATAACTGGACATTCTTCGGAACAAGGGAGGGATGCTTATATAGTCAGAGAAAATATTTCAATATTTAACATATTTTAAGTTTGAAATTTCTATTTTAATTTATATTTTTCATACCTGGAGTTTCACTTCTGGTTTATGTTTACTTTTGGCTTTAGCCAGAGGATAGCTGTCCCAAGACAAATGTTCTCATGGACAGAGTAAAGCATTTTAAAAGGTACATTGCTACAATCAGAAAGATCAGGACAACTTCAGGCTAACTCTGATGGGTAAGCATTCTTCAGCTTTTTTTGAGAGGTTGAATAGGTTTTAGTAGCAAAATTTATGGAATTCATAGATCTGCTGTTGAATATATTGGTTTAGAAGGGCAGGATGGCAATTAAACTTAGATGATTGTTGATTATAATAGAGTTAAGTTGTTATAGCAACTGGAGGTCTCATCTCACCACTGTGCACGCAAAGGTACATACTAAAGGAAATAAAGGGAAAAAAGACTGATCTTTTCCTTTCTCCCAATAGTCTGCAATCATCATTAACATAATTGATATTCAGAATTTTTCCTTTTCCAGATTATAGTACTTAAACATTACTATGCAAATACAATTAATTCTGCAATCATCAGACTCAATTCAGTGAAATAATTGTAGTTTTTTTAGTTAATACTGCATTTCAGTTCTCTATCATCTTAACCATTTAAATAAAAACATGTAATACTTTCAGTCCTTTTACAATTTATGGGGACAGTAGATTTGCTATATTTCATTCCTATTTAAGAGTTAAGGAGGTGTAATGCTGTACTCTGTCATACTGTTCTTAAAAATGGGTATATTCTGCTGATTATAAACCATAGCAGAGCAATTAGTCAACAGTAGTTATTGGAAAAATCAAGACATGAAAATTTTCTGTGTGCTCAATGTATTGGATTATATTAAAAAGTATTAAAAATGCAATTCTAAGACTTCTATTCCAATTGATGCCAGCTGATTCTTTGGACTGCTGTGGTGCTTTTCATCAATTTATGGGTGTTTAGGGAAGTGTTTCATAATCAGCTGGCAGCACTTTGAATGTTTTGTGTGTGTGACACAATTGAAATTAGGAAATCTTGGATTTAGTTCCTGTTGTGCCCCTGAGATGAGGTGAATAGTTGTATTTTCTTTCTAAGCTGATCATCAAAATATGGAATGCTGGAGTCCCTTGGGCACAGGAAACTGTGTTTGGACTTCTGCCTTCATTTGGTTAAAAGAACAAGCATTTTTTTACTTCATTTTACATCAACTGCAAAAAACCCCCAAACAAACAGTGTTGTTTTAAACTTAGAGGTCAAGAGAAATTAGTTTGATGTGAATGAAATGAAGAGCACTCAGGGTTCGACTTTCTTAATAACTCTCAATTATTTGTTTTGAATATGTTTACCGTTTCTAAAGAGAACAATTTTATTCTTGACAGAGCTGTTGAGAACTGAAATGTCAACTAATAGTTCTAATTACTTGCTCATGATCCTTTCAAAGGTAGTTTGAAAGAAAATGAACACATGCTCTCCATTAAAACAGATGAAGTTTAAATGTCTCCAAATAATGCCTAATTTCAAGTTGTAGAAATGTAGATTTTATGTAAAGGAGGTAAATGGCCTGTTTTCTGGAACCAGCTCTGGCAAAGCTTGGTTGGGCCTTTTAGAACACCTGGCAGCAGAAGATTAGTTAATTCTGACCATTAGAAACCCTTATCATTAGAGTTTGCTATTTAGCTATAAAAATTTACTCCAGGCTAAAGATTGGACTCAGCAATTCCAAACATATGAAGCTTTAAATTACTATTAGGATGTACACAAAAAAAGAAAGTTTGCTTACACATCCGTTACATCTACATCAATAGTTCTCTTCTGGCTCAATATTTTATGTGCTGTGAACTGAGTGCTCTGAAAGTAGATAGACAATATTTCTGGTCATCAGGTTAGAGCCTATTTTTCTATCTGCTCTAAGTTTATTTCAGGTCTTTTATGGAGCCTTTAAATTACATCTGTGCAAAGCTAAAGTATTTTATTTCCTCAGATTTAACTTTATGGTTTTCATTTTTAATAACTTTCATTTTCTTGAAGTATGATATCCTCATTCAGGGCCATCTGCTTCTTTTCTTGTGCTTTTTAAAAGAACTTTTCTGGTTTGGGCAGCTTGCCCTCAGCTGACCACAGGGTGAAATGATAGAATTGTCCTGGTTTGACTGGATTCCCAAGACAAATCCCTCTGTTGTGCAGGTGTGTCCCTTTAGCAGGTGCAGCTTTGTAGCCGTAACATTATTTTGTAAACAATCTTTCCAAAACAAAATATTATCCAATCTCTGAGCTGGGAACGAAGTGAAATGCAAGGAAAGATTGAGAGCCGTAACATTACGTAGGAAACCAGTTTCTGTGTTTCAGAGGATTTTGATGCTTCACAGTGAGAGTGATTAGTTGGAACCCAAACTGCAGAAATTCCCTTGGCAAGAAAGCTGCACCCTGGCTGGTGGAGACTGCAGAGCTGGGAAATGCAGGATGCTGTCAGGCTGCCAGCTTGGCTGCTGAAATGAGCCAAGCTCGTCACCTCCCAGGGACCCTTGTGGGTCTCAGTAACTCCTGAGCCAGCAGAGTCCCCCAGTCCTTGAGCGTGGATCCCTCTGCCACTTTTCACAGACTGCTGCCTCATTCTCACTTCTTCTCAGAGCTGGAGGTTTTATGTGTTATTTAAATCGAGTGCAGTTCAAAATAAACAGCACCTACTTGTCTTTTGAAGTGCAGATCGGCCAGGACACATTGTGATGGCCATCTGTGCAGGTAGGATTTCACCTCTGCCTTTTGTTGTTTTGGAAACTGGAATAGTCACCCGTACAAACTGGCCCTGAAATAAATGAGGTTCCACACAGAGTGGAATCTGCCTACTCACCATCTTTCTAGTACTGAGATTTAAATATCTAGGTTGACGTATTTCTCAATGTTACAAATAATTATTTTAATTACTCTGATTTAATCAAACATCTGATAACACTATAGCTGTCAACATATATGAAGGATGTTATATGACAGGCAGCAGCCACACTGAATCCCACAGTTTTTTCCCTTTGGATTCTGCATTCACTTGGCTCTTATCTCAGTCCTATTTGCACCAGTTTCTGTGGCCCTACTTCTGTAACTCAGCAAGTATTAGAAATCAGGCAAAGCATTTCAAATGTTATTTGCAGTCTTTGTCCTTGAATAAGATTAGGCAAACATTTACCATCAATATTGTAATACGCCTTCAATCTTCAAGACAATACTCGGGATTTAATGTGGGCAGAGCTTTTCTGTTGAATGGGCACAAACTTCTTTAGTGCAGTTTTCACACTGTGTCACCGTGTCAGCACCATTTGGGTGGCCTAGCAGGGATGTGTAATTGTCACCTTGTTCTGATGTGAGAGTTCACATCCTTTCAGGGCCATTTTCAGTGAGTCATTGCACCAACTGTATTTGATATTTCACCTGAGTGCTTTATTAACACTTTATCAGGCACTTTGGCAGCCTTGTCAACATCAAGACAAATACATGTGAAAGTCCTTAGTTCTCCCGCTGTGATCACGAAAACTGGGGAACGTTCTGCTTTACAAAGGAGAAAACAATTAGCTGGCAATGTAGGCTAGAAATGGTGAGCTCCTTTCTTCCTCCTGCTTTGATGAACCGACAGAAAACATATTTCACTGTGGATTTAAAGTAATTTCAATGGAGAGAGAATTCTCAGTAGTTCTCACAATTATCCAAGTTGTCTGAGGCTACAGTTATCCCATAAAGCTTGGAAGGTGTCTGGGACCATGTTTTTCACAGAAGCAGACCCTGAAGAGTGTATTCATCTGTAGCTTTTTGATTTGCTTGATTTGTAGCTGAGAGTGTTATGTCCCAGTTTATTAACTGCAGAAATGCTGCATTGTGTACATTGTATAATTTCTTAGATGATCTGAAATAATGGTTGGTTAATTTTTCAGGTGGGAGATGAGTTAGAGACACTCCCATACATTTTCCTATCTTTTTTTTCAAATGAGAAAATCCAGCTCTGAGATGTTTCCTTGGTGTTTGAAGGGATAGCCCAGCCTTGCTCTTGCCCCAGCTACACTCCTGTGTGTTTGGGCATAGTTGAAAAAGTCAGTGAAGGCAGAGGTCAAATTTTCCATTGACATTCCCTTTTCATTTCCAGGTAATGGGAAGAAAACAGTCTTTGGGGAACTTGCTGGTTTTCGTCATCTCAAAAAAGTTGAATTCTTTTCTCTAAAGGTTTTGGTTGAAATTAGTGCAGATGCTTTCAAATCCTGCATATTGAAGTGTGGAAAACAGGCCGTGTATTCCAATTAGGAATTTTGTACAGAGCTGCAAAAGTTCTTATAAAGGGAAGAGAGAGAGAACAATTAACCTTAACGTGTTCTGTAGAAGACACCAAGACCAAAGGAATGGAATTGGTTTGGTATTTTTAGATTGATTTGATATTTTCAAAAATGTAAGCATGCTAAGTACAAATCTGTCAGCCATTTAATAGAGTTTCATTAATGTCTTATTTTGGAATAGTGCTAATTGAGTACACAATTTTGTCTACTAAAGGCCTTTACTGTAAGATTTTATTCTGGATTGGTGTAAAATTTGGAGAGACCTGATGTATTTCATTTTTTTTTTTGACTGTGGATGAGATGCAAATATCTCAAGCACATTATGTAAGAAGACAAAACATTCTGCAAGATTTTTTAGAAGGCAAGGACAGTAATATTCTCACAGAAGGAGGTGAAGGTGTGATAGATTTAATAAGACTGTGAGGCAGTTATGCTCTGTTTTAATATATTTCTGCTGTAATTAGTGTTAAAAGAAAGTGTTCCCAGCACGCAGGAAAAAATATAACTTTTCCCATTAAATGTTTCACCATATTATTTAAAAGTCAGTGTTTGTAAATAAACTTTAGGGAGTCTCTTTGACAGGCTATAATTTATGCTGTTTTCAGTTGCAATCTCTGAAAGCAACATAAATTCTGAACTAATTATCAAACAGGCTGATTTATGGCACATTTTTTTCTTTAGTACTAATAAATCTGAAAGTTATTTTAAAAGTATTTGTCATATTAAGGTCCTGATTCTGCACAGGATTAAGTAGTGGTTCAATTAGTTCCCAAATCAGATGCTTGGAACAGATGTAAAGATGAGCATGACATCTTTAGCAGGCTGAGTGCTCCAGTCCCAGACAACGTGCTTGTAACAGGCTACCCTTCTCTGTCTCGAAGTGTTTCCAAAACATTTGCAGCTGAAACTATGAAAGCTTTGCTTTTGCCCTGATAATCTGCAAAAATCAGTTTAGAGTTGTGTAAGACTGGCAGTGGTAAAAGGAGTAGTTATTCGGGTTGCAGGAGTATCCTGTGCTCAAAGGACCTGGGATGTTGGAGAGAGTCTCTGGAAAGATTCTTTTCTAGTATTTATTACTTTATCTATTGCATGTTAAAGATCCCTCTTTGTTGTGATGTCAGACATGAACTTCTTGTTAACCACAATTAGTCCAACAGCACATTTCATTATACCTGCAATGACTTATGAACAGTTAATGAAATAGTCACTGGCAAAGTCCAGCCCAGGAGCTATAGATCCTGAGTTCATAATTGCATCTTGACTGCTTAATTGTGCCCCCCTCAGGAGGCCACGGATTGTTTGAGCACCTGGTTATGGAGTTATTTCCTTTACAGAGTCCTGAAGCACCTGTGTAACCACTCACTGAGTAGGTGGACTCTTGTATCTTGGTCTCTGTGACCTCGGTACTCTGTCATAGAAATATAATAAAAAAGTGAAATGGTTCAAGTAATACAAAAGAAGAATCTAAAGCCTCATTTTGCTGCCTTGGTCCTGCTTTCCAATCTTGCTGCATTGTGGATAAGCAACAGTATCATTCCATAAATTACCAAAAGTCAGTTAAAAATGGTATTTCTAACAAGAGGGAGGAATAAAGCAGAACATTAAAATTTAAAAATCCAGTATTATAGCATTACAGTTTTATTTGGTCATGCTTGGATTGTTCTATACACCAAGAAAATAATTGCAAGTGAAATATCAAGACAGTTTTCTTTATCCCATTTAATTATGGCTTGATTAATATTTGATACAGGGTTTGCAGAAAGTTTTTTTTCTTAAAGCAGTAAAACTAATTTTGGATCATATAGGTGTTTTATCTCTTATCAATCAATAAAATATAATCCTCCTTGTTAGTGGGTTATTCTGCCCTTTATTGTATCAGTGACAGTCTTTATACTAATACATCTAATATCTCCATTGACCAGAGCAGAAATTACTGCATGCAGCCTGCAATTTATAATCCACTCTCCCCAACTCCTCATCAATTATTTTTGCTGCAGAATGTAGTGCCACTGATAGGTATTTTATCTTAGTGCTGCATTCCCACTGCCTGCAGACTGTTGCTTTGAAGACTCTTAAAAGCATCTCTGTTTAACAGCAGTAGCCAGTGCATCTGCTCTCAAATTTGTTCCAAGTTACTCACATTCTGTTTTTAACAATACACTTTCATACAGAGATAGTAAACACATTTTGTTTAGTACCAATTTATTCCGAAGCGAACCGTTCTCAAATCCTTACTGAGACTGTGTCAAAATGTGGCACTCAGGAAAAAAAACCTGTGCACAGTGTGAAAAAATAATATTTTTTTCTTCTAAATTGCTGCAATAGAATTTTCTCTAATTAAATTGTAAACTGAATGCCATGTGCTTTGAAGAGGACATCGTGACTATTTTTCATATCATTGACTTTGTCACAGAATGGTTTCTTTCTGAAATCCTTACTCTCAGAACTTCCCACTGAGGAAATGCAAGTACACCAGTGGACAGTCATGACCCATATTATAAACATTGAATCACCCCATTTTCACAGGAAAAGCTCCCCTTACAGGTTGCAATAAATTATTTGTTTATGTGGTGGCTTATAAATATGTTAAAACCAATGTAAAAGTGCATTTGGGGCAAAAAAAGGATCTATGACTGTGAGATTTATTATGTTATAAATATTTGTAAAGCACTGCTTAAATCTCCATGATTTCTTCATGAAGTTGTTTGAGAGACTTGACTGTATTTTTCTCTTACTGTGTTAAATTCTCTGTAACTGTGTGTGGTCATGAATCTCTTGGATGGTTCTGAATGGGAAGGAGAATTTTCAGGGATTGTGCTGAGCTGTGTTGTCTGTCACAGATCTGTGCAGGTTAAGCCAGAACGCTCTTTTTGGGCTGCACCTCCATCCACGGGCCTGGAGGACGGAAATGGCTTTGGCAGGTTTTCTTGTTTTACAGAGTTAGGAAACCAAGGGGCATTACGAGCTCTCTCCTGCCACCCATGTGTTGGCCTTGGCCACAACTCATTTAATGTACTATAGAAATCAGAGAAACAAACAAACTTCTTTTTTATTAAAGTCTTTATGTCTCTCTCTCTTTTTTTTTTGTGTGGAAACTTCAAACTCTGAGCTTTGCATTTTTATAAAACTGTTTCCTTTAATTCAGGGGAAATATTCTTTGTACTTTTTTTATATCTGGCTGTGTCCACGCTGCTATTCTGAGTGCGGATTTCTTAAAACTTGCATGCCTTATACATGTTTCCTTGAAAATAAATTTTGAAGAGTAAGTGGACTCATTCCATTGATACACTCTGGAGATTTGTGTTTATTCTGGAAGATTTAACATGTGGCTCTTGAGTATTGGTAAGAGTACAGTGGCTGTGGTGCCATCCAGGCCAGGTCTGTGTTCCTCTCTCATGGGATGCATCACAGATCTACATTCTGCATAAATCCCTTCTCGTGCCACTGCTCTTTTGGCAAGTGAAACCTCGAGCAGCCTTTGCATCTAAACACCTTGTTAGCTTTCTTTTTTTCCTTCTTTTCCATATGCTTGCCAGAGCTTTTTGTTTTCTGGCATCTGTCTTCTGATCATACATTGTTGCTCGTGCTTCAGACAGGGAGCTGACCTTATTCAAGGTTGCAGACAATCCCTGGCATATGGCAGGAACATCACACCTTGGTGCCACCCCCAGCTCTGCCAAATCACCCAGAAGTCATTTGGGTATGGACCAACATGGGTGAAGTGGTCTCAGAAATTCTGCTTTTCTCTTTAGGGATCTGTCAGCAATGAGAATTGCTTGACTTACATGAATTTGGTAATGGTGTAAAACAAAAGAAAAAAAAATCTTCAGTCTTCAGAAGTCATAGCACAGGAATAGCTCTTCTCTTGGTGATATAGGTCAGTCCTTTTGTAGATGCAGTATGAGGTGTAGCTTCAGTGGGAAATGTAACTTCTTTTATCCCTAAACAGCACATGATCAAACCGTGGCATCCCACCTTTCTTCTTTTTGTGGAGCTGAGGACACGTGCAGGGCTGCAAATCTGCATTGGGGCTATTTCATCTCTTTTCTCTTTCAGATGTTGTTATCTCATCAGATATATGATGTAATACAGAGCTGGCTTTGACTCGGGTTTCTTGAAGTTGTTTTTTTTCCTAGGTTTTCTTGGTAGGAACTAAATCTGGGATCAACAAAAAGTTTGATGGATTTTAAATATCAATATTATTAGAAGTTAGGTGTGAATAATGTATAGTGGAAGTGGAGTGAGACAGGAACTCTAAGGAAAAGGATGCAAAGATGGAAGAACTGCTCAAAAAAATATAGTCTGAAAGCCAAAACATGAACCAATGTGTGAAGGAGAAATCTAATTTTTTTATATATAAGAAGAAATTAGTAATGTGATGGTGTTATAGCAAAGAAATAATCTTTATAAAAACATCTTGATATCAAAATGTGCTGAAAGAAGCAGCTGTTGCAATGGCAGAACTAAGTGGGACATGAAAATTCCAGCTTTGGATTTAGGTATTTCTTTTTATTGCCAACTTTTTGTTGCTGTATTTCTTTCTGCAAATCAAATGAGTTAGTTTTATGTGCACTCATTTTTCAGGTGGGTGAGTCCTGAGTTATAGGTGTGTGCAAACAATTTCAAGCACCTTAAAATTTTCACCATGGAAAAATTAAACCACAGTAGTGATTATTAGGGGGTACAATCACATGAATTCTATACTAATACACCAATATAATTACTTTGTCCTCCTCCTTTCTTTGTGAGCAACTGGTAGGTGGTAAGTAATCTCTTTTTAAGCTATTTTCCCCTCAATATGTCAGAGGAATTATTTGAAATAATTATGAAAGAGACATAGAATATAAATGTCAGAATAGATGTAGATGGGAAAATATTACTACAGAGAGGTTTTGTAATATGTTGGAAATGTCATTTATGGTTCTGTTTTAATGAATGGGTAATTAGTTGGCTGAACTTCGGCTCAGTTCTTAATGGAATCTTAGTGGATTAACTATATTCCTCATTCATATTATCCTACAGAATTTTTCTGCCTTTTTATAATGAATAATCTTTTTGCAGCATGCCAGTATGAAAAAGGAGGGACTCTTCTAGCGTAGAGAATTTGTGCTTTTGTGCTGCTAAATGAATGAGGCGTCTTTTAAATTTAAAAGATGCTTAAAACCCATATGGTGGTGCTGTTCCTATACCTCTTTCTGCAGGAACAACCCCTGCTGCTTTGGATACTGATTGTTATACCTGCATTTCCTGCATGGGTTTGGTTTTGTTTAATCATATTTTTACATTTATTATTGCATTATTGAGTTTTATTCTCCCTTTATTTGCCTCTTGACATCGCTTAGGAAGTTTCACCTGCAGATGTGCAGGTTCCTTTGCTGAAGGGTCGTTCCTGTCCTACAAAGCTGTGCTTGCAGGAGGTCTCAGAATCCAAGCATTTATCTTATAAAATCCAAGTTTATCTCAGCCCAAGCAGGGCTCCTTTATCCCCTGCTGTGGTGGTGAAGACAGGACCATGCCATTCTGCCGCTTGCATTTCTCAGCCACGTGGAGTGAATCCAGAAAAGTGGGATTTTGCTGGTGCACACATGTACTGTTTGGGCAAAACTGGTGGTTTGTGGTTGTCAGACCACATAGATCTGTCTCTTATCTCTACCATCAACTGGACATTACTGGCAAATTGCATTCCTGAGCTTTCAGGTTCACTTTGGAGGCTGAATTTGGAGTTTAGGGCTGGTATATGTGCAATTATATGCCTTTAATTCTTCCAGGTTCAGAGTAGGACGTGGGTAATGTTATATAGAATAAAACACTTATTAACATTTGAGACCGGCTCTAGATTTAAATGTTGATTTCAAAGTCTCTGTGTTTTGAATTCTCTAAAGCTTCAAAACTCTCAAATACAGATATGGAATGCTGAGCCACCCTAAAAGTACACAAAGAAAACCCAGTTCAGCTCTTTGTTTCCCTTATATATGCACAGGTTCCTGTAAGAAATATATTTATTTCCATACAAGCTTTCAGCATGAAAACTCTCATTTTCGCCTTTCTTATGCCAAAGATTCTATTTTCAAAGATATCACATGACATCTTTGTTATATATACACTTTATGCTTATTGTTATGTGTTTTCCAAAATGTTTTTCTAGTTGGGCAGAAGTCTGCCAAGACTTTAAAAAGAAATTAAAAAAATAGAAAACCTGTTTAACATTCAGCTCCACTGAATTAAAAATAAGCATATATCTGTTAGTTTTACTCTAAAAAAATTTCTAATAATCTTCTGAATCAGCACCAGATACTGCTATTGGTTACATTAGACGTTTGAGTAGCTTTATATGCTTAGAGGAAACAAGGTTTCAGCTAAAATAACTTGCATCTATAATTTGTTTTCATTTTCTTTTATTTACTGTCTAGCAAAGTGTTATTTGCAGTGAAATTTGGCATCTCAGCTGAACCATTATATTCAGCTGTAATTAGAATAAACTGTCGGCATGAATTACTGTACTTTGGGTATAGAGTTTTGTTTGGAGACAACCATTTCTTACCAAAACACAGACAGCAATTTGCTGTCTAACTTTGTACATTTGCAAGACACACTTAGTGTAAAATTAATTAGGTCATTAGAAACCTATTATCTCGTCTCAAAGGAACTGATTTTAGAAGTAAGCATGTTTTCTGTGCAAGGTGACAACTTTGCATTCAAACCTGGTTGTGAGTCATCCTTCAGGGTTGGTTCTTGCTTTGCTTCATCCAAACAGAGGCGTAAAAGCAGGTTAGAAGTAGCTCTCAGTATTGTGGTAATGCTGAAAAAAAGAAAACATAATTTATGAAAGGCCAACTTTCTTGGTCAGTGGAATTAATTGGGTAGTGTCCAATCTTGGAAAAATGGCTTTTCCCTTCCATTTTAAGAGCTGTCCACAAACCCAGTGGAATTTTAGTTAGTTCGGGGTAAGTCCAGAAGTCAGGCTAATGAGGAAAGGTGTGCCTGTGAAGTACACAAGGAAGGGTTTTGGATTTTTCTAAAATTAAACTGAATCCTGCTGGTTACACTTGAACTTCAGGTCTAACCTAAAGCTTTTCTTGTCTCCACAGTTGTGTCTCCATTCTGAAGAAATCACCCCTTGGTGAGTGACATAGATTAAATCAATATGTGATTTCCAATCCAGATTTGAGCATTACCTTTAGTACATGATCTGCACTGAAATTTTGCAGAAGAAACAGCAGATCTGAGAAGTTCAGTGGTCTGTTCTCAGTTATATTTGGTCTCATGTCCTGGGTTTTTATACAATAAGTCTCGGAGTGGATGCTGAGTTTAATTCACAGACAAACAGCAATTTCGTAATACAATCCCTTTTTGTTTGTTTATTTAGTAATTGTAAAGGATAGCTTTTAGTTTTCCTTCTGTAGCTATTTTTGAGCTTTCCTTACTTCTCCTACCTCCAAGTTTTGACCTGACTTTTAAAAATTCATAACTAATCCAATCTTGAATATTTTGAAGCTCCTGCTGATAGTAATGATGAAGCAGAAAGAATTTCTTTCTTTTGGGTAAAGTCTCTGATGGGAGCATCTTACAGCTCTGTGATCCCAGAGAAGGCAGGTGACTATTTCTCAGTCCTTGCTTTCAGGACCAAATGATGCTTCTGTCCCCATGATATCATCTTCTGTCCCCATGATATCATCTTCTGTCCCCATGATATCATCTTCCGTCCCCACGATATCTTCTGCCCCCTGAAGCCTGTTCGTGTATTCACCACTGAATTTTTTGCTGACTGATTCCTTCAAATACATCCCTTCACTCTCTCAGTGGTTTCTTTAGCATTTCCCTCTTTCTGTCCACTTCCAAAACAGATTATTTGTAAAGAAATTGGCCATAATGAACACGTCTTCCATAAAGCTTTTTCCTTTTCATGCTCTGCAATGTTTTCTCTCCCCCCCTCAAAGCAGGGAAATCAGTGTAGATCCTTTTGCTCCCCAAACATGCTGTAGGCAATTTAACCAATTTCACTTCTCAACCAGAACTTTTTTTTTCAGTACATTTCTCTGTGCTTTCTTTAAAGCCACCTGCTTAGTTTCCCCTCTCTTTTGGAGACTCCCCTGCTGGGAGCCTGAATGCTGCTGATCATACAGGCAGGATTCAATTCAGAAAAACACAGCAAGCACAATTTACCTTGCAGCTTCCAGCTCCTATGTTGTGTCAGGGGTTTGTTTCTGCTTTCAGTGAATGCACAAGCTTGCCACAAATATTGTTTTGACTGTCTTTAAAATGTGGAAAATCCTTTTTTCACCTTTTTATATTCTAAACTTTTACCACAAAACCCTAATAGACAAATCCAGTAGCACTCTCAGTGTGGTGAAGAATTATTTCACAATTAGACTACAATATGTCAAGAGACTGTAGAGGATAAAGGAGAAAAATAGTCATGCCTCATCCACTACCTCTGTTCTGAGTCAACAGACTAGAGGAGGAAGAAGCAAAAACCATCAGACTTTAGTAAGAACTGTCCTGAAGGGGCTGCTTCAAGCACTGGTCTAATGAATGTGGAATTACATGGAGTTACAAGCACAAGGCAACTTCCTTTTCAAGTAAATAGACTAGAATTTTGTTTAGAGCAATCTGGAGAAAGTTGAATTAGCAGAACTTGGTCCTTAGCTGTTCATCAAAGGTATCTTAATAGGCATTTTAATATTCTGTGTCTGGGACATTGTGTGCTCAAATACTGAAACACTAAACTCTGGTGTAAGTACAAATGCTTCATATTGAGAAAGTGCATGGTTTTGATAAAATCAAAACTTGGGCCCCTTCTAAGCATTGTCAGGGGAAGATGCAGCAGACTGACAGTGACTTTTCAATTTTGCAGTGTAAGTTTATTTGACCATAATATTCATTTGATATGTTACAAGCTAAAATATCATTTCTGCAGAATAGTCAGAATACAGTTAATTAGCAAAGCGCTGACCAGGCACAAACCCAGAACTCTCTAAAATGTGGGGATGACAGCAAGCTGATCCTGCAAGTTTGCTCTGGTTTTAATTGTCTGCTTGTGGCAAGCCTGCCCAGTATTGATGTGCATGCATGGGGCAGGCACCAGTAGGCTTTCTGAAAACCTCCTCACAGAACCCTGGCTTCAGTCGTGCAGACAAACTGCTGCACATCCAGCATGAGATAAGTTCTTGGGGTTTTCTTGGGTTTTTTTTAAGGTAACCTTGGTAAAAGGTCTTAAATAGCCAAATTGATCCAGCTAATCTCAGGAAGGCAGAAGACCATTGCAATTTTGCTTTGTCCTTTCAAAAAACCCACAGGTTTTGCTGATGGGCTTCTGCTCCCAGCGTGCAGTAATTGGTGGCAAACACAAATCTAATTCCTTATTACACAGTATTTTCAGTGGGTTAATGGCTAAGCTGTTGAATGCAAAATAGGAAGCCAATAAGGTGGCTTCTGGCAGAACAAAGATCTGTGATTCACATTCTCCAGCACTGCACTTTTGGTTTCTCTCTTATCTCTCTTCTCCCTTTTGTAGATTCACTTTATGCAAAGTAATCCATAACTAACAGCTGTCAATAGTAGGTTGGCACATAACACAGTGGAGATTTGGTCACTGATACCCAAGTTCTGTATGTTCATTTATATCTGGAGCTCTTAGGAACTTACAGTGTAGAAGAATTTGCAGAAATTAGAAAAATTAGTTATCTGCAACGGTGGAATGGATTTTTTTTACTTAAAGAGGGAGAGAAAAGTTAACACTTTTATCAAAATCTAGCTGCAGTAAAAGAAATTTTCATCCTTTTCACTATAGGGGATAGCAGATGAAAAGAAAGATGCAGAGCTCTTTTGTTATTTTTCACCCTGATTTTATCCCATTAGTTTTTCCTTTTCATTGACAGCTTCATTTTCAAATTAGGATAATAGCATCATATTCTTCCTTTAATTGTATATATTTAAGTCTCTCTGTCTTGGGGGCTTTGTGTTAGCATAAAGAAATCTGTCTGAAATAGAGTTTTCTCTTACATCATCAGGGGCAAATTGTAATCTGAAATTCACGTGGTCTAATTCCAGTGGCCCCTCTCACCCCTACTTACATCTTTACCTCTTTCAAAAAACAATACTACTAATAATAAAAGCAAGAAAGCACAGCAAGAAGATAGCAAGGCTCTGAAGGGTTTGGATCTTGAGTGGATCTTGAGCTTTATGCCCATTCCCTTAGAAGTGTGTGTTGTAGAGCGAGAAGGTGAGCTCCTTAGAGAACTCTAAGAGAACTCCCCCTTGTTTTCAGGACCTTATTCCTAAGTTCCCGAGTTTCCTCTGGATGTTTTACATACAGAAGGGCTGCCGGTTCAAGAAGGTGCATTCCATGTCAGCTTTGTACAGCTCTGCCTCTCTAGAGTGCACAACCGTATTTCACAGGCTGCAGTGCAATGGAACATGGTTAATACATGGTTAATTACTTTGGGACACAGCCAGAGGAAAGGAAATAGGAAAAGAGAGACAAAGTAAAGCTTCTTTATTTGTCTGAATCATATTTGGGTTGATTAATTTTGCATGGACGTGGGAATTACCAAGGAAGGGAGGGCAACATCCATACATGTTATCTTAAGAAATTAACGAAAAGCTGTAAGGGTTTGGGTTCCTCTGCTTTGGGTTTTACAGCCAGGTAGAGTCCAGTACTTGTATTGCCCATATTTTCTAGGGCTTGGGGGCCTTTATTTTCTCTTACAGGGGCAGTAACATGGTGTTGCTGTAAAATAGTAATATAATAGATAAAATAAGATAAATCTTGTAAAATGTCAGTGCAAACTACCCCTTTCTGCCTCTTCAGGAAACCAAAGGCAGGAGAATTTGGTTCTGGTGTGATGAATGAACCTTTGTGCAGGGAGCACTGCACTTCAACTCTCTAGATTATAGGAAGTTGCAGACACAATATCTTGAAAATTAGAAATAACCCCTTTTAATTTTATGGGCCATCTGAAGCTAGGGATGTGGAATGGAGAGAGCTACATGTGCAACAGCTGAACCAACACCTTTAGCCATCTGTTTGTTGTGTTGTTTGTGGTGGTTGATGCAGCTGCGAGGTAGAGGCTGGTTTATTTATGAATAGCAATGCTAACAAATTAATGACATAACAAGCCTGCTGCAAAGGTGCTGACCTTTTGAAAGCAAGAGCAGTAGCACAAAGAAGGTTGACTTGATTAGAATCTATTAGATGTTTTCACAGCTGGTCCCAAGGGTGGAATTTGTGATCAGTCAGAACCACGGAGCACCTGATGAGCCGTTAGGAAGGCGAACCCCATTTCATCAGAAAAACTGTGTTTCTGACAGCAAGTTCACGTGAATCAACAGTAGTTTCACTGTTTTCAATGCTTTGTGTTAATTTAAGCAAAATCTTGGTGGATTTCTTGTTGTCCTTGTTGTGCAATAAACATTTCCAATGGTTAAAGTTGGGGTGATTTGCCATTTTAAAATGAGTGTGTTGTCCCAGAATGATTCTGGAGATCTTCTCAGCTGACTTCCCTACAGGTTGCTTTTGTCTGCTGCAAGACCTCAGGCTACTTTTGACACTTTTATCCTTTCCTTTAAATCTATGCATTACACTGCTAAAAAAAAAAAAAGGTGGTTGTTTTTTTTATGAGCATTTTCCTTTAGTGTATTTGCTGAGTAGAAAAGGAATGAAGGTATATAAAGGCTCTTGAGGCTATTTAATATAATCTTAAATACTTGTTTTTGAAGTTTGTGATGATTTGGACTTGGATCTGTCAGTTTGACTTAAAATTACTGCTCATACTTTTTTCTGTTGGAAAATACCATGTTCTAGGTCAGTAGGAAGCTCACTGTGGTCGTTTTTCTGATGTCCTGCTGAATCATTTGTCCTGTTATGGATGTGTGATTAGTACTTCTAAGAACAATTTTGTGTGTCACATTTCAATAGTCCTTTTTCTCTCCCCCCAATCCTATTTCTAATAAAGTCTGTAGAAATTATTAGACAGCTAAAGAACAGAGACTTGGATTTTGAGCTTCACTACCATCAGTATCTTGTATTTCCATATGGAAATTGCTTTTCAGAACTCCAGCTGAGCCATTGGGATGCCCCTTCTAGCTCTGTATGCATTTTTAAGTGAGGTGCAAGCCTGCTTTTTCTTTTCACAATATGTTTTTGGTAGCTGAAATGATGTAGGTATAATATATCTATATCTTTTACAAAAATGAGCTTGGCAGTGAAGGAAGTGGAAGAATATTATTGGTGGCTCATTGCTGATGCCCTTTGTTTTGTAGGTCAGTGTGAGACAGAGCACTTTGGGAAGTTGAGGTTCTGGCAACCATCCACCTCCAAAAAGATGATTTCATCCTTAAAAGTGTCATGACAAGTGAGTAAATAAATATCTGGCTTTTTTTCCCGCTGAATCAGTTAATGGAAGCCATCAGGATGTCTGTTTTGTGTGATGATAGTGGGCAGGAAGATTCCCAATATTGGACCAAAAAAAAAGAAAAAAAGCCTGCATTTTGTTTACCTTCCTGAAGTGATCAGTTTTTTCAGATTGCAAGGTTCACTTTCAAAGCTCTTATAAATATTAATGTACCTGGAATGTCTTAGAAATATTTAGGGCAGGTAAAATTCCACAAGGATCAGTTTATTTGTTATTTCCTGGCTCCATAGTATAATTATGTTGACTGATTCTTTACTAAACAAAAGGCAGTGTGCTTAAATTCAGTCCAATTAAGTTAGTTGAAAAGTTTATTTGCTTATACCTGTAATTCTTTTATGCAAGTTTAAGGTTGTTTCAAAGGGATGGCTTGTTAAGCCGTAGTAGAGTAGAAAACACTTCATGGGAATTGTATTCCTATTCATTTAATTTTGCAAAACATCAAAAATGCTCTTCCTTAAAATCTGACACATCTAAAGCTTAACAGTGTTTGCTAAATATTTTCAGTCTGTGTAAGGAAACTTTACAGGAAGGTGAACAGAACCACTGACACTCCTCACACAGGCAATCAGAAAGACTTGCAAGATAAATGGTTAAAAAAAAGCATGCAAGAGCCTTGACCTTGGTTTTTCATGAGGAAGGAAGCCCAAAAACCCACCTGAGCCATGGGGGGGG
>WBMV01002212.1:0-201200 GCA_013396655.1 Campylorhamphus procurvoides | reverse complement strand
GGGGGGGGGGGGGGGGGGGTTAAATGAGGCAGAGCTACTTCACTTTTTGGGTTTTATTGCAGAGAAGGGGCTTGTAGTGAAAGATTACTTGTATTCAGGTTCTTTTAAGTCATTTGAGGAGAAAAAGTAAAAAAACCCCAAAATTGTGTAAACAAAGTTCCTTGGTGAAATGTGAGAAAAGGTGAAATCTCTCAGAAAATGCGAGACTAAAGCTTTGAAAGGTGAAAGACTGAAATGAGCCTGGAATAGTGGTTTTCTTTATTCAGCCTGGTGTTCTCCTCCAGGAGAATGAAAAGATTGACTCTAAAGTCACAGCAAATGTGACTGTTGTTGCATCAGCTGCACAGTGGTACCTAATCCCCAGATCGGGTGGTTCAGGCTAACCAGACAAAACCCACATTACCTGTCACAGGAGAAACCTTTGGTTTCGAGGCAGTGGTAAATATTGTTCCAAGTGAAAACACAGCTCAGGCAAAGATGAGGGTTATAAACTCCCATTCGAGGAATGTTGCTGTTATTGTATATTATTTTCAAGAAAAGAATGACTTGAGCAGAGGCAGGACAGCTTGATTTAACTTCTTAAAAACTTCTTCGTGCATTGCTTTCATTAGTCTCAGATTTTATCTCTAAAAATAGCACTTGAAAGTGCCTATCAATTAGATTTATGACATGAAAATGTCATTTCTGAAAGAATCAGATATTAGACGAGATGTGACAGTGCCCAGAACCAAATTGGGAGCAAAACATTTCTGTCTTTCCCTTAGGCATGGGTTGAACTCTAACTTTGGATATAGGTTAAGTTATGGAGACTTAATAGCAGATTGACTGTGTTTGGTTTGGGTTTTTTGATTTATTCCAAGGTCCTTAAAATACAATCCAAAGGGTTTCTCCAGATTCAGCTGCCTGGTTTTGTATGAGAGGTTAAATTCAGGAGTGAAATAGACTGTAAATCAAGCAGGATTATAGAAAATGTGTGTAGTTTTTATTGAAGGTGCATAGAACTGAAACCAAAACCTTCTATCTATCCTTGAGTTTTACTGGGAGAGAAGAAATGTCTTTTTCTTGTCCATGCTATAATTTTTACCATACTGGGTCTATCTCAGTGGTTCTGAACTTCTCCTTAACCTGAGGGATTTTTTTTTTCTTTCCTTTTTTTAAAGGTAATTAAATAAATCTAGAAATCTATTCTCTGAAGTTTTGGAGTCAAATACTTTCCATTCTTTGTTCTGTGCTGGAGGAGGAAGATTCTTTGGGCAAGAGAGGTAAAAAAGAACCCCATTTGCAGGAGATTCCCAGTGCATCGGATGATGAGCTACTTCCAAAGTCTTGCTGAGAGTGAACCTGCAGGTGCATCTGCACACTCAGAGTCTAATTTTGTGATTTAGTTGGAGTCCAGCAGCACTTGGAAACGGCTTTGCTATTGCAATACAACAATACAGAGTTGGCTGTTCCATGCAGGATTTGGTTCAGTATTTTCTGTGATCAGATTTAAAGCTGCAAAAGCTGGAGGAAAAGCTGCCTGGCCAACACTTGCTCACTGAGGATTTTTGTTTCAAAGCTTTTGTATCTACAGAGAGTTAAATGGGGGTCGATGGAGAATTTAAAGTTGAGAATTAATTAGGGAAAGGTGAAGCAGCAAAATGCTTGGTGGAGGAAATCATTGAGGACATCAGTGAAGGGCAGAGAAGTCAAATATTAAAAAGAAGTAATCTACTGTAGAAAATATACTAAGAAGACACACTGTGAGAGTCCCACCTACTCATTCTTCGCATGAAATAATGTGTTATAATTATGAATGTGAAATACAGAGGATTATGGTCACTCACTGCTTGAAAAATGGGCAGAAATATCTGTGTGGTGTGATCTGATAATACACAATCATAGTAACTGAATTGGGGAGAAGTTATTTTGCTAAAAAGTCAATGTGTTCTATAGAAATTAAAGGAAAAGGGAAAGCCTTTATAAATTTTACTTGGATATTTTACAGAATAACACCATTAGTATTGTGCCTTACTATTAATTAATAACCAAAACTGAATATCAGGTGGAATCTTGTCAGCACTGAGATTGATGGTTGTCACATTGGAAGGATAATTTTATTGGGAGAATAATTTCATACTTTTAATCAATTTTTGTCAGATGTTTGGTGCCTTTACCAGTGCCTTTGCATATGCTTTTTTTCCATCTTGAATTAATCTATCACACTAGAACATGTTGTGAATGTCAAAGGATACTGTATATCAGCATACATAGTGATACTAAAGGAATTAGCATATTCTCCTGAAAGATAATAATGTGCTGTTAGGATATCAGTCCTAGACATGTCAGTGATGACTGACAGGAGACCACATTGCTCTGGATAGGCAGATGTTATGAATAATAGTTTGCTTAGTGAGTGCAGACATTTCTGTGTCTCAGCTGGGCCTGCACATTTGAGACAGGAAGGTCTCAAATGCTTATTTTTCTTTCTGTTGCATCTTGATTAGTTGGATGCAAACTGAAGATTGGAGGGAGATGATATGGACTGCACCAAAGGAACTGAAGATAATCAGTAAATGTAGTCTTCCAGCAATTTCTCTCCCCAGTCATACTTTAAGTTATGAAGCCAATATAGCTGTGGCTGGGTTGTGAAATGTTTTAAAACACATCTGCAGTCACACCTGAGCCCAAGCTGCATATACTTACTTAAACTCATGTAGACTGGGTAATAAATTGATTTATATGGTGGTAGGTGATGAAAAAATGAACTGGGAAAGTATTTAACTCCAGATCTTGGCATGCTACCATTAGTAAAACACCCAATAATTTCCAAGTGTCTTGTCCTCTCGTGACTGTTTATTTTTTCCCTTCTCTGTAGGACAGCTTCATGGATTTCTCTTCATTCCTTCTTGTGAAATGGAAGAAACCATCCCAAGAGAACATCCAATGGAGCCTCTGCTGAATCCTGCCATCAAGAGGACACTGATACCTGACTTCTTCCGAGCCTCCCTCTTGGAGACTTCCTTGCAGTGGTAGAGAAGGCATTAAATGATATTTTGAGGAAAACCAGCTTTTGAGCATCACGGTGTTGCTTATTGAGACTTGAGAGATGTCAATGTGTAAATGGACACCTGGACTTCAGAAAACCCAACAATAAATCTCAGCAGCAAAGGGAAAGCTTTCCTGTTTGCATTATTCTGGCTGCAGCAGAGTGGATCAGAGGAGCCCAGGGGTGGGAGAGAGGAATGTTACTTTCAATAAGGAATACTGGTGGGAGAAAAGGGAGGGACAGGAATAGTGTCTGCAAAGAAAATATAACAAGAAGAGAGCTTTTAACTCAGCCAGGATCACACAGAACATGGAGAAGATGCAAAGGCAAACCATAGAACTGATGAAAGCAAGAACTCTTTCAGTTCTTCTAAGTGAACTGTAAAAAATGTATTGGAGCCAGAAAGCCATTGAAAAGTCATTCCATTGACATCCCAAAGGAGAAGACCCATCTTGAAAAGGCATGGTAAGCACTTAACCCATTTTATTTTTGTATTTTTGCTGTCATATGCTTCGTTTTCTTTAATTGACAGTGGTCATTGTTCTCACACCTCTCTGATGTGACAATAACATGTACAACAAAATCTTGCTAGGGAGTTTATAAAACCCTTTTGGCAGACCTTTCTGCTTGATGTTAGCAAAAGGTGAAAGCAGTGCCACCATTTCTGTATTGCTCTACATTGAACAAAATATTAATTAATCCTTTGAGTAGGATAAATAATGGTGCTTTTTATTTCTTCCACCCTCAAAATTAAAGATGCATTGCATCAGGGATAATCTTGATAAAAACTAATCTTTTTTTTTTATGAAAGCCTTTTGCTGTTTAAATAGAGGAAAGGATTCAGAGTGAATAAAAGCTTTAAATCTGTTTTAAATGTTTTTTGCTTTTTTATGACCCAATATTACAAAGCCAGTAGACACAGTAATAAACTCTGTGTGTTTCAAGCATTCTACAATCTTTTCTGATTATCCAAGTGTAGCTTTATTTTCCTATTCCCTTGTTGTCAAGGAATTCATAGTTGTTACCAGCTGATGTCTAAGGGTCCCCTCAGCCCCATGTCCATAAAATCTGTACAAGTCTCAAATCTCAGAAACCACTGTATGGCCTCAGTCTAAATAATGGAATGTTACCTGAGGTAGTAAACCAAGAACATTTAGGGAATCTTGTTAAAGAATAAGTAAAATACTGAAGAAATTTTATTTTACAGCAGGATTTAAAAAGCTGGAGATGAGCAGAGATGATGTTTTCACTCTGCGAGTTGATGGCACAGGGTTTTTATTGACCGGGTCTTATTAACTGTGGTGGCAGAACTGGGGATATGGTGGTTGTCAAGCCCTTGCCAACTCATGCTGTGTTGTGTTTCTTTGCCTACAGCTAAGTTTATTGCTCACTCAAAGCCTAAAATAAATAATAAAATAGAGCAAATGTACTTTTAGAATAAAAAAAACCCAAAGAAATTGGAATATGCAGTCTACTAAGGTTTTCTGAATGAACATGAATCTGAACACCTGAATTGAAACAAAATGCTATTCCTATTTCTGTAAATTATTCATCTTTCTTGCACAAAGAATTACAAAATATTAAACTCTCTTATTTGAGAGCTCATACTGCGGGATTCCAGTGATCCCTGAATATTTTGTGACCTCAGAAAGCATTTGCTCTTATTTTCTAAAGAAAGTTGTTGAAACTAAAAACAGGCTCTCTCTGCAAACAAGTCAGAATAAATCTTTGCTTAGATGACTTTTGGTCTTGGGCTATGAAAATTTTCCATTTTAGATCGAAATCTTTAGTTCTTTAGATGAAATAACTTTAGTTCTTTAAGTGAAACTGGGTGAGCAAGAAACAACAACAACCATGACAAGAATATTCAGGATTTTCTTATATGTAGGAGAATCTTCTTATCAGTTTCTTGATTCCATTTGGGTTCAGGTTTAGCTGAAGCTTTGTTAAAATATGCTGTTGATCTCTGCTTCTGGAAGATCAGGAGATAAAAATAAGTATAATTAAAATAAAAGGTATTGTATTTCTGTGGTAGGGGATGAAACCTCAAAGTGTAACTCACTCAGGGATTATGACCTGAGCTTTGCCTTTGAATTCCCTTGTCACAAAACCAAACCCAGGAAAAGGAAAACTCCAGCCTTTTGAGGTGTGCTTGCTTAAGCATTTTGCCAAAAGAAAAATATACATATTACAAAACTGAAAATGCAAATTTTGAACAAATAGAACATCTGGTGCCAATTGCTTGTAATTATTTTTCAGATTATGATTGTCCCAGTGGCATTATATTGTTCTAATTGATTTCCCAATATCTGACAAAAATATAAACACGCAGTGCATGCCAATCCTTAAAATTACTCTAATAATAAAAGCACCTCAGCACTTACACTTTTCAGCAGTGAAATTATTTGGCAGGTTAGTTATCAAAGGAATGCCTTGCTGAAACTCATGCAGACATTTCTAGGCTGTTCTTGTGGGGACAGACCTGCAAGTGTGTTTCTGTTTGTTGTGCCAAAAAGCACGAGAAAAGGTAGAGGAGGTTCTGGAGATAAAGTGGAAACACCCAGTTAGGAAGTTGGTGCTCTGAAAAGTTCCCAGACAGAAAGATGGAGATGCAGCATTTGAAGGTGTAGCTCAGGAAATTAATATGCTCTGTGCAAAATGAATCAGAGTAATGTAAGTAATCAGTAATGTAAGAGTACATTACTAAGGTTGCTGCAGTCTTTGAATGAAGTCAATATATATATTTAAGCAAATAATTGCATTTCTTAGACAAGCTATTGGAAAACATATTTAAATGAGCTTCTGAACATAATATATCTTAAAAATGCACATGAAGATACTGAAACATTGCAATACTAAGACAAAGCATGAGGGAAACACTGATGGACTGCTGATGGAAAGGCTGGAGTTGAATGCAAATGGAAACTAAGAAAAATCATGTATGTAACAGTAATACAGACTTTTTGATGTCCTGGGGGGGGAAAAAAAGAGTATCTGTAACACAACTGTGAAACAGGACAGTGATTTCAGCGTGTTAAGGAAATTCAGCCTGTGAGAGAGGGAATCTCAATAATAATAATAAAGTAAGACAAGAAAAGTCATGGGAGGTGTAGTGCACAGATTAAATTCTCAGATTTCATAAATAGCTGCTTCATTTGTCATAGTTTGGTGACTCCGAGGAGATACAAATCTTGGCCTAGTTGATCATCGTGCAAGAAATGCTGCTAAATGAACCATTCAGTACACTGATCAAAACATATTCATATTTAGTCTCCTTGCAGCAACAATATTTTTTATAAGTCGACACACATACAGTTTTAGAGGAGGGAAATACTTAGAAAGGAGAAGCCCTCCTAAAAAAGAGAACTGAGGGGCAGTGAGTAGGCAGAAAGCTTGTAAGTGGTGGGTTGACTATTTTAAATATTGTGCTGATAAACTTAGGGTAATTGCATTATAATATATATATTAAAAAAAGAAAGATTTCAGGAAGTATTAAAAAAAACAACAAGACTTATACAAAAGGATATAACCAAGAAATTACAGAGGAGCAGAGCAAAAAGAGAGAAATTCCAAGAGCTAATTGATACTTTTCCAGAATATCAGTCAGGGAAGAAATACCAGAAAGCTGCAAAGTATTTGAGACGAACCCAAATCTTGCCAAAAACTTATGTTTTAACAAACATATTTAGTGATTAAGAGCTCAAGGCTGGTTCAGTGCTGGATCCCTCCTTTGCAGGGTTATGGGTAATACATGAAATTCAGGTATTGCTAGAAAATGTTAATTGGCAGGACCAAGATGGCATTAACTTGAGTTCTACAGCATTTCATTGTCAAAAAATCTGTAGTCTTTTCTTTTAGACCTCCTTCAGCGTGAGTAGAACAGAAAGTAGCAAATGTGTCCCAGTGTTTGAGAAGGAATGTTGGAATTCTACATAAAACTGCTCTTTGCAGAGTTATGAAAAGTAAAACTGATTGTCTTGAGATGATCAGCATGGTTTAGGAGAGGGAAGTCATGCCTGGTAAATCACTGAAGGAGAGAAAAAGGACATTTCTGTCTCACACTGTATACTTGGGTCTTCAAAGCTGCTCCACCAAGAACTTTAAGAGTGTAACCTGCTGTGAGACTACAGAAAAGTTTTCATGTGGATAAACAATGGTTTAAAAATTACAGCACTCCATGTAAATATGGGATGTCAGGTTTAAATCTTGGCCCTGCTCTATTTCAGTTTTGGAGGACGTTTATTAATACCAAAGCTTGGCATATTCTTGATTTAGTATGCTTTGAAACGGAAGAACTTTGAATGTTTAAGCCATTTTTATGGGATGAGAAAAGCACTGTATAAGAATCTTTAGTTCTTGCTAAAAAGTTCCTGAAATTATCCTGAGGAGTTCAATGTTGAGAAAGTTCCATGAGTGAATTCATGAACATTACCCAACAAATTCAATTCTGTTGTCCCCCAAATTTCACTGTACAAGACTCAAAGTCAATTGGCCAATTCACCACTGTATCAGATTTATGCTGCTGGCTTATTTTTCTTTTTTTTTTAACATCTTGATATCACTATTTGCAAAGAAACACAATAATATGCTTCAAGAAAATTGGCAAACAAAAGCAATTCTGTATGAGCTGCAAAGCTGTATCTTTCTGTTTCTCCCAAGATTAGGTAGTGGAACCTCTGGGCATTTCCAAAGATGAATAAATGCATTAAATGAATACACTGACCAGTAAGATCTTGTTCTCAATTTAAAAAATAAATTGCATTAGGCGCAGATGCCTTTAGCTTCTGTGACTTAGACCTGGGTGACCATATCAAGTTTTAAAACTTTATGGTTTTGTGTTACATCTGTAAAGCAGATTGCACCAACATGGAAAAAGAGTCTGAGGAATTTATATGCATTATCTTAAAGCCAGATTATAGACATTGGAATGTGCTGACTACAAAGCAAGTCCATCAAATATTCAAAGGAAGGTGCCAGCAAGAGATGTGGGTTATAACAGACCTTGGGTAAAAGTTTCCTAGTAAGTGTTTTGATAAGAGTAATGATTTTTACTGTTTAAATAAATTGATGCACCACTATGGTGAATATTTAGATTGCAGTAAAATCAAAGACTGTTTAGGTAAGTGTTTTAAGTCTCCTATGGAAATATAAATATTGCTACAATGCACATTGCAAGGGAAACTGCTCCAGTCGGTCATTATGTAGTTAAAGTAATTATGGACAAGGTCACAGGAACAAATTCTCTCTAATGAACCTTCTTTTTCACTCTTGAGAAGTTCAGTCACACAGGAATTCATGGATAAAGTAAAGTGCATACCCTTAGAAAACTATTTTCTCCTACCTTAATGGTTAGGGAGTGATGAATTTAGATTTTTGGTCAGCAGGAACAATTCTGCTGAATGTTTCCCCCAGTACATTCTTTTTCCATTTTATTTTTTCACTCAATGCTCAGTCTGAGCTGGGTTTACATATACAGTCTATTTGGCTGATTAAAGGTCATGTTTTATAGGACCTGAAAGGAATATCAGGTTTGTTTTGTTTCTTTTTTTAACTTTATAATCTTATTTACAATTTCACTGTTGCATTTCTCATTACTACTTTCACTGCCACTTTACAGAACTGGTCCTGATATTTTTGCAGTAGAACTTAATACTGTAGTGAATATTGGTTTGCAAGATAAGGTCCCAGTGAATCCATTCTCAAGGCATTGTGGTCCTCTCCCTACCAGATAACACCAACAAAAATAGGTTTGTGAAAATTTAAAAATAACATGCAATTTGTATGATGCTGCTGTAACTAAAGCTCATTTCTGCGAAGGATGGTAATGGCAACAGGATCTTACTCTATTAAGAGAAATACAGCAAATTTCCATGAGTTCTCTCTGTAAATGAGATCTGTGAGTAAACATCGTCTGCAGAAAGAACATTTTCTTTTTCATGAAAAGGCATGAGCTGCTTTTCCTGGGATTGATTTTTGTTTTTAAAGCCCACCCTGGCACAAGAAAACACTTATATAGGGCCAGGCTTTTAAAAGGTTGGGCACAGGCTCTGTGAGAAACGGCAAACTATGGCAAATCTCTGGGGTCTGATCTTTGTGCAGGGACCATTTCTGTTCTTTGTTGTCCAGTGCCTCCTGCCATGGTTTGGTTTTTGGGTTGTCTTTTTTTGTTTGGCTTTTTTAATATAGGCATATGGATATTTAAAATAGACTTATGACTTTTCATAACTGTGATTTAACCTCCCTTGCAGGTGATTCCAAAGGTGTTGATAGAAAGGCTGTTTATCAGTTGTGGCTCTTCTGTTACACTCAATTTTGACAACCTGAGACCCACCCAAGACCCCTCTTGCCTTCAGGGTATGTATAAGCTCTTACTTATTGGTGGCAATTACATATTTGATTCTAATATGTTCACTAAGAATTTTCCACTCCAATTTTTTTTTTCTTTTTTAATTGCAAGGATTTCATTCTACAGTTTAGTTTAGCACAAATTCAAATATGGTATCAAAGAGCTGAGATACAAGAACTAAAATTCTATACTGACCAGATTGACATCTTTTTTAAGTGGGAAGAGTAGAAATTCTGGTTTGACTGAAGAGGGAAAATAGCATTTTAGCTGTAGGACCAAGCAGCCTCTGCTCAATACTTTGCATAACCACAATACTTGGTGTGAATTTTGTTCTGTTTGTGTTTCCTTAAAACTTTCACTGATTCCCCTGATGTCAATACACTTAATGAGTTGTAAATCAGTGCCAAATTTAGCTCCTACCTGAAGCACTAGACCAACAAAAGCAAAGCAATTCTGAATTCACTAAATCTTAATGTTGTTTTAAAATAGTTTTTAATGGGGTTAATTTCTTTAGGTTTTTCTTTCTCTCAGGGTACTATAACTTGATTAATATAGTTTCCTTTCCTTTTGACATTGTAACACGGTCTCATTAGGCCTGCAATGAAATTGAATTGCCGTCATAATATCACATCATAAAGGCATATTAACAAAATCTCTATAGACTTCTATTGGAATCATTTTTCCATCATAACCTTAATGTCATTGAGGGAGAAGGCTCTTCCTGAGTGGAGGGAGAAAGCAGAGGAAGAAACAAACTGGCTCTGGGACTCTCATTTATAAGACCTAGATTTGTCTTGTATTTCTTCCCAGTTATTGCAAGCTAACTAGTTTAAATTTTACACATAAATACTGTGCAGTCTCTCAGTTATAAATCCAATCAATTCTATTGCTTGTTGTTTGGGGAATTTATGTTTTCAACCCCTAAAAGCCTTATAAGCCAGTTATGCTTTGTTATTTTGTAGAATGCTCTTCATAACTCCTGCCCTACTTAGGCAAGTGAAATCAGTGTTATCCACTTACAAAATGCCAAGGTATGGCTGATGTTTTGGTGACATGCAGGAGCTGAAAAATTTCCAGCTTACTTTTGATCCTTCCTTGTCTTATCCATGAAACAGATTTTAATCTTCTTCCCTAATTTACTGGCTTTAGGTCTGCTTGGTTGGCTGCATTCTATAAAGCTGAACTAAAGCTGGTTTTGCCAATTGATTACAGGGCAGAATTTAAAACTCAGGGAGCATTTTCTGCAGGTTTTGGGAGATTCTTGCTAAAGTTCATTTTCTGGACTGAGTTACTGTGCTTTCATTACCCTTAATAGTTTTCACATTGTCTGGGTGGGTTAATCAAGGAATAAACTCAGACAGTAGGTGATGCACAAAGTTAGACATATATATTAAATCTTATTAATTGAAGTAACACATTTGAATGGAAATTAAAATATCTGCTTCAGTAGAGAACAGATAATTTATAAAAAATATAAATGGTTAATTTTATAAAACTGGAGTGTTTTTCTGCCATGTTTTCTCCTTTTCCAACTGGTCTAATAAATGAGATCTTTGAAGTAGTTCAGCTTTAATATCAAAATATGTAATCTAGTTGCAATCTTTTCCAGTCATCCCAGAGACAGGAAAGAGGGCATGGTAGGAAAAGTTCAGATTCTGGTCAAATCTTTCTGGTTTTCACTGAATGTGGAATCCATAATTCCTCTCATTCATCCTAAAATTTTCCTTCGCACAGAAAGGAAGGTAAAAAAAAATAGATTACTATGAGTAGTAAATGAGTCTCATCATTGGTGGGAGTCCCAGCCTCCAAAACAGAGTGAGTAACAAGGGTCACTTAGGAACAACATCAGTCTCCTCACATGCAAAGAAATCTAATTCCACAAAGGACATGTGTCAGCTTGAAGGTTTGCATGAGCAGTGTTGGAGCTCTTCTGAGTTCCTTACTCCCTCCTCACTGAAGCCAATGGGCCTATGTTTCCTACAGTGCTATAAAGCCCCTGGCAAAAATTATATTCTGATATTTTTGATATAAAATTTGGAATACAGATGCCTTGGAAGAGGGCAGGCTACAAAACACAGCCTTGCAAAGTGAAATATCTGAAGACATTTGCATGATTAACTCCCTGACTATCCTGGGATGATTAGATCTGCCAAAGTCACACGTTTAAAGCATTCAGCCAATTTAATCAGTCTGAAAAGGCTTAATTTATTTCCAAGTGTTTAGCATGATTATTGGTTTAAATCATAAACAAAAGTTAAGGAAAAAACACCTGCTGTGGGTGGTGGATCACTTATGATTTTATGTAAGGAGGCATGCTGATATTTTGTGGCATATTCTGGCACAGAAGTAGTATAGGCATATTTCTGTCATACTGGCAACTGTGTATTATGTTAAAATAAAATATGTAGCAAAAGCAACACCCTCCTCCTTAAATGAGCCCCCACTCCCCTGGCAGTCCCTGTGATCAGAGCCTGAATCTTCCCAGCTCCTGAATCATTGAAGGGAGTTTTCAGTACAGAACTGCAGAGCACTGAGAAATGATGTGACAAGCCGTTCTCTTTCTCTCTTGAGTATTCCTCCCAGTTCTTTTAAAAAAGAGAGAAAGCAAATTAATTTAGGTGCTACTCAGTGCTGTTTATAAGGAGAGTTGAAAACCAGGAAAATGTCTAATTATAATGTTTTTTGTTGCTGTTTGACGTACAGCACAAAAGCAGTCTGAACTTTTCAGAGGACATCCTTTATGAAGACATTACTAATCTAAGGAACAATAGCATCATTTATTAACTTTGCCTGTGTATTCATTCTAGGCTTTTGTGTTTGGGAGGTATCACTGAAGCATTAACTGACTGATACTTGCAGCATGCCTATCAGGTAGGAAAATAATATTAGAACTGCTGAAAAGTGTATCCCCCAATAATTGTTTGATGGAGAACTGCCTGGAATTACTCCAAACATTTGCTAGGATGACTGGGGAGGTGTTTCTCAGGTTCGCTTAGAGAAAGCAAGAGTGCTGAAGGTGAAGAGTTTGCCTACTGTCAAAGAGAAAGTTGGTGTGAGGAGTGAGCTACAAATCATGATTTTATTGTTGCAGTGTGTCTTTAAACATACCACACTTCCTTCTACAAGGACACCATGGGACAATCCCAACAGGCCTTTTGTCCAGCCTGATATGGCTGGGTTTGTATGGCCCAATACGTTTGGGTTTTGCCTCTTGGGGTACATGTCCCTTCCTAGAGAATGAGACTCCTTGCTGAAAACTGGTTGGTTGCTTGGTTTGTTTGAGCACACCAGAAAGAATTGCTTTCCTCAACCCTAAATCAAGCAAATTGGTATCTTACTTGCACACAAGGTGTCCCTACTGATTTACTTGTGCCACCTGAGATGCTGGGGTGGTTTGTGGTGCTGCTCCTGGGGGCCCAAACTTGGTCCTACCCAACCTGCAACACCAAAAGTGTTTAGGGACACCAAGCTTGTGTGGGGACTGGTGCTGTGCTTTAAGGCCTCCAGTAGAGGATAAAAGTGCAAAATAGTTTTCAGAACTTGCAGAAGTCATTTGGAAAAGAATAGGACGCAGCTTAGAGGATTCAAAGGATTCTATGTGGGTAATGCTGTGGATAAAACAACCTTTGATTTCGGAAATTTTTAGCAAATTTAATTCACTGGCAATTAATACCAGTCATCTGTGTATTAGGGGAAAAATCAAACCTACAAGCATTTAAAAAAGCAACTTTCTACCTCTTTCAGGCTGTTTAACCCAATCATCTCTCCTCTCTCCTCTCTCTTCCTAAACTCATCCCTCTGCCCCTACCAGGTATGGGCTGCTCCCTGTTTCACCTCTAATCCTGAATTCTACCAATTCCAGTTGTGCAGCACACTTCAAACTGCTGGAGAAGCTCCAGAGGTGAGGGTAAGGCTGGCGGGAGGCTCAGCCATCCTGCCTGACAGAGTTTTAATTATTCGGTCTGAGGGAGGAGGAGGGGACATGATGGAACTCCAAGTGTCTCCAAATTGCTTCAAAGAGAAAGGGAATAATTTGTTTTCCATTGCTCCTGGGGACAGGATAAAGAATAATGGAATTAAACGGCAGCAAGGCAGATTTAGGCTAGACATCAGGGAAAAAATTCCAGTTGTAAAAATAGTTGTGCTGTAGAATATATTGCTTGGGGAAATACTGGAGTGTCTGTCACTGCAGTACTTAAGGGCAGACTAAACAAGCATTTTCCAGGGATAATTTAAGCAGGGGAGATCCTGCATTGACTTCTGAAGATGAATTAATTCAGTTCTCCAAGTCCACCTTTGTGTTCTGTGATGGAAGCTGATTCCAATCACGAAATAGATGTGATTCTGCTTTTGAAACAGTTGCTTTAGGACAACAGTCAAGTGATATCTCTCTCCTGGCCATTACAAGGATGAAGACAGAACAGAGACAGGTTAATCCTTTTTTTATTTCCAGGAGTTGTTTTCTGTTCCAGAAAGAGATGTTTCTTTTGCTATCTAGTTCTGGCTGTGGACTACAAATTACAGCACTTTATTTTCTTTGTGTGTTTTCCCCTCTGATTTAATCACAAGTGAAATATATTTGGTAATGATGTTGGACTACAAGGGTGGTATTCTGTGCCTGTTCATGTACATAAACACCCTGATAAACCAAGGAGAATAACCCACTCACATTTAATGTGTTGAGTTCATCAGAATAAATGGCTATTGCATTAAAAATGAAACTTTACAATCGCTACTGGAGTTAATTTATAAAATATAATGTCATGAGATGGAGGTTTGGGGTTTTTATTATTATTTGCTGCTTGCTCAAGGGTAGCAACAGTGCATTCTTTAACATATGCCAGTACAGCCTGTAAAGAGAATGCCCCTTTAAAAATAGCAGGCCATACTGAGCCTTCAAAATGTCACTCCTTTTTACCACTGTCACTTGCTTATGGCAATCTTTTGACAATTTTATTGGAACAGATAGTTCATTCTGGCTATATTTGAAGAGAGAAATCGCATGCAAGTTTTTGTTAATTAAGGAGAAGTTACTTATAAGGAGAAATCATGGTGGATTGAGTAACTTTTACTTAAGAACATGATTATTCCATTTGTACTCTTGGGTGATGCACTGGGTCTTTCCCTCTTCTGACACAGGCATTTGGCATCACTGTCACTGTCCCAGAGGTGTTGCTGTCTGCATCAACTTGTCTGAATTCAACTTGATTCCTACCTTGATTGCTCAGTCACCACATATTTGGTATTTCAACCCAGAAAACATTTTGGGCTGAAAGTGTGGCATCATTTTTCCAAATGTTTTCAGGCAGTAGAGTTAATAGAACTAAGGGTATTTTTTGAGGACAGAACTAGTCTTAAATGGTTGGAAGGGAAAAAAATTTAACACTTCAAAATGTCCACTCTTACTGATTTTTGGGCTTATCTGTGATTTCTGGACTTTATTGATGGCATAAATAGATAAAATTATTTAACATAATGCTCTCTGCTATTTAGTTTAATTTCTTATGGACATTTGGGCATTTTCACAAAAATACTCTCTCTGTAATATTTAGCTGGACTCAGCTGTGTGCTGTGCCAGTAATATCAGTTGTCTGGGCTTGCTCTTTAGAAATTTACATTATTCATTGAGATTTGTACTGGGCTTTGTGTTTGGGTGTAATAGGTTTGGTTGTGACAGGACAGGATATAAGAAGTGCACTAGGAGAGAGCAGGGAAGCATCACAAATGAAAAGTGGCACTACATAAAATTTCTAAAAAATATTATTATAGTGTTCTTGCTGAAAGACTTGCCTTATCTACAAATGTTTTCTTTTAAGGCCACTTGATGATTAAAAAGATGACAAAGTTTATTTTCAGAACTCACTGTAAAAACATTTTTCGTCCGCTGTAGATTTCTGTTATTGCATCTATATGCAAATAAACTCCCATTTTTTTAGCTGCACAAGCCTGCCAGTTTCAAACAAGAAAATCCTCATCTCCACCTCAACATGATTATGTTAAGTACAGGATTATGTATATAATGCATACACAAAATTGTTCTCGTTTTACTTTCCTGCTCTCTGTGCCAAATTCAATTTGGATTTATTAACTACAGTCTGATTTGATAGTAGTCTCTGGACCAGGAAAATATTTTTGGTGAAATTTTAACAGTCACATCACATTATGTAACAAATGTCTTGTGTCATGTACTATTATTTCAATTTCAGGTTGTTTGACATGATGTAATGTGAGCTGAGATATAGTAAGTGATGTAGAATAATGCTTGGTGCAGTGTGCCAGAAACATGGTTCGTGTTCCTCAATGTTCTTTAGCTTTTGGTACATATTACTGATCTGGAGGGGTGAACAATCTTAGTAGAAGGGCAGGTGTGACAAATATAGCCCAAATATCACAGTGCATATTCCTCCAGTGCAGGAATCTCTGTAATCAATGAGTGGCTCCATTACCTTTGGATCACACCTATAACCTTTACATTTATAGTGCATGAGACCTGCCTGAGAGCAGGTAAGATGGATCTGTCTGCTGCAAGGATGGCTTGAGACAGACCAGGCTCTGGATTTGTGTCTCCCACACAGAGCTCAGCCCTTCCTTGCAATTCAGAACCAGCTCCATCACGCTGTGTGTTTATATGTAAATGTTCCTTGCTCGGTGAAAACTGGAATTTCACATCCCAAACTCTGGCTTCCAGGGAATATTAGGTCAGTATGTGTGAACAGATGTCTGACTCTGTCAAGATCTTGAAAACAGTCAAGGCCTAAGTTTAAAATCTCAGTTTGTTGTGTTCCACTCACTTCTCCAAGTGTATTTAAACAAATGATTTTACAAACATTCTCTTTCCCCAGTTGCTTTGTCAGCCACTTAGCATCCCAGATTCTTAATGTCTCTTCCAGAGACTTTAATTCTTTTAGACTGCCTGTTTACTGACAGCTGTTCTCTTCTTACCTACTTGTTTGCAAAGGAGAAATTAAAATGTTAAGCAATATCTATTTGCAAAATCTTTGCTTAATAGCTGGGCTCGCTGGTGACAGCCAGGAAGTTGTCATTCTTCCTTCTTATGTTAGAATGCAGATCGAGGGAGAGTAACCAGGGGAACAAGGAATTTTCTGTACTTGTAAGCTCCACAAATGCATGCTGGAGGCATTGCAGGCTCCCTGTTATCAGTATATCACTGGAGCTCTGTGCAAACAGAATATAAAAATAATGCCTGTAAAAAGCAAAGGAAGGCAGGGTATGCATTATGTAAATGTACTGAAAAGCCCTCAGAATGATTTGCATGAAGTAATGTGGAAAGTGAGAGTATAATAGTTATGGAGACCTTGTCCTGGCTTTTTGGTGGCTGGCTGTGCTCAGTATAGCAATGTACATAGCAAATCAACGTGGAAGTGCTTGCAGTGGTCAGAGATTTCCTGCTGTGTGCAAAGGTTCAGTTCACAGCTGTGTGGGGGAGGCAGAGTTGGTATTGAAAACTGAAGAAAAGTTGTGATTTATGTAATGTGCTTTGAAACTAGGCAAAGTCATGCTAGACAGTGCTGGCTTTCTGAAGAGATTCTGATTAAGCATTATTGCATGGGCAAAGGGAGTGAAGTCATGCTTTGTGATTCTCGTTTGTCAATTTATTCTTAGTCCAAAAAGAAAGAAAGAAACAAAGCCTTTGGATTTCTGCTACAGTTGTATAAGGACTTGGGAAGGCTTTTTCATATGCATTTCTGTATCTTCTCCACGGGTCCCATTGAGTTATGCACATCAGGCAATTTTAACTTGTCTTTTAATATCTTGTTCACTAACTGGTAATGAGACCCTGTGAAATTCAAGGTACTAAGTGACAGTCCTGTTATTGCAGGAGCTCACAGTCCTGCCAAGTGAACTGAAGTTTTAGTACCTCGGGGTAATGGAATATTTCCCAAATATTTACTAAGGAAATAAGGAAACAGATGAGGTGGCAAGTCGTGGGACTTGCTGTGGGGAAACCCCATGTGGCAGGACTGAGGTTCTGCTGAAGTGGGACTGTGAGATGCAGAACTTCACTAGAAGCAGAAAATCTTCACCCTTTTAAGAGCTTTAGTTGTTCAGCCTGTAAATTGGTACATAGAGGGAAAAATTTAATTTCTGAACTGTCCCAATAATATGTGTGGCAGGTCTTGTGTTATAATTTAGATTGTGAGTAACATCTGCTGGTTCTGCAGCAAATATGATATCTCCCTTCAGGGTTTGGGTTCTTTTAATTCAAATTTATAGAGAATTTTTAATGAAATAGCATGTTTAATTCTGAAAGAACCACTGGTTGCTGGAAGGTTAAGTTAAATAATAACTTACACCTTAATGTGATCGTTGCTGCAGTGATATCACCTAGGCATGGAAGTGGAAAAATGTTGGTTTGGTAAAATGAAGGTAGTTGTTTCTTATGTGTTTGCTTAGAGGTAAGAAAAAGGTCAGCTTGTATTTCTCCTGGTTTTGTGCTCAAATCAATCTCCTTTCCTTTCCTTTTAAGTATTTTTTACTCTGGAAAAAGTCTAGAATATTTTTATTTTCTGATGGAGGGACTCTGACAAGATGGATGTGGGGATAAAGGAGAAGCACGAAGTGGAACAACGCACAGCTGAGTTGGAACAATTTGGGAATGATTTGGTGCTTCATAAGGCCCACTCAGTTCCCAAACAGCAATCTGACAAAGTCTTTTCTGTCCAAGTCTCCTGTGTGGAGATGATGGATGAGGGAAAAAAACCCACCTTTATTGAATGGAAATAGTTAAAAATGGGAGTTCAATACCTTTCTAAGGGTATTGTTGCAGTGTCCTATTTACTTACTGCAAACTGGCAGAACCCAATGTATCTGTATGGCTTTAAATAAATATGCTCTCATGGTGGGATTTTAAAGAGTGTCACAGGAATAGAGATTAAATTTTTTCAAACAAGCCAGATTCATTAAATTTTGAAGGTTTCCCCCCTCTTTTCACTAAATAACAGCAATAGCAGATGTTTTATATTCATACATATTTAACTTTCAAACTGATAGAAACATGTGTGAGCCTGAATAGTCTGAGATACTTCCAGATGTATCTTGGGGCCTTTTATGATGGACTCCACTAGAGTAATTCACACTTGGTTGTGTCCAAGAGTTATACAATATAGCTCTAATGAACTTTAAAGTGGTTTTCTATGGAAATTTTGGCCAAATATGGTCCCAGTGTTCTTACTGAATTCTCCCCTGATGTAGAATATTTCTTATGCTGGCTCAGCACAGCAGCCACCCTTGGAGACATTGTCTTTTTCCACATCTCTGTTCTGAGTGATGCTGTGTCAGAAGCTGGTTGGAAACCATCCTGATCCCTAGCTGGAAGCCCCAGGTCATTTCTGGGGGAGCAAAGGACAGCCTGGGATGTCAGGTCCTGTATTCATTACAGCTGTTTTGCAAAGAGCTCTATGCTTTCTTTGTCTGTATTCTTTATCATATATTTCCATAAAAGTAAACACAAAATGTCAGTCTCAGTTAGTTCGTGTTTCAGTAGTGAGTTGGTCTTTTGGTTTTTGGGCTCTCCCCAAATAATTTCTGTATGAACCAATGAAGTAAGATGATTTTCCTATTGTATTAAGTATAATAAACAAGTAGGCAGTGATTGATCTTTAAGGAGCTTTGCATACAACTATTTCAGTGCCAGAATACACAGAGGCCAAAAACTGTGGAGAGGGTTTGAATGTGGTTCTCTTTAATACCTTTTCTGGTACCTTTTTTCCCTTCAAGTGAACCTGACACCGATTGGAATTCCCTAGAACTGATGTTCTCTATTCTCCTTTTGAACTCTGTTAACATTTAACCAAACTCATCCTGACAGTTTACCAGATCTCTCTGGATTTACTGAAATCAACATGACTCTCAGTCACTTGACAGGGATTGGTTTAATTTGCAAGTGTGAAATGGTTGTTGCCAGCTGTAAGTACATAATATATCCATGAAAACAAGTTTTATTTTCAGGCCAATGACAAAGATACTTTGCACTGCATGCAGCACATGCTCAGTAAGTTGGAAATAAAACAGGAGGCTATCAATCTCTAAACTTGGCTAAGTACTTTAAAGATCACTCTCCTCAGGGTACTAACTCATTGATTAAACACACAGACCATTTACCAAGTAGCCTTGACAGTTAATCAATAATTCTTTGCTCTGTTCACCACCATTATCAATATTTAACATGCAAAATAAAACTTATCTAATTTTGCCTGTGCTATACTACTTCCATAATTAAAAAAGAATTAACAATCTGTCCCAAATTACTTTATAGACTGATATTTCAGCAACTCAGGCTGTGGACATTAAGATTCAGCTTTCAGAGAGTTTTGAAGTAGCAGTAATATCTCAATATCACACTCCAGCTTGGAGGTGGTTGCATGGCAGGAGCATGTCAGGAAGCAATTCAAACTATACTCTAAACTATTTCATGAAAAGACACCTCTGAGAAACTGGTAAGATTCAGTTCAGTCTTCCTGAGTTTGTAGGAATTTAAGGAACTTAGAAGAGTTTGATGTAATCTCTGGTGTTTCCAAAAGAACTTACACTTTTCAGTTTATGCGAGCTATTGAAATTCTTCAAAAACAATTCTTTTATCATAGGAAAATAGTTATTAAACTTGAGCTTCCACTCAGATGTTGCTTGATATGACAGAGGCTGGAGCAGGAAACTGCTCCCCACATCTTTACCCACCACTTTCCAAGGACATGAAGTGTTTCCATCTGGGTTATTTCTCTTAATTTTTTTCCAACAGCATCAGATTGCTGAAGCAAGTGACTTTCAAAATTCTTAAGCTTAAATTCTCTTCAGGAGAATGAGAATATTAGTGTGTCATCACACCAAGTCTAGCGTGTGTGAGTACCATAGTATCTTGATAGAGAATTTGGATCAGGAAATAAGAAGCACAAGAGTAGGAAATCAACATAAGCAGGATCTAATTTTTTTCTCAATTAGTTTTATCCCAATATCAGAGAGGATAACATTCTCCAAAGCTGTTTTTGTTTTGCATCAATTTTTCACTTCAATGGGAAAAGCAAAGCCCCTGCCAAAATACGCATAAAGTCATTCTAAAGAATGAATTATTAATAAAAACAGTGATAAAGCTTGGTCCTGCTACCAGCAATGACAGAAATTCTGGGGACTTCAGTGGGGTCAGGGCTTGCCTCACATGACTACAGACAAGCCAGAGAGAAAAGGCAGCTGAAAGCTATTTTTGCATTTCACAGGGTGCTTTATATCTCTTTTTAACACCATGAAACAGATTTTAATCTCATGTTAAGTGCCAAGAAGTGCCCCAGTGTCTGCTTGGAAACAATTCCTGATTTCTGAATAAATGATTAGTTGCAAATAGTGCCCTGATATCTGTAGTCTTTATCACCCCTTGTTTCCATCTCGTGCCGGATTTTCTGTTTCTTTTCTGCAGAGAAGGAGCTCAACTGACAGCTTTATATATGATTCGTGCTAGATAAAAAATTATTAGAATTCACAATGTGGTTATTATCATTTGGGATATTACGTGCCTGCATAAGTCATTGTATAAAGGATTAAAAGCCTAAAAAATGTTAATAATAAAGCCCCCAGATCTAATAACTTTAGAGATTAGAATTAATTGAATTAGTCTTTGATCTTGGGTGTTAATTTTTAAAAGAACAGTTCAGTAGGCATTTGCCATTGTGTTTTCAAAGGACATTGCTGAGGCTGGATGGGAATGCTGCTGTCCCATCATCTGGATGGCAAAAAATGGACAGCAAAAGCAAAGCTGAAGAGAATTTTTCCATCTAGCTTTGTGTCAAGGCAATCAGCACTGAAGTGATTGTTGTTCAGGACTTATAGGTGTTTTAGCTTCCCATTTTAATTTGAGGAATGTTTGCTGTAAGGTCTTTACTCACTGATGAGGTGGTATTAGTTAAAAATGGTGAAGCCTTTGTGTATGGGTATCTGAATACAGCTATTACAAGGGTTAAAGTAACACCTGAATTATTCAATTCCCACTATTATTATATATATTAGCTGATGCACGCTTACTCAAACTGCTCTGTTGTATAAGCTTCAGGCAGGTAGTGAGATCAGAACCATTTATTTGAGATTATTATTTTTATGTCACATTTGTAAAACTATTTTATTTCACATTATTCTACCCAGATTTGTGCTTAATGTAAAGGCCCTCAGTGTTCCTTTTCAATTACACAGAGCTGTGTAAGTAAGGAGTTATGCTACTGGAAAAATCCAGGGATGATAGTCAAAGAAGGCTCTATCTCCTGTTACTTTCCTGACTGTATCAGAAGGAGGAAACATATATCTCCTCACTGCCTGCTTGCTACGAGTCATGTTTTTGCAGATAACTTCATCTTTATTTTTGTCTTGCTTTTTATTATTCAGAAAAGCTGTAAAGACTCATTCACTGCTGTGGGAACACAGTGAATCCTGATTCAAGTATTTCTTTCTGTCAGACAGTGATGTTTTATCTGAAGAGATTTGCAATTAGCAGCAAAGTTAAAAAAAAAAGGAAATACAAAAGAAAGGAAAAAGGAAAGGCAACATGAAAGCAAAGCTACAGGAAATGAATATTTAGAACATAGTCTTGGATATTTGTGGCTGTCCAAGATGTGCTATACTACCTGACGGTATCTTAGCAACTTTGAAAACCTATTAAAGCATCTTTAATTATCTCTCTTCCCATTCCCTTTGGCCTGCAGTGCATCTCCAAGCATGTCTCTGCATTTGTATGTGACAGTGAAAGTTACCAAATTCCTGCATTGTGTTTGCTGTCATAATTAGTAAAGCACAGTGAATATTTCAGAATGAATAATTTATCCCATTAATTTATCCTCTTAAGTAATACACAAACAGGATTCGACATTTTTTCCTCGCTGTTTTAAATTATGGATCATTTGTAATCATCTCTGTGAAAAGTGGATTCCTCAGCCTTTTGAGTTGTGATGACTATTTCCTTTTCTTCAGATGAATTCTGTGGTAGCATTGTTTACTTCATTGTCTTTAATGCCTACCTATTTATTAGTTAAACATTTTGCTAAATATAGGCAGATTTGAGATATCCCTCAGTATGTGGCTGAAATGAAGCTTTTTAGTGACTAAGAGCAATGTCCTTGCCTCAAGAAAGAACTTATTCAGATCTATAGGGGATCTAATTCCTCCCTCTCTTCCTTTATTTCCCAGTTTTCTGTGTTCCCTAAACGGAGAAATACCATCTTCATGCAACTCTATTTCCCTGAATCAAAGTTCAGATGCCCTCATAAATGCACTTAATTTGTAATCTTGGTAAAGACATAAAGGGCCTGATTTACCCTGACATTAATATGTAACATTCTCTTTGTCTTCAGTGAGATTTGGATGTGCCTGCTGACACACAGCTCAGACTCCATGACTCATTGTGCCAGTAAACAATTATGACGTGGGAAATTAGAAAAAGGTACAGCCATTCAGGAAACTTCTGAATCTTTTATGATGAATATCCCAGGAGTCACTGGTGCTGCTGCTCTCTCTCCTCTTTTGCAGGAAGGTACTCCTTTTGGTTGCACACTGGAGTATGAGTTTGTCCCGTGACTATCAGTCACTAAAACAGTCTTTTGATATCTTCCTGGGAGAGGAAGATGAAAAAAATATCCTCTAAAATTGGAGGTCCTGACCCCCTTTGATCATAGCTGATAGAGGCAAAGTACTTGGGTCTGACAGAAGTCCTTTAACTGATTGGCAAATATAATAGGAGTGCTGTTAGTAGAATAGTCTGCAAAAATTGAGGTCAGCCATTGATGTTATCCCTTCAAAATCTAATAGGAAAACATATATATTTGCCCTGAAGGAAAAATGTGGTTACTGTCAATCTAATCTATGTTAAAATCATGAAAGAACTGGAAAAAATGGTGCACTGATGAAAGTGTTCAGTGTGGCTGGTGAAACTTTGCATTCAAGAAGGAGACCCCCCAGAACTGAAAATCTAATGTTTGTGAAGGTCTTTTACATTTTAGTCATTCAAGAAAAATAAGCTGTTCTTGAAGTGGGAGTAAAGTCTATGGATTTTAACGTCTTCATTCACAAAAATTCACTTTATATAGAGCTCTGTATACGATCATAGATACATATGACTGCATATTAATAAAAGCAAGAAGACAATCAGCATATTTTGTATCTTGAAGCACATTAAACAATAAAAAGTCTACATGAAAACAGATAATGAAAAATTAAATGTGTAAATTAGTGAGACAAGAAGGCCTGTCACTTAAGTTAGCTAAAAACCCTCAGGCTGGGAGGCAGTTCACCAGAACCAGAGAATCTCAATTTTCCACATGACAGGCTACCATCTCATTTATAATGATATTTTAATCATAAGACATCCTTTCTTTAAAAAGGAAAAAAAAAAGCCCAAGTTTTAATGAACAAGACTTCTATTGAACAATCCTGTCATTTCTCCCTTTAGCTGACAGATATTGCTGTTGGATTACAAAGTTTCATTTAAGAGCAAGTTTCATGATAAATGTTTCCAGTGTGAACTTGTGAACAGTAGTCAGCCCTGATTATCCTTCAGCTCATTACAGTCATGCCTCTAACTTAACGTGCTGACATCCTATTCTGAAATGTATTTGAACTTGATTGAATTGTTCCTTTTTGATCTGAAAGGCAATGTCAAACTGAAACCTTGAAGAGATCCTTCTGAAATGGGTTGCATAAAGTTTTATTAACTTCAGGATGAGAAAATATAATTAGAAATTAAGGAAACACCAATGGTGTTCCATGTCAACCTTATTATTTGAAACGAGGCTCAGGTCTGTATATATAAGCTATACAGGTATAGATGCTATAAATACCTTCTTCTCAAAGTTTGGTTATTGAAAACTTCTAGATCTGAAATGCTGAAAAATAATGTCGGAGTACTGTAATAAGGCAAGTGGGTTTTGTGCTGTTGGTACAGTGAGTGTATCAAAGTCAATTAGCTGGCTACCAGATGTAGGTTTTTAAAACTCTTTATTAGGGGTGATATAGATGTATATGATTATTGTAGATTGTAGAAATACACATTGGCATCACTGGAGTTACTACCTGGGCCTTTAAAAACTTCTGAAGTGCTTGGAAGTTCAACCTGCAATCCTCTACTGGTCTGAGTAAATTATTTGTAGGGTAGGACTGTTTAACTGGCTTCTTATTTTTTATATGGCACTCAGTTTGCACACACATATTGGGTTAATAAACTTAAATATTTCATTTTGAAGCTGAAAGCCTGAGTGCTTGGGTAGCAGAGGCCACACTGCAGTGGTCAAGATATCTGGAAGGGTTTGCCATAGCTCTAAGGGAACCTTGTGTAAGAGCTGGTGAGTAAAAAGATCGCGTTTCTTCTCTACACTTATCTTGTTTCCAATGCCCATCACAGGAGAGACATGAGTGAATATATCAGAACTGCTTTTATTTAATATTTCCAATTTTGTATGCTTGATCAAATAAGCCCACAGTGTTGCATCTATCCATGGATGGGTGAGTGTGGGCAAAGCTGAGGAACTGTCATACATTGAAACTGAGTTGTTTTTTAATGTGCAAATCATTCATGCAATTGTGTGAACACTCATGATAACAACAAACCTTAAAGGGTAAATCAAGTGCTTGTAGGGAAACTCATGATGATTCTGCAAGAGCCTACTTAATTTTTTATTTTGTTTCAAGCTGACCCCCAATCACTTAGGGGAACTGAGGTGCAGAGTCACTGATGGTAAAGGAAATATTGTTGCCCTAAATGTAAAAGTTCTCTTACAGAGCCCTCCATTGAGAGAGCCCACATAATATTCTCTAAATTTCCTTCCCTTTTGCTCATGCAGCTGAGCTGGTACCCTTGGGAAGAGTTATGGCTATTGTAATCTGCACTTCACTTAACTCAGGAGCTGAAACTGCTGATTTGTCCATGAATTGCAAGGTGTAATTTAGATTTGTTCTAATGTTATTAAAACTTGAGGCAGTGTCTGTAGCTGTTTCAACAGTGTCAAGGCTGGAGGAACATGAATGTGAGTCTCTTTTTTCTTTCTCTCATCTCTGATAAGTAAGGTGTTGACCCCAGAGAGTAGGAAACAAAAATACACCAAGGCCTTGGTCTCTATGAGACATACATAAGGGGTACTAATTCTTATGCAAATTCCTTTCATTTCTAAAAATATCTGACTATTTAAGTATCTAAGTTCAAAACCAAAGTAAATAATTGGTGTGGGCCAAAAGGAAATGTTTTGCCTGATTGTTTGAAATGCTGTGTTTCACACACAGACTGGGTGCTGAGTACAGCTCAAAACAGGGTCCTTTTTGTAAAAACTGGACAGAAAATATCATAACGGATTAAAATGGTTTGAAAAGAAACTAATATCTGAAGCAGACTAGTAGTCCTTTTAATTTAACAGGGTTCTGTCTTTAATGGCCATCACCTATTAAGTAGCTCTTTAATTTTTAGTTTTTAGCATTCTTTGTCCCTTTTGTTGATGGGACGCAGATTGGCTGGGATGAGAAAATTCTATATTCTTTGTTTCTCTAATGGATATTTGGGATTTCCTTTTATTGTTTCTACAAATCTGATATTTATGTTTGGTTCCACATCTTTTTTCCCCTTGGGATTTGAAATGGTTTATTTAAACTAAAATCTTGGAGAAATGTATTTTACCCAAGGAATGACAGGGAATTACCAGTATTATGGGAGCGTGTATTATAAAAATTGATGATGTTGTAGGAAACTTGCTCAGATTAGATGGATTTGCAAAAGTGATTTTTCATTCTAAAAGGCTTCACAAATATCCCAAATTCAGTTTCTCTTCAGTAAAATAAAATTTGAAAGTGTTTCCATTAAAATTAATTAGAAAATGGTGCTTTGTCTTCCTACAGCTGGCCTCAGGGTGTTTTTAAGATTTTAAATTAAGTTCTAAATATAACTGAGTTCTGTAACTTTTAATCAATGTCAGTTTAATACATCCTCATAGAGCTTTGCTGAAAAAAAAGTGTTATGCAAGCATAGACACAATAACACTCCCCCTCCCTATTCTGTTTACAAGGTATTTATTTGTGGTCATGCAAATCACTATTTCATAACTGTGACTCAGCCCCATCCCTCGGAATATGTGAGGTAATCAGTAAACTAACAGTGCACTCTGTTCTCAGCCAAAGCTGAGCAGAGCTGTTCCAGCTGTTCCAGGCTCTCTGCTTTGTCAGCTTTTGATGCTCTGTATCTTATGATCCCCAAACTCTTCATTGAGGTGCTGTTCTGAGAAACCTGCTGTGGTTCTGCCTTTTTGCTTCTCCTTTTCTCTTTGGTAGATGGGGATGTGTAGTCATAGAAAGCCTAATAGATGTGCCTGTTGTCATGAAGGGCTTCAGGGAAAAGCAGGAGCTGGAAGAGAGATTGCTTTATCCCTCTGAGAGGGCTGTCTCTGGACTAATTATACCAGTGATACTAACTAATTTTATCTGCACATGGCAAGCTTAGTGAATTCTGGTTGGATGCCACAAGCAGATCTCTGAAACTCTGACAACGGTGTAAATATAAAAATACATCTTAGAAATACTAATTTTCACGTGCTACTCAGTGTCTGTATTGTGCTCTTCATCCAGAGTTTTGAATGTTGTGGGGGACATGTCTTAAGGAACCTACCCAGCATAACTGGGATTTACAGACCGTTCAAAGCTGAATAAAATATAAATGAAATCCAAAGCTGAGGAGCTCAGATCTGGTCAGAAAGGGAGCAGTAGGCTCCAATGGCTTTGCTAACAGCCGTGGGATTTTGGTGATTTAAGTTCAGTTTCCTGCTCTTCACCGGTTGTGGCCTTGGGAAGGGGTGCTTGACCCAGGTTCGTTCCACTTCAGCCCTTGTGTGAGGCAGCACAGAACCTGATGGACTCAGGAGACTGAGAAGCAGCTCCAGAAGGTACATCAGATATGAGGTGTCAACCTCTCTCTTCTGAGGGAGGAGCATTGACCTCTCTTGTTTCTGCTCCTCAGTGCACTGGGCAGGACCTAGAGGACATCCTCCTGCTTGGAGTTTAGCTGGCTAAGCCAGAGTTTATCTGCATGAGTCCAAGAGCAGCTCCTTTCTGTGTTGAAACAGCAGCTGTGGAGAAGTTACATCTGTGCCTGGTCTCATCCTGACCCTGACCCTGGCCCTGGCCTGGGGGCTCAGTTTCCTGGCTTGCCCTCAGCCTGCCCTGGTGCTGTGAACTTTCTGGATAATCACTACTTGTGTGACCGCTGTCCCTGGTCCTGATCCTGACCTGGACTCACAGCTGGGAACCCTGGTTATGTGTTGGTGAGATCACTGCCTTATTCCTGCTTCCTGCTCCAGGCTCAGCTCCCCTCCCTGGACCAGCTGGCCCTCGCTGCTCCCTGACATGTCTGACATTAGATGGGATGAGTGATGAGTCTGGCCTTCATTTCCCTGGCATTACTTGTCCAAAGACCTTCAGGCAACGTAGGGAACCTTGAGGTGCTTGGGCTCCGTATCTGTATCCTGCACTCATTTTTAAACAGCACTTAGTGCACTACTCAACAAAGTCTCATCATTATACAGCACTGTGATAATATATACAATAGAAATAAATATTGGAGCACTAAAAGTTTGTGTTTGTCATTTTTCCAAAGGATCTAGAAACAACATCAAGTGGAAGTAGGTGTGGAACTTACATTTCTTGTTTTCTTGCAGCTTTCTTTAAAAATAGCATACAGGTGTAAAAGAACCTGAATTACCTATTTGCACTTGAAAATCTGTGAGATTTAGAATACATTTATATCTGTTCCCAGTGTAAACCTGGTTCTTTAAATTGTTTTTTTAGCTGAGTGATTTGTTCAAGGTCACATACTAATTGCTGGCAGAGCTAAGTAAAGAATCTAGGAGTATCTGCTCTAACCAATACATCATCCTCATTACTGGTTATTTTTTTCCTGCTGACTGGCTCATGGCTCTGGGACACCAGGTCTGGCTGACTGAGTTATTACCTTTAGGTTCGCAGAAATTCATAAACGTTGAATGCTTCAACAAATAACTACCAATCTAGAGAAATGAATGGCAGAGTATCCTTAACCTGCCCTTTCTTTATATAGAAGCTCAGATTTATTGCCGATTTCATGATGATCTTGGCCAAGCTTAATTTTTTAGTAGGTCAAATTATGGCCTAATGATAAATTCTGAGACTTTGGAGTTGGCTGGTGCAGCAGAGCCCTTCTAGTGTTGAACATGTTGTTTTCTTTTGTTTTCATTTGGTTTTGATAATAGAGTTTGAAGTAATTACCTGTGATTTATTGACATACATGACAAAATATTTCTCTGTTTCTTTGCAGGTAAGTCATGTGGAATGTGAAATTGGAGGTAGTTTTTCTGACTTGGACATGATAGTTTTATTAGAAAACTGCTGGCATTTTTCCTACCTTTTTTCTAGCTCCTTGAATGAACTGCTGTGACAAGCTCTCTAATGTTATGTGAATATAAGGGGAATAATAATTTTGTAATGTTTATCTGTTAATAGAAATAAAGTCGTCTTTTCTATAGGTAATCTGAATCTAAAATATAATGACTCAAATTATTTTTGATCCCAATGTAGTTAGGCAGCCAAAACTCCAGGGACTGAGCAGAGCTTTGAGAGAGACTCGATGCAGATTATTTCTATGCTAATGTCTCTGTTAAATGAGAAGCAGCACCTATGGAAACAGGGACCAGTTCAGAGGCAACAAAGAGACAGAGATTGTCTGCTTTGTGCTTCCTTTCCTGTGTTCCCAATTACTAAATGCATTTTCAGTAGAAATTGTGGTTTACAGTCAAGTGTTTATAGAAACTAGCAACTAAATTACATGGCATTAATGCTGTTCAGTTCTAGGTTTTATGACACAGGATTGTCTCTTTCTGTAGTTTCTCCTGCTGAATTCCTCAGTCTGGAATATTCTCATCTAGCTCAGCAGGACTTTGAGAACACAGTTAAAGAAGTTAAGAGACTATTTTCCCTAAAATGGGAGAGATTAATGAAAACTGTAGATTATACTTTTAGTAGCAGAGAAGGGAAAAACCTTGCCTTTATCCTGAAAATATGCTTTATGAGCTGAAAATGACCTTTCCTACTGGCTACCCAGCCATTAATGGAATTGAAAAGGAATGTTCTTCCTTTCACTGTATGGAAATTCAGTCAGGGCTGAAATGGGCAGAGTAGAATAAGGAAAAGGGATTTGGTTCCCTTGCTGTCTGCTGGGTATGGCTGTCACAGTGTGATTATCTTGTGTTTGTGGCTGCAAGTAAGACAAAGTGACCCCCCAGCTGTTAACAGGAGACTGACATTGACGTAGATCTTTTACAGTCAATCAGTTTGCAGCAACAGCAAAGAGAATGAAAATAAGGAATGGCTACAAAATTGGGAGGAAAACCTGCAATTTCTGTCCATCACCAGAGGCATCTTGACTGCATGTTTGCAAGCACTAGAAAGCTTTAGGGGGTTGATTTTGCACAGCATTAATAGGATTAGGTGCAGTCTGTCTTTGTGCTGACATGTTTCTCTTTTGGACATTTGTAACAGGAAAGAAGTTTCTCAGGCTTTGGTGTCAACAATTCAGAGAGAGGCACAGAAAGCACCTCAGGAATGCACAAAAGCTCATGGTTTTGCTATGAAAGCTCATCATCCATGAGCAGATTGCTTACTTGGGTTATACTCTGAGTCTGAAAAAGGTATAGCAGCAAGGACAGTAAAGGTATCAATTATCAGAAAATCACAGAATATGCAGAGTTAGAAGGGACTCACAAGGATCATCAAGTTCTCTGATGCCCTGCGTTAAACCAGATGGGCCTGATAATTGTTCCAAACTGGTCAATATGTTCCTGGTTGTACTTGGATTATTGGATTCAGGTTTGAGCCCCTTAAATCATGAAGGGTATTGAAGACTGGAGAGGCCACAAATGCAGAGGCTGCGAGGAGACTCAGAGCATGGGGCTGGTTTAGCCTGGCAAAGATGAGACTTACAGGGGATGGGGCAGTTTGCAACCACGTGGGAAAAGCTGTAAAGTCAGTGAGGCCAACTCTTTTACACAGAGGGAGAGAATAAAACAAGGACCAGGAGCTACAACATCCTCAGACAGTCTGGAGGTTATAAAGGCTTAGCCCTGCAAGGCTGGTCTGACTTAGTGCTGCTTCACCTGGAGGTTCCTTCCAACCAGTGTTTCTGTGATTCCATAATTATAGCTTGTATTGTTGCAATTTTAAAATGAGAGGAAGAAGAAAAAGCTATCAGACATTATTAATATTCATTGCATTATCTTGATTGTTTTATTTTTACATGAGAGAATTTGTAGTAGACAAAGACTCCTCTTAGTGGTTGTGTAAAAAACAAAATACATCAGAAGGTAAAAGTGTTATAAATGGAATGATACCATATGTCTGAGTTTACCTTTTCCCCTCCCTATTCATCTCTATTTTTATCTTGGATGGCACAAAATGTGATGAGATATTTACTAAATGGTGAGGTTGTAATTTCTTTGTTTGTACAGAATGTCATGTTAGTGTTAATCTAAATTTGAAAAAGGTACTGCTTATTATGAATGCTCAGTCTCTATTATTAGTTGAAAAATTAATTCATGCAGATGTTAACCATTGCTGGAAGTATTTGGGAACAACCTGTAGAACAGTGAAAAAGTGAGCATAAATTAGAGCATTGTAGAACTTGAAGTAATAAATGTTGTACTGGCAACAAAGCCCCATCATTCTGTTCTTGATTTTATGTACTGAAAATATCTAAAGTCCTGCAACTGAGAAGTTTGCCAGACGTTGTTATCAGTGGAAATTAATTTTTGTCCACATCAGAGACCTACATGTAGCAGATGAGAAGATGTAGAGTGCTTTTTAAATCTGAATCTAGCTAATCTGTAACTCATTAATACCCTTTTTAATTCATCATCCTGGTTACTGGCTTGTCCACTGTGCAAATTAGATGCTACTGGTTAAACAAGAGTAAAGGGCCCTCTGTATTTTTAACAAGTTGTCTTGTTCCACCACTTTAGGCTTCTCCTAACCCAAACTGCACATTTGTCAAATCCTCTTAATGCAACTTCCACAGTCAATGAATTTTTAATCATTGGAATATCATTCAATAAATATAATAATATAAGGTGGCTCCATTTTCCAGATTTAATCTACTGTATTTGAATTAATTTCTTCATTCTTTCTTGCAAGTGAACCAGAATTATGATGTGATAGAAGTCCTTTTGTGGGGACAAATCCAATGTCAAGCTGCCTCCCCCGCCCTCTGCTGTCTGTTCGGGTACCACGCTCAGCGCTCGTGTCTGAATTACGGGGGCATCGGTTAAATGATCCAAGCGAACTGAAAATCTCCCCTCTCCCATGTGTGAAGAGAAAATGGAAGCATGTCATCTGTGGTAGGCTCATTAGAAATTTGATTTTTCATTTGGATTGCTGTGGATTCGACAGACGGCCTTGTTTTCTCATTTATTTAAATAGTCTCATCATGGCTTTAAAATGTTGAATATACATCTGTGATTTTTAAAGAAATGCTCTCATTTTTGTTCTCGATTTGATAGCCTTCAGATCTGCATTTAGCAGCACTTAGCAATGTAAAAAATTAATATGTTTTTATAGAAATTATATGAGCTTCGGGTTGTGAGAAGTCATAGCTCCAACTAGAACATTATTTACTGGGTCACAAGCGTAAAAGTTAATGTGGCAGAACTTCTCTCTTTCCCTTTCTCTGGATGGATTGTAGCACTAATGAACCTTAACTGATTTCTATTCATCTGGCTTTTAACTGCTGAGATTTGCAAAGAGAATTAAAAATAAGGCCTTTATGTTGTCATCTTTTCTCCTTTCATTTTAGTTAATAATTTGATTCACACATTTCTGTTTAACCAGATAGTCAGGACATGAACAATAATTTCAATAACCTCCAGAGTGACATCATGCTGAAGTGCAGCTCAAAGAAAGGAAAAGAAAAACGAACTACTATATGTAGTGTGTTAAGAATAATAGAAGGACTCTGACCTTTTAGTATAAGTTTAGCAGTTCAGTACAACTACCTAAATAAGAAAAACCAAAAATAATTTGTAATTTGAGTACCTTAAAAGTGAACATTGAACATAAACCTGAACAGTCTCTGGTGCCTGAAAAGCCACATTTGAGTTACTGAAACCAGTTTTGACATTGATATAAATAAGATGTAGGAATTTCAGAGGGTGTGCCCTAAGGTTATTTATTCCTCAGTGGGACATACCCCTGGTGCTTTCCAGGCAGCTCTGGGAGAATTTTTGTGTCCGTTCCAAATAGAAGAGAGGACAGAGCTTGAGAGCTGTCAGTGCTTGGACCTCCTCATCTCTGCCTGCACAGTCAGGTAAAGTCCCCTGTGTAACCACCTTTAGCTTCTGAGTGAAAAGGAACACTGAAGTGAGCTAAAAGGACAGTAGTAAGAGCAGACACATTTTAGGAACATTGCCAGAGTGACTGCACTGAATTCCAGGTAAATCCAAACTGCATCAGAGGTCGGTTTGGCAACACAGGTACAGAAGGTCCTGGCAGTGACACCGAGAGCTGCTGCTCACTCGAGTCCATCTTGGTTCCAGAAGTTCACGCAGCTGTTACACAAGGAAAATGCTCCTCCATGCCAATCCTTGTCATACTTCTGTGTGCTCCTGCAGTTGATACATTAGAAAAAAGGTCTTACTACAGATTTAACAAAGATTTATCATGAATGCTCTTAAATAAAATATCATTAATGTTTAGGCGGAGATGCTGTCGTATTTTTTCTCTCTCAAGCAAATAAGAGGCTGAGACATTTAAAAAATTCTTTTAAACAGTCAGCATTCTTATTTTTGAGCCAGTTCCTTGCCACAAATAGCTTTTTTTATATGTAATGTATACAAATAATTTAATGTCAGATTTCCTTTTCAATGGGTTTTCTTGTGACTGGTTTTATTGATATCATTCTTTTCAGATATCTTGCTTGGGTAGGTTTTTCATTTCCTTGTACCCAGTACTTTTTGTAGATTTTTTTAGCATGATATTGACCTTTTAAAAATTCTTTGCCATGATGTGGAATTTCACTTTTTTTTATATGAGCAGTAGTAAAGCCAAATGAGCAGTATTTAATCTGGAATTAATGAAATAGCTAATGCCTGAGAGTGCTAAATAATTGAGAGATTCATGTGCTAGAACTATTTTTTTTTCTTCATTTCCTGATGCATGTAGACTTTCTCCAAGCACTTCAGTCTATCATTCTGAAGATCCACATAATATGAACTAACCAGAGTAACAGAGAGAAATCCAGTGCTGTCTTTGCAGTCATCTCTGTCAGCCCTCCATTTATACTTCCTTCTCCAAGGCTGGGCCCTGAGCTGAGTTCTTCCGTGCCCCTGAAGATCAGCAGACTTAGATCATTTCAGAGTGGATGAATGTGGAACACGGTTTCTGAATTTTCTAGTTATTATCCAGGCTGTGGGTATTACTTATTACTGCACTTGCTGACAGTGTGTTATATGAAGTCACTGAGAATATTTCTTCTCTTGATAATATATCTGGGTTTTTTCTGACTTTTTTTTTTCCTAGCACTGATATTGTTTGCATTATTTATGTCATTTTCAAGTGCTGCCTTTTCAGAAGTTCTGGAGCCTCAAACTATTGTGTTACAGCACTGCCTTTTCTATTTGAAGAAAAGAGAACTGATGGGCAATACAGTATCCAATTCCCAGCCAAATCTAACATTCTCAGCTTCATAATCTCTTCTCCTGCTCTCTTTTCTTACAGAATCGAAGGTTCAGTTTTCCAAAGCATATTTACAGGAGACAAATGTTTGAACAAAACACAGATGTTAATAGCTAATTACCAATTGGCATGTTCAACTATCCTGAGAAAAGGTATTATCATGGGCATTTCACTGATTTGCAAAATTGTGTCACAGTGGCAAAAATAACGTAAGACAGAGGCTGATGAATTTATCTCAGCCAACATGACAAGCAGAATACAATATCATTTAGTGCTTTTATGTCACTCACCAAGTAAAGAAAATTCCTGGGGACAATGTCTGTACATTGAGGAAACAAACACTGAGGATTTTAGGAAGGAAAATGGGCATTGGCCAGTCAACATCAGTGGATTCACTCAAGGTCTGCACAAACAACTCATCCCTCTAAAGTAACTTCAAGTGCTTAAAACCTAAGCAAATGCCTGTGCTTGTTATTAGAATGTTCAATCTGGTCTCACCAGAGCTGAGTGACACAGAAACACTCACACGTGTGGTGATCACCATCAATAGGAAAGAATAATTTTCCTTTATAAGTACAACGTTGTGTTCCAAAGGAAACTGGATTTTATACTTTGCCTATAGCAGGAGGGGTGAAAAAATGGGCAACAGCTCCTGGAGGCAAATTGGCATGTGTGAAAGCACAGGTTTACTTCTGTGATCAAACAGGCTGCTAAGGGAGCAAGGAATTAGGGAAGGAGGTTTTCATTTGAGTTCTCCCATCACAGATTTGGCCTGTAAAGCATTGGTATCATTCATCCTCCCTTTTCAGTCACTGTTGAGCAAAATTCATGGCTGAGCAGGACTGCTGAACATGCATTTTCAGGATTCTTGAAACCTGCTTATATTTTTTCATCAGGGAATGGCAGAACCAATGTCACTGTAGGATTTGAAATCACTCTGAAGACGGGGAATAAAAGGCTGCCTGTAATTTCAGGTGGCTGGGGAATAGCTCTTGCTACTTCCCTTTGTGTTGCTGAGTTTGGATGCTTGATCTCCCAGTGAAGGAATATTCAGTGTCATTAACCTTGAGTACCTGAGACCAGCTGCCACAGGGAGAACTCCCAGAAGTGTTTGTAAATGCTGCTGCCTAAAAAGAATCCAGAATTGTGATACTCTAGCAAGGAAAAATATCATTCATAAACAGTATCCAAAACACCAGAAATATGCCTACATGGGGTGAGTGGACAGCAAAATATATATATAAAATTCTCAGAATTACACCAACAGCATGTTTTTAAAACAAATATTCCTCAACATTCATTTTGTGTCTGATGATCTCCTTATATATACTTGCATATTATCTATGTAACTTCCCACGTTGGCATATTATTATTTTCTGTTTTCCAGGGAGTGCATAGTAAACATTAAATTGACACTGCAAAGGATGTTTAGTGCATCTTGTTCCTTTCTTACTCAGTTTTGTCTGCATGGTTTAAAAGCCTGGGGAATATACCTTTTAATTCCCTATTTTTGCCTTTGGATCTTGATTTGTGATTGGAGTTAAACACTGCAAATATGGGGGAGATATGGGCACTGCAATTAGCAGTTTTTCTCAGCAACAATGGCAGCATTCCTGCTAAATGATTTGTTATGTTTTTAATTACTGGATTATATCTGGAATCAAGTATTCAACTTTGCATATTTCTAATTTGTTCAAATTATAGTCACATCATTATGTTCAAATCACAGCACCCAAAATGCGGTTTTGCTCCAGGATAATTAACCAATGACTTTGAATTATGCAAGCAGGGAGTCTCATTTAGGTAGACAGCACAAGAAGTAAGGGGAGCTACTGATGCATCCCATTGCAGTCTTATCTTTTGAAGACAAAGCTTCAATTTGCTTTGTTCTTTATTGCATTATTCCATGACAGATTTTGTGATCTATAGTTATCTTACATTGCTGCAACATTGAAACCCTTCACCCTTTAGCATGTGCTCCTGAACTAATTGCTTTGAAGTTCCCCATAGAATTACTGCAGTGAAAAAGAAAGAGAACTGTCAAGACAAGTTCAGTGATATGAATAGTAAGAATAATGAGTTGTGTACATTATGATTCTTGTAGTTTTCCAGCCAAATTATTTCATACTAGAGTATTTATCTGCAGGAAGGGTCACGTTGTATCTTTATTTTTCCTTACCAGTTGAAATTGTGCACAAAGATAGGGTCCATATGGTTTTCAGTGAACTCTCAAGTGATATTATAACAATTGTACAGGAGTCCTGCTAAAAGTGCTGGAGTAAAAAGAGTACTTTTTCTCCTTTCATTTCCCAGCAATATCACCAAACCTTGACTCTGGAAGACTGATAGTGCTTCCCTGGACCAGCCATGTGGCAAGAGGGATGTTTGCCCCACCCCAGGGAACCTCAGGGGTAAGGAAGCTGTCCCTGATTTGGGAAAACCAGTTTGCAGTGCTCTCTTGGAAGGTATTTGAGGTGTCTTACACATGGATACACTTTGGGAAATGTTTGAAGGGAAAACTCTAGGTATGAATGCTTTATAAATTCATGAGCCCTCTGTGATAATACTGGACTGTACAAAAGGGGAATTTATTGGAATTTCTGAATTAGATTGCTGAATTTGTACTGGAAATTTCTCCCATTCTGTTCCCTATTTTTCTTTTTAATCCTTGCTCAGGTTGGAATGGTCATTTTTCCACTGGAATTTTATAAAACTGCTTTCTTTTCAGATCACTCTCTCCTGAGTAAATGGAAAGATGCAAAATAGAATTGTCATCCTCATTAAGAACATTTGAGCAAATTTTACCATTCCTAATATGAATTCTGGTTTGGAGTGTGGTCACATAAATCTATAAAGGGAAGCTTATAGTTTAATAAGTCTATTCTAAATCATTGACAGATTAGTTTTGAAACGGGCTAGCAAGTAAATGTCAAAAATCTATAAATGTCTATCTGCTCCTTAAAGACTTCATGTCTGTGCAATGTTTCACAAGTTGATTCCTGGCATTATACAAATATTACAAGAATATATATTGTGGTGGATGGGTACAGATAACAGTGTTAGGGGACTTGCTATCCGAATTTTGTTATGTATATACACTTAGCAGATAAGGCTATGCTTGAACATGTTGGCAGGGAGCAGAGAATGTGTGGCTTTTCTAATCTAGAAATCATTTCTTTTTATTTTGGTGTAGATGTAGTTGCACAAATGATAAGGAAAGCGTTCTATTAAGCCCAACAGAGAGCTCAGGCACAGTCTTCATTAAAGTGGTACAAAGACCACACCATCTGCTACAACTAGTCCCAGCTCTCCCTGGGTTTGTTTGCTCAGTAGTTCCTGCTGGCTGGAGCCACCTGTTCACTTAATTAGAAACACGTTCTTAAAACACTGCCTGCTCCAAGCTCTGTGTCTCTCCAGAGAAGGGGTTTTCAGGCAAAGAAACAAGATGTGAGTAAGGCAAAACTTTCTTTTTATCTTGTTTTGGAAACTGAATAAATGAAAGGAGGAAATAAGGTGCAACGTTCAGAAAATACCAAATTTTGTTTTGCTGTAGAAGAACACGTCTTTGCTTCTGTCTCTTTTTCAGCAGCACTAGTTTTATTCAGCCCTGCTGAACTCAGCTAAGGCAGTTTTGCATTTCACTAGCATGAAGAAGAGAAAGCTGTGACCTTGCAAACAACATTAAAGGTAAAATAAGAGAAAGCACCGCTCTCAGTTTTTTACTGTCATCATAAATCAAGGTATGAAATGAAAGCAAAAGTTGCATTTGAAAGCTGAATGGAACAAAATGGAAGTGAAAGTTCTCAAATGTGATCTGCAGCATTTGTTCTTGCCAATCAAAAGCTGAGCAATGTTTTCAGGCAGACTACAGTATGGCTCATTAGAGTAATCACAGTTTAGTGCTATGCAAAAAAAGTCTCTGTGAACCCTGAACTTCACATACGTTTCAGTCTTCCCAGAAAAGACAAAAGTTCTCTAGTTCATTTTGTTTTCCACTGGCCCACTTCCTAAATGCAAATCAAATCAATAATATACCCAGCTGTTTTGCTGGGCGAAGGTGAGCCATCTGGGTCCCCTTCTAAAGGAAAGCGAATTTAAGAACACAGCAGAGAATATTGACGTGACATGTTAGGCATGGGAGACGGGTTCCAGTTGGGACCTGTGGATACTGTGCTGTTGTTTTCTGGCTTTCCTCCTTGTTCCAGATCCTTAGTATTTATGTAATTGATCTGGTTTTATATCTGTGTCATTGCAGGATTTGGTCCACTGAATTCAAAATGTTGATTGGGATTTCTGGAACTGTGTATAATAAAGAGACCCATGTTCCTCTCTGCTTTGCTTTAGGAAATCTGTGAGTTGACTGTTGTTTCACAGGATTTGCAGGGTAGACTTTTATCTCAAATGAGCACACACATATTTCTGTGCAGTCTTTCCCAGCTGAGATTGTGCAACCAACAGCAAGTTCCAAAAAGATAAGAACTCAAAAAAAAAAAAAAAAGAAAAAAAAGGTGTTCCTCAGTTTTGGTGTGCATAACTGGAAGACTAGATCATTACTATAGTAAGAAAGAAATGTTAAATTTTTAACTGTTAAAATAGATTATTAAAAAATGGACCTGCAGGGTGTGTCTGTGTGTAACTTGCTTGCTTTTGCACAAGCAATCTTAATGAATTGGCTAATTACTTAATGGAACTTGAAGATAATAAACCTTCACTAAGAGTTTAATATTAATTATGACTATTATCATTATTATTACTCATTTACTGCAGGAGAGACTGGAGTATGGCTGCTGGTACAGAAGATATTGAAGAATTCACGGAATCTCTTAATTTTGTCCTCTTTAACTCAGGGCGGTTTCTGGCTGTGAAGAGGGAGAAAGAGTTGAATCACATAAGTGAATTATTCCCTGTTGGAAACTCGACAGTGTGTACAATGCATCATGACCAGTCTGATTTCTCTCTCCCTCTAATCTCTCCTGGTACTGTACTCTCATATGTTGCAGTCTTGAATTATTTCTTGCCTTCTGTAATTACAGATCCTATTATATCCCGTTGCCTTTCCAGTCGTGCTGTAGTTATTATTCTCTTTAACCCCGTAAACCCCCTTTGGGGTCTGCCTCAATTTTGGTAGTTCTAGGGCTGTATCTTGTGATTTCACTGGTAAATCAGATGTCAAGGACATTCAGTGAGACAGGTCAAGCAGAGGCAGATCACCAATTACCCTTTGTTTCTGAGCAGTGGGTTTATATTTCTGTGAACTATTGGTGTAGTTCTGCTCTTTACTTTGCCACAGTCTATAAATCCAAACACAGCCTGTGGATTAACAAGTTGGGCCATTCCCACAGGTGCAGGTGAGGCAGGATGTGTGTCCTGTCTCTTCAGTGAACCAAGGACATGGTTCTGTCTGGTCCCATCCTCTGGCTGTTCAGCAGTTTAACCCATCAGTTCTAGGACCTCTTTCTTTCATGGCATTGGATCAAATGAGGACAAAGCTCAGGAAAGGTGTTTGGAGTCCATTCAGCTTCCTGTAGCTCTGGTGTTGGTGCAATATAGCTCTCGTCAAGCTGTGTTCACAGGTGGACCACGCTCTTCCAGAGGTCTGGAACACAGCAGGATTCATTTTTAAGGGAAGTTAGAATATGGAATCACAGAATGGTTTGGGCTGGAAGGGACCTCAAAGTCCCTCCAGTGCCACCCCCTGCCATGGGCAGGGACACCTTCCACCAGCCCAGGTTACTCCAAGCCCCGTCCAACCTGGCCTTGGACACTTCCAGGGATCCAAGGGCAGTCACAGCTTCTCTGAGCACCCTGTGCCAGGGCCTGCCCACCCTCACAGGGAACAATTTCTTCCCAATATCCAGTCTAAACCTACCGTCTTTCACTTTGAAGATGTTTCCCCTTGTTCTGTCACTCCAGGCCCTTGGAAATAGTGTCTCTATTTTTCCTGTGGGCTCCCTTCAGGGGCTGGAAGGCCACAATGAGGTCATCCCAAAGACTTCTCTTCTCCAGGCTGGACAATCCCAATTTCCTCAGCCTTTTCTCATAGGAGAGGTGCTCCATCCCTCTGATCAACTGACTGTGGAGTCTGAAGTGTAAGAAAAGGTGGTAGAAAAAGATAATTAGAGAAATTGTATTTTTGCTGGGATACCTATGTTTTTCTATTTTAAAAACTACATCGGGGTATAAGTTCAAAGAGTAAAATGAGCAGCTCTAAGTGAAATAACCACAGGTTGAGGAAGATTCAAAGGTTACCATGATTTCTCCCCCAGCTGATTTAATTGGCTGTTTGACACCTTTAGTCATACACGTTATGCTGGAAAACAGTCAAATACCTTTTATACTTGAAATAAGTTGAAACATACATTGAGAATTTGTTGTTCTTTCTCTTTAAGTGCCATCAAATATGGATGAATTCTAACAAAGAGGTAAATGTATCTGCATAGAATTACTTCTGTGTGTGTCAAGTCGATCTAGCAGTTGCCATGGTAAACAAACATTGTACATAAATACTTAAATAAATAGTTGTATATTTAGAAGGGTAGCAAGCTGTTAACCAAGATATAGACGATGATAAACAAACCCTGTAGAGAACCCTGGTGCTTTCAGCTGTCTATGTATCTATTCAATTAGTGAACTTACAATTCAATAAATTGTTCCAGCCTTTAATTGGAGGCTGGAGAAGCAGGCAAAGGAGGAAAAACAACAATAAGCATCACTGAAAGTTTTAAGAGAAATAAGAAGTATTCTGAACTCATACAGCTTGCCTTAACAATTTTAGTCTGCTCTCAAGAGATGGGCATTGAAAGGGGAAATAAAATTCAGTATGAGTCACAAATCCAAGTGTTTTGATGATGAGTTAAATCAAATATTTCAACACAAATCATTATAGTCTTTTCAAGAAAACCAGACCTTGAATGTTTTTGTTAGCTCCAAAAGCAGATTAAGTGCACCTTTGTTTAGATTACAGAGGAGGGCAGCTTTCCTGCTAAAGACAGGAGGTGAGATCAGAGGGCCTGAAAGCAGAAAGGATTTGGGGCTAAAAATAAGAAAACAAAATGAATTATTTTAATGCTACATCACAACATTTTAAAACAGTAGATTTTAAAGTCGTTCATAAACACTAGTGTTCTTGTATCCTGTGTTTTAATATGACATTTGCTGGTGTTCCAAGGCCAGTCTGGGACTGTCTTTTGTGCCTTTTGATTTTAACTGTGTTTTGCTGCTCAAAGACCCTTTCCCTCCTGCCTTTAACTCGTATCTCCCCAGGCTTATCCTGGGGCAATTAGGGGTTGCACCTCATTGCTTCTCTCATTTAACGATGGTTTAATTAGAAATGATTCATATTAACAGCTTGTTCCAATAACTTCCCACTGTCACTGTGAGCAGCCCTGCTGTCAGACCAGTAGCCCCAGCTCAGTACTTACTTTCCCTCCAAGAACTTCCCAGTGGTTCTTTGTGTGGGTGATTACATGGCCTGCATGTCCTTCTGCTCCATTCAGGATGTGAATGAACATCAGGGCTCTATCACATGTGTTTCTAATGAATTAATTCCATAATTAATGATCATCCATGCTGTATTGCCATCATCAGTACTGTTTCATTTTTTGTGATTCTCTGTGTTCACTCAAAGAAACATCCTTGAACTTTCTACAAAAGTAATAATTGAATACAAAAGAATAATTGTTATTCAGGCAACAGGTTTTGTTTCTTTTCTAACACAGAAGAGATAACCACCAACTTGAATCTGTGCAACCTGTGAAGCATTTTGTTTTATTTATGCCATCCATTTTTCTGTCCTTTTAATTTTTTCCAGTTCAGGACAGAATTAGATACCTCATCTTAAACACAATCGAGGTTCCCTAGAATAATTCATAAGGAATTTTGCCAGAAACTTGATAACCATAAATGCCACGAAAAGCTACCTGCCATTCTGAATTTGATGCATCTGTTGAATGGCTGGGGGAAATAAATAAACAAATTGTAGCTAAATAACAGTAAACTAATTAATTACTGTTTCTGTTCTCTTGCTAGGACATAAGAAACCCATTTAGAGCTGCCATTACTTGTTGGGTAAATACATTCCGAGAATAATAAACGTATAAAACGTATAAGATTATTCACTGTTCAGAGTAAATACATGATTAGTGGTTGTCAAAATGCGGATTCCCGACAACAATGGGGCCCAGCAGCTGCTTTGGTGCTCTGTGCCAAGGCTTGCTCAGGAATCCTCGCTTCATGGACCACTGAAGCAACAGACAATAACAATTCCCTCGCTGCCACTACATTTTGCAGAGTCACAGTGGGTGCCAGGTGTCAGTGACACGTGAAACACTAATAGTCCTCTGGCAGACTCCTGAAAAATCACTGCAAACCCAACGAACACCGTCATTGCACACTGAGAGGGATGTTCCGGACTGATTGCAGCGAAATGAATGTGAAAAGTGCTTTATTAATGTGAAAACTGGTTTCACTGAGAGGTTTTTATCAGGGTTTTTAATATGTAGCTCAGAGCTCTTTGAGGCCTGTCTTTGTTGTTCTGCAGGCTTTGTGCAGCTCAATGTAAAGCAACTGATACAGAAGTGTAGAATTCCATGGGAAGTGGTTGATAAACAGAACCCAACACAGATGGAACATGTGGGAAATGGGAAGAGGCTTTACTGAACTGTCCTGCCCAGTTCTAAAATGCCAACATCTATGGAGACATTCCCCCAGCTTTAATTTCTCTAAGGAATTTCTCGTGAGAATTAAGGGTTTCTGTTACATAAAGCACATCCCTTTCAGAAAAATCCTACATGTACATTGGAGAAACTGGTGTCATTAATTATGCCTTTATTGAGAGAAATGATGTATTGAACATGCACAGATTAATCTGTCCTTTATTTTCATGACATTTCATTTTGTCCACACAAATTGCAGAACCGAGTGAAAACAGCTGAAAATGCATCAATAGTCTTAAAATTCTGTCAAATAATTTGGTGTTTCCTTTGATAAAGGAGAAAAATTGGAAAGACAAAGAGCAACTTCAGTTAACTCTTCCACTTATGGGATGTATTTTAGGCTTTTGACCTAATAGTGTGGTTTGTCTTGAAGATCTGCAGTTTCACTACTTGTCTTCACTTTTGGTAGTTCACTAAAAATGTGAGTATTCTGTGTGCTCTGTACTTTAGGTTGAGTAGTGGAGCTGGTGTAAAATGCTCTAATTGCTCTGCTAACTCATGGTATATATGTCACATGGTGAAAAGCAATATATTTTTTGCCCTGAGTCTAAAATAAAGTTCTTTTCTTGGTGTTGTTTTGGGGTGTTTTTTTTTTAGTTGAGAAATGTTTTCTAAATTGGTAAAACCAAGGGAGGTCTAAAGCATTTTAAATTACAACTGTTGTTACGTAGATGCACAGGATTGTATCTATGCAGACTCCTATTTCAAGCTAAATTTCAGCTTGAAGAAATATTTTGCAGTTGTTACATATTAAATCTTCTGAAAACAGATATAAGAATATGAGTAACTTTGTGTCCAAGGCATTTGAGATTTTAATATTTCAGTTTGCAAACAATCTTACTAAAAGTGTTAGAAAATCTCAACTACAAAGGCCATGGCTTTGCTTTAACACTTTACTCTCAGCTCATGTCAATAACTTCTTTTTGCAGTAATTCTAATTACCTGAACTTATGATATGTAAGTGATAAGTCAGAGTATTACCATGGTTCTTTCCTCAGCTCTAATATTTTAATATATAATGATTTATAATTTCTCTTCCTTTTGTTAATTCCTTGTACATCAGCTGTGAATGTCATGATTCCTAAAATACCCTGTTGCTTCAAAAGTACCCTGAGCACAAGTTGCAGCTCCTGGTAACTCACCACCTTAAACTGCAAAAGTTGACATCATCTACCAAAATGAGTTCCTGTCACCTCTTGGGCAATCAACAGGAATTTCTATAGGCAAAATATGTTCCAATGTTAATTAGAGTTCCATCCCAAAGGAAATGAAGGTGACTCATATACCATAATGCATATAATATCTATATATACTAATTTAATTTACTCCTTTCAGTTTGCTGAGGGTTCGGTTACTAAAGGAATTAGTGATGTTTTAAGTATGAGGCTGACAAAAGTGCTTTAAATTGTGTCAGTACTCTTAGGTCAGAAAATAAGAGTATAAGAACTGAAAATGGAGTGTGCCCAGTCAGAGTATCAGACTCTATAGTTCTTTTGTAAATGTATAAGCCCAAGAAAACTCCCTTTGATTAGTTAGGAGTGTCTAGTGCTGGTGGCAGCATGTCTAGAAGGAAATTCTTTCCATAGTGGGCTGGCAGGGAAACATTTTAGGAAGCTATAACTCAAATTGAGAAATTTGGAAAAAAGAATCCTTAAGAACAAGCAAAGAGTAGTGCAAGTATGATCACACAAACCATACATATGGGACATAAAAGTGAAATGTGGATGTGCTGTTTATTTGCCCAAATGAAGTCATAGGTTATAACTCCCAATTTAGTCACTGTTTGAGTGTCTGTGTTTTTCCTGGTGAGCTGCTCTTTCCTCTGCGCATAAAATTTCAGGCCCATATTAATTAGAGGGAAAGATAGAGAAAAAAATGTGTATTTTACTGTGACCTAGCAGATGCAGGGAGTAGAGCACAGGTAAAACTGCAACTAGATCTTTGGTTTCCTTATGCTAAATGTCATGCAGGGCAATGAGGAGATAATCAAATTAGCACTGACATCAGAATCAGCAGAACCAGCTACCCCCCCACTAAAGATTGCTGAAAATCTGACCACTTTCCTAAGAACAGAAAAAAATCCTCAGCCTGGCTGTGATGCTGTTGTTTTAGAAAGGAAAAGTACCTGGAATCAGGAAGGTATTCAACAATTATCATCTCTTTTTTTGCAACGTAATCTTGCAAATAGCAGGAGAGAAAAATATTATGGTCCTTGAAAATTGTGTTTACTGTAGCGATCTGGGACAAAGAGTGTTTGCATATTGCATTACCATCTAAGAGTAATGGCATATTTACTACGCTGATACTAAAAGCAAACACTTTAATATTTGTAGTTATGGGTTCCATTTTTGCCTTTCTCTTTCCTGAGGCACCTTAGAGAAAAGAGATGAGAATTAAAAAAAGTATTGCTTTATGAAAAATCGCAAGTGTTGTAAATTACAAGTGTTGCTGGAGTTCCTTGAATTATTCAGTGTTTTTAAGGTTTTATGCTCTGTGTACAACAGTGTCTATGTTTATTTGATCTATTATTTTTATATAGTTGTCTGACACTTCTTTATGAAAAAGAATAAAAGATGTGAAGCTTATCCACGATGTCAAATTTTTATCATGTCCAAACATTTTAGGGTTCTGCATGTTTCAGATCAAAGAATGGTAGGTTATCTTTTTACCTGTTTGATTTAGGCTTACCAGGAGTAACAGTATTTTTTTGCATATACAGATGTTTGGCAAATGAAGTGAGAAGTTTAATTGTTAATTTTTAGCACAATATTCATTCCCTGAAAATATTTTGGGGTGGATGGCTCTGTTTCAGAATTTGGTTTTCTCTTGAATGAAGAATTAGCAGTAAAACATTTATAAAAAACATTCTCAAGGCAACTAAGAGCTTATTCTGGGGAGGAGCAGGAGCAGAAAATACCAACTTCTTAACAATATAGACTGATAATCTCTATTTTTTTTTTTACTTAAGTGCAGTAATTATAGTGGTTGCAATATTACTTTTGATTCCACCAGGGCCTGGTGCTGTAATTTTGTCCTTACACTCAAAGAGCTCCTGATGCAGTAGCAGCAACCTGAATATCTTTTCCTGTGCCAGGTTTTGAAATATGTCTTTATTTGCAGAAAATTTACATTATCTCGAGACTTGGAATCAGTATCAATTGCATTCAGTGTATTCCAGAGACTGCATTCAGGGAATCTATGGTATTAAATTACATAAAAGTAGGGCATAGATGGAATTGGTTAGGAAATCAATGTTTTCTAACCGTGGGCAGGAAGACATTTCTGTTTTCACTGGCGTTTACTCTTTTGGATTTTCCCTGGCAATGTCTCACCTCTGCTGTAACTTTTATAAACCTTCCTGCATCTTGCTCCTGCCTATAACACCATACACACAGCTTGCCTTTTGATATGAAAATATACAGGTCCCAAATGCTTCCTCAAGGAAAATTCCTGGAGACCACAGCTCTTGGCTTGCCACAAGTTCGATAGCCCTTTCCAGTTTATCACATACAGAAACATTTCCAAAATAACTTATTTATAAAGAAAGTGTCTGAGACTGCTCAGCTAGTGGGAAATATGTCACTTGCTTTTAGAGCCAATAAAGGTGGATTCTTTGGGGATTGCAGCAGAGGAAATGGCAAATAGATTGACTATATGCACCTGCAAGAAAAACTGTCAGGAATAAAAGTGTTACAAGGAGCTCTGCTGTCCCTTGTGAGAGACAAAGAGCCCTGCTGGGGAAATACGGAATCAACATTGTTACTGGCAAAGCTGGTGTGTGACAGTTTCCCACTTTCTCTTCTAGCCCTGAAGAATATTTTGTTGGCTAATGGGAAAGCAGGATTTGAGTTTTACGACACACATATTGTTCAGAAAGGAAATATCTCTGTTTCACATTTCTAGTGAACATATACATACATTTTTTAGTGATTTGTATAGAGTTTCTATATATTGCACACTTCCCTCTTGATCCCCCCTATTGTAAAGGGTGTTTGTTTTGTTACTTCTGTTACCTCCTTTTGTCAGGTGTGTTTAACGGTCTCATGGAAACAGAGATTTCTTTCTACATCCTCTGTGCAGGATTTTTTGGGATCTATCTGTCCTAAATTGCTCATGAATTTAATCTGGATTTTTAGGAAGCCATAGATGTTGACCCAAATCTACTTCTTTGGTAGCAACAAAGATCGTGTAATTTGGCTCTTTTGTTTGTTTGGGGTTAGAAAATCTGCAGCAATTGGAATCCTGAGATGTGTTAGAAATTATGAAATGTGAAAAGTTTTGATCAATCAAGATAATGCTCATCTTAGCCTAAAACCTCTCTATGTTAATGTCAATTCACATATTCTGCAATGATTCTTAAAAATAAAACACTTTTAAATAAAAAATGGTGACTTTGACACCGTTTGTCTAAATCTTTCCTTTTTCTTACTACTCTTCTACAAAATGTTATAATGGAAAATTTATAGGGATTTAAATGAATACTGATTCATGGATTCAATTCTTTAGACGGTACATGAAAGACACATTAAATTAAACAACATCTTTATTTAATATTTCCAATTGATAGATGGGCAGTATTTGTATAATTTACTTCCCTGGCTTTGCAGAAATACCTTTTGGAATGGACGTATTAGTATGTAGAAAAAGAATTCAAATACTTTAGAAAAAGCCAATGTCTCAAATTTGACATTGATAATTGATCGATTAGGAGAAAAGCATCTAAGAAAGTGACATCATCATTTGAAAACCAGTGATAGTGAAAGTTTTTATGTGCTTTTATGAACTTGTAGTGAAAAGGAGTTTTATTTTCATAAGACAAATGCTGCAGGTGAGTTTAGGGAATGTGCTTTAAGAGATGTCTAACTGTATGTAATTGGACAATGGCTGAACTATCCACATTCAGAACCTCAAGGATATTCCCTAATCTTTTAGGATTAATAGAATTATGGCCCAAATCTAAATTTAATGCTCACTAAGGAGCATCTCCAAAGAGAATGCCTATTTTCATTCTTAATTGAAAAGGAAGGAAAGCCTGTTGGGTTTATTTCGTTCAGATTGACTGCAAGAGAGCAAATGCCTTCCACATTTAGATCCTGAATCCCATTTTGTGGTGACTCCTTAAAAAAGGGGGAATTATGGCCAGATATTTCTGACTGTCATTCATGTCAGGACAGTCTGAGATATCTCAGCCAAAGCAGAAATGAAACAGCTCCCCAAACCAGTGCCTCGTCCATGTGTAGGACCATTGCAGACAAGGTGTAGCTTGTAAAACCAGCAGATGCTGTATCTAAACTGGCATGCAAGGGGATACTTCCTTTTGGTCTGAGCTAAAGTTTGTTGGGAGTTCTCACTGAAGTGGGAGCTGTCAGAGTTTCTGTCTTGTCTTTTCTTTCTGCTCAAACTTTGTTGAGAGATGCCCTTGTCACCTTTGGCAGTCGGGCCAGCCTAACTGACTGAGGCATATCAAATCTATCAGCCGTTCTCTGCCTCTTGCTGCTCTATCTTTGCCTATTTGCAGGGACAGAGTGGATAGAAATTGTTCCTATCTCACACACAGAAGGGCAGAGAACTGCCTGCCTGAAACAATCCAGCTCAGAATCTGGCCTTCCTGGATGCCATATGAAATGAGAATAGAAGTGTCTCTGCGGTGCATTTATTTTTGAAAGAGGCTTAACCCTCTGCCTTACCTTTTATGTCCTGCAGATAGGATTGAACAGCCCTTTTTGGTTTTGCTACAATACTGATTTTGAACTGGAACCATCCAGAAATAAAATGTGTTCTCTATGTAGAAATTAAGGACAATCACAGGTAAAAATCAGTCCCTCAGCTAGTGAATAACCAGTAAATTCAGACTGGTGTTTAGGGCAGTGCCTGGCTTTGTGTATTTTTCTCTTGCTTAGAAGTTAATGGGACTCCCACATAGAACCTTAACAAATGTTTCAGAAAATCTCAGTCATGGTCATCTTCCTGGAGATTCCATTTCTTTCTCTAGGCTTTCGTTGAGTTCCTGCCATAATTTACTCTGAATCCAGATTTGTGCTTATACCTTTCTGTTCTTTTGCATAGCAGAGCAAGTGTGGTGAAGGGAATCCCTGTCAGGGAATGCAGGTAAGTTAAATGGAACTGTGAGTGAAATGTGTAACTCCTACACAGAGATGCAAAGAGGGATTATTGCTTGTGTTTTCCCTCTTCTTTCTTCACATTCTCTGGAACTGCTGGTTCTTGTAACAAGAGCAGGCTCAGTATAGAGTGGGTATTTCTGGCAGCAATAGAGCAGCAATTTTAGATTTGCTAGGAAATGGGTTTTGGGAAGAGTATCTGAAAACAACTCTTGCTGCAAGAGTGGAAAGGACAATAAATGCATCAATAAAGGCCACAGGCCAAGAATCCCTGACCCAAGTTGTATCAGTGCTGGATTCAGGGTGTGGTTTCCATAGGCTAAAGAGATCTGTAGGGGAATTTCAACCTCAAGAATGCATCCCACCTTGCTCACCTGAAAGCAGGTAAAGGAACATGAGCGATGTAATGCTGAACTAGGTCCTTTCCAGCACAGAGCACTTGTGTCCTCCCTGTTAGATACCATGCAGTAGCTGGTTTTGTGGGTTGACTTGGAAAGCTGTTGCTGAATTTCTTCTCAGAAATTAGAAAAGAAATATTTTACATAACCAGTATAATAAGCAATAAGCAAGCAAAAGGTGTATGGAAATAGGATCCAGCCACAGGTCATAAAAATTTAGAAATTAACTTTTCTTTTTCAGGAATATGTCTTTGCATATATCCAATAATACATTCATTTAAAATCCTTCTATTTTTGAGCTCATAGTTTTCCAAGTAGGAATTAATTATTGCCTAGTAGTAAGCTAAGGAGATTTGTTTATTAAGCCTGCAAAGAGAGAGCCTGGCTGCTTTTATTATTTGTTTTCCTGTGTTGACAGATTTCTCTGTGTGACTTCATAGAGCACTGAAATAGGGTTACCTCAGCCTTCAAAATATTTCCAAGAGAAAGGCAGCTCGAATGAAACAGCAAATATCTGATGCTCTGTTCTCAGAATGACTCTCAGCAGATAGGACAAAAGAAATGCCCAATTTCTCGTCCTGGTTTTCCTTAGAATGTTATTTCATTCAGGAGAGACAGAAATATTACACAACCCTCCTCATAAATCTTCCTTTATAAGTTACATTCTCTCCTCAGAAAGAAGAGGTAGATTTGTGCAAAGCTTCCTCTTGTCCAAGAATGTTAATCTCTCCAAATCCATGAGCAGAAATGTGTCCAAAATTTCAGAAGATTCAACTCTAGGTATGAATGTCAGGTATTGACAAATAAGTTTTTGTGATCAGGGAATAGAAGGAGGAATCTTAAATGCAAAAAGTACTCCCTGAATGTATATGGAAAAATATTAATTTGGGGGTTGGTTTTACAACATTGTCACTTACTTGTTGCTGGCCACCAATGGACAAATTCTTTTCACATTGGAAGTTGTTATGTAATTAAAAAACATTCTTTTCAATTAGAAAGGCAAAAAAAAATATGTATTGGCAGATGGTGCAGATTTTGTATCCTGACCTGGTTTTATATAGGTGAGAATAAATGCATTTTCAAGCCTCTTCAGTGGAAATCTCAAAAGGCAAAAAGAAATATTACTGCATTAGTAGAGGTGTAGCTATAACTCAGGTAAGGTGATGTGGGAAGTGCTTACAAGTAAGAACAGCTCCCCCAGATCTGTCATTCTGTGCTTTTGGAGAGCTAAATCTCACACTGCTTCAGGGATTTGCCACAATAATCCCAGTGCTTTGTCTTTGTGCCAGAGCTGAGCCAGAATTCCCTCGGAGCTGCGAGGCAGGGGAGGATGCTCCTGCTCTCCCACTGATCCTGCAGGAAGCAGAACCATCCAGTTCTGGGTTGGGACAGCCAAAGTGGGAGCAGAAACCATCACCTTCTCAGTCTTCCATGAAATACATGGAAAAATTGCCTGTGGCTCCTTTGGCCACAGCCAGATCATGGCTTGAAAGGGGGTTATGTGTTAGCACATCCAGTGCATTTCCTGCCAGGGCTCAGTGCTCTCTGAGTATCATTGCTGACAATCAAACAAATTTAGGGCTGCCAGTAAACATTGTGGGCTGGGAAGGATATGGCGCCGTATTTCCTGGAATGGAATTATCTCCCTGAAATGCCCAGGGGATGATAAAACAATTCATTTGGATAATGTGCTGCACTGGGACTCTCATACTAAGTTTTTGATTTTTTAAATTCCTGTTATGGGCTTTAACAGATATCTTAATTAAATTATTAAAGAGATTTTAAAGTGGATTAAATCCAGCTCCTTTTCCAACTTTTAAATTGCATAGAAATAAAAGAAATTACTTGATTTTACATGTGTACATTACTATATTTCTCACAGCCAAAGCAGAAGACTTCAAGTAAGATCCACTGTAAAAAGTGATTTACAGGAAAGCACAGTAATCCAGAGTGCCTTAATTTTGTAGTTATCTAATTTGCTCAAATAGTTTCTAAAATCCAGATGCAAATTTCCTGTGAGCTGGGTTTCACAAGGAGGTATAATCTCGGTTTTAAAGTCACAGCACAGTTCATATATTCTGTAGCCATAATTTTCCCATTATATTTGAAGTTTTTTTCTGTTGTATTACCCTGTGAATCTTTCCCATAAATCCTCTGCCAAGCAATCCTGCATCTTCCATTTCAGATTTCTTCATGACTCATTTCACCACTCAATGGAAAAGTAACAGCAAGGGGAGGAAACCAGCCCACTTCACCCTGGAAAAGAGTTGGAAAGCTCTGCTTTCTTAGGGCAAAGGAGGGGAATTTGTGTTCCATGTTAGAGCACAGCCCACTGAGGTCCTTCCTCACTTGCCACTGAAGGCATTATGGTGAAAAATATTCTGGTTACATAAAGCTGTGCAAACCAAGCATCTCCATCCCTCCCACTTCAGGGAGAACCTGGAGAGCTTCCCAGTGTCTCTGTCAGCTTTGTGCAAGGTGGGTGAGGGTCAGTGCAAGGTGACTAACCCCGTTCTCAGCACAGGGATAAACAGAGGATGCAGCAGCTTGCTGAGTTCTGTTTGTGGTGAAAAGATTCACAGACTGGGAAATTTCTTTGCCTTCTGACACATATTATCATTTTGAGATGTGCAGTAAGACGGAAACACAAGTAATATACCTCAAAAAAAATCAGATTTATTTTTTGCACAGAAGAGCAAAACAATTCCTTTTAAACTCCAACACTAAGAAATTAATAGATTAAGGATAGAATAAATTTCTTTTTTCCTTATTCTGACAAACTAAGGCAGGATGAGGAATGAACATTAATGTTCAATGCTGCATGCAATACAAAATGCATTGCAGAATCTTTCCACATGTCCCCTGTAGAATATCTAAATATCTGTCAATACTGACTCTCCTGTTGCTGATGTCTTCATGTCTCTGCTGTATGTTTTGCCACCACAGGCCCATAGCATTAGGCATATGGATAATGTCCTTAAAAGAAGTGCTATATCTTTATGAATAACCTCCAAAATAGAACTCCCACTGTTCAATACCTCTTCACACCCTCTGAATGCAGTTAGCTGAACTTATTATTAGCACACTTCAATATTGAGCCATAGTACTTGTACTTAGTCACTATTTAATAAATTAAGGTACCTTCTTGATCTCCAGAGTGTCATGCTTGTAATTTATCTAACTAGACACACTTCCATAATCCATCAAGATTTGATGGCAGCTTTTAAAATTAGAGCCATTAGAATATCTTAAGAGTTTCCCTTCATACATACCTTTTCCTGTTGCCTCATTCATTCATTTTTATGTCTTGGAAAATAAATGTTCAACTGATTTGTCATAGTCTTATTGTTCAATATAAAAATGGGGCTTATAAAAAGAGACAGAGAAAGACTTTTTGCCAAGGTCTCTAGTGACAGTTCAAGGGACAACAGTCTTAAAGTGAAAGAAGGTAAATTTAGTTTGGATATTTGGAAGAAATCCTTCCCTGGGAGGGTGGGCAGGCCCTGGCACAGGGTGCCCAGAGAAGCTGTGGCTGCCCCTGGATCCCTGGAAGTGTCCAAGGCCAGGTTGGACGGGGCTTGGAGAAACCTGGGCTAGTGGGACGTGTCCCTGCCCATGGCAGGGGGTGGAACTGGAGGGACTTTGAGGTCTCTTCCAACCCAAATATTTCTATGATTCTAAATGTGTTCCTCTTCTACAAAATGGATTTAATGTTGTCTTTTTATCTCTGCAAAAGAGTACAAGGCTTTATTTGTTGGAGCTGAAATGAGCACTATATGATAATCCTAAAATCATGTTTTAATACTGCGGACAAGAAAGAACAGGTATAGCTGTAAACATCCAGAGCAAAAGTATTTGGCACTGCCTCTGTCTTTGGAAGGATGAATTAATTGCTGTGAATCACCTTAAAATAGCTTGTAGAAATATTGTAAAAATGAGAGATTCAGTAAAATTTTCCAGAATCTGGTGCACTGGTTATGCTGTGTTGTTGAATTAGAAATATCTTTGTTTTCAAGAGATTTTCATGTTTGGAGAGTATTAGTGAAACAGTACATTTAATTACTGATATCTTATTAAATGTTTGTCTGATCCAGTTTGCTACTTTCTCTTGCAATAATTTCTTTGTGGTACCTACAGGTGACAGACCTCATCTGGAAATATATTTTTGGTTTGATATTCACTGCACCAACTTTCAAAAACAACCCATAAATTTCTACTCTGTTGTCATATGCAATTGTCTGTGATGACATTGGCTCCCTTTTCTTAGTGGACTTCCAGCCCAGATGGGTTTCATCATTTGAACAGGTCTGAAAATCAGATTTACTTGATGATAATTACTGCTTTTGATCATAGGAGAGGGAGGCATAATTCTGGCATAGTTTTCATAAGAAGCCAAATTCTACCTAAATGCATGAAAATAATTGCTCTGATTAGTGCCACTGTGAAAATAAGTTCTGATTAATTTCATTGTGGAAATAAAGGGAAGCTCATGATTTTGATAACTCTAGGGTTCTTCTGATCCTGAATTTAATTTAGAGCAATGTAATTTCACCTTGCTGAGGAATGAAGAATGTTTTCTCACAAGTCTTACTGAGTGAAAATGCTTTTATTATGCAACCTCTTTCACAGCACCTTTGCTTTAGATAAACATAATTCTTACCTGTAATTTTGTTCCCTCAGAACAGATACATCTTGAAGCTGTGAGAAGGTATGTTTTCTTAGGAAACTCACATCTGAGTAGGTATTTCATAGTTGCTTGTGTTCACATAAGCAATAGAAACCAAATTATTAACCTATTGCAAAGAAGTATTCTTTCTAGCACAACTTTCTCTGATAACATGTATGAAAGGAGAAAGAGAAAAAACTCTGTTTGAAAATGAAGTTCATAACCAGATATCTGAAAGATGGAATTAAAAAATAATAATTAGGATATTTTGTGAGAATTTATTCATACTAGCAGTATCTGCTGTTTACTCTGCGTAGTTTGTGGTTAGAATATGTGACATCTGCAATTCCTATAATTTCTCATTATTAACATGATGGGAACTAAACTATTCAAGCCATATTTTGTGGAACTGTGGCAGTGTGATCAGAGCACTGACTGCCTCCCTTCCTTCCCTTACATTGCTTGGCTGGGAAGTTCCTTTCCGAAGCAGAAAATCAAAACTCTTCAGAGTGGTTCCATAGTAGGAATTAACAATGCAGCTTTATGTATGTAAATTTTATGCATTTAGAACAATCTCATGAAGTAAAACAAATGTGTCTGATAAGAAAAGTACACCAGAAAAGATTGGTGTATCTCTTGTCTCTTGTTGATTGCTAATAGAACACTTTCATGTTGTGAATTCACATCACCCAGCTATTATTTTGACAGGTCCTAGATGAAATACACTCCAGATATTTCTCCTTTAAGAAAGTAACTTACAAGAAACAGATTTATTCTTTGCCATGCTCATAAGTTTCAGGCCCATCAAAAATCCCCTTTTATCTGCCTTCAGATTGTGTTGGTTGTCAGTCTCTTTACAGTGGCTTAGACAGAATTCTGGCTTGTCAACTTATTGAAAGAGTAATCTGAAACAGCATAAAGGAATTTCAAACATTTCAAGAACTAGACAATGGTAAGATCTGTCTACTATGAAACTTGAGATAAATTCATATTTACTGGTATGCAAAATAAGGTCATACTATAACCTGAATCTCTGTACCCATTTCAAGAGGAGTCACAAAAGCCTTTTCATGCACTCAGGGGATCTGCAGGGAGTTCAGCTGTACAAGGACAATCCTTGCTCAGTATGTGACACTGGGGAATGGGTCTCAAGTAGGCCAAATCCTGCCAAATGGTTGTACTTGATTTTAGACTCAATGTCTTTATGACCCACTTTAAAATAACGTTCTGAAGGACTGAAGAAAATGTAAGAAATGTGACTCTTTATTAAAAACTGTTATTGAAAGTACTTTGTTGAAACTGTTGAAAATCTCCACTTTGCATGTTGGTAATTCTAAGGCAATATAACAACATTTGGTAATAAAAACTTCCATCTATAAAGGACAGTTTTAGGTGTATTGCTTGTTTGATGGGTGTGAGAGAATGCAGGGCTGTCATTTTTCTGAACACTGCCTTGACACTGCCGGTGTTCTACCAGAGGAAAGAAGGAAACACGTGAGCAATCACTGACCACTTTCGCCTCCTGCCTCCCCTGGGAGTTGTAAGAGTAATGTGGAATATACTGGTGCTTTATTTCTCCTCAGCTCATTCACTTCAACTCCACTGAACATCAAATGCAGAGGGGCTTTCCAAGTGATCCCAAGAGGAAGCACTTCAACCTTCTGGAGCCTTCTTCTTTAACCCACCATCACATATGGTGGAACTCCAAGCTTCTCCTTAGTTTTATTCCTTTGCATATGAACACACATAATGCAAGAGGCTGCTTTTAGCCCTTGGTCTGCCAAGACTGGCAAGAACTCCCACCCCAGCCCACAGGCAGGAATGAGAAGGGCCAGATCCCTTGGCCCCCAGATGGGCCCCCAGAGCATGAGAGGCCTCACCCCAGAGGAGTTTCGGGACCATCACCAGGTGTGTCCATGAGCCCTGACACAGCCTGGTTTAAATGAGCCCCACCCAAGCCCTTCAGGTGCTCCCTCAGAGCAGAGGGTCTGTAGTCAGAGCCCCTCTGGGCAGGGGAAGGAAACCCATGGAGACTGCCCGGGACCAAGTGATCTCACACCTCTGGTGAGTGACTGTTTTTGTCATGGAACCCCCTGAGAAACCCTTTGGGTGGAGGAATGACCCTCTGAGTGAGTGCCCTTCCCTGTGTGGGTGAGGGTGGGCAGTGCTGGGTCACTGCCCTGGCCTGGGGGGATATCCCAGGTGGGTGTGCACAGCTTAGAACCTGTTCTGTGTCATTGAAGCTTTCTCATGGTTACCCCCTTCATTTGTGAGCTTTGGCCCTTTGTTTTAGTTGCAAATGAAGGTTTGTCTGAGCTTGTTTTCTGTGAGAAATGGTTTTTGTGTATCTCAGTGGCAAAGATCTTCAAAAGGAACAATGTGCTGCACTTAAATGCTGTAAGATGTCAGAGTGGAGCTGATGTTCATAAGAGAATCCAATATACAGTGGTTAATATTGCAGGAGGATACAAACTCCTGAAACAGTGTCAGTGGAATAGGTGTTCCCAAATAATAGGCATGAGCTCGTCCTGTGGTAGGTACTGCTTTGGTGGGTAGGTCTGAGGAATATCCCGTTCTTTCTTACCTCTTGCGAAAATGTGGCATCGTGGAGGAGTCTTTTCTCTCTGCTGGGGATTATTTGGTGTGTGTCTCTTTGGTATTCTGCCTGGTTGTGCCAGGTTCTGTTAAAAAAGAGATAATTTTACGTGGTATAAAAATGCCAGAAAGCTGTCTTAACACGAGGATGGGGAAGGAGGTTTTGCCATCGTTCCTTCTGGAGGTTGATTATCTCTGCAAGCACAGGTGAATGACCGTGGAATTGTTTTTTTCCTTAGGGCCTTTTCAAGATGGTAACTTGTTCCTCCTTGTCAGACTCCAGAAGAAAGAGGTAGTTTGATATTTTTGTTGTTAGAGGAGTGTAGGCAAATGGGTTAAGGAACCTCTCCAGTGAAGTTGGTGTAAAACCTGACACAGGAATCCATAAACACACTGATGGATGTGCTGGAGGCAACATTTTGATCCACATGTTCAGGCTGCTGGGCTGTTCTGCCTTAGGATGTAGGTGCATTGTTTTATCTGTGTGTGCTTAATGAACACAGAGATAAGGACCAACAATCACCCAATTGAATATAAACATAGGTGGTTTTTTTTGGCTTCATCCTTTCATATTCTGAAGAAAGAATGTTAATTGCATGAACTTTCTGAAGAGTGAGCAATATGTTTAATTTCCTTCTTAACATGATAGTATGATTACATAAGGAAAATTCATTCAGATCACTCTCTGTGCTTTCCAGACACCCAGACAGGTCTCAGCTAATCGTGGTGTTTACAGAGGAGTCTGAGGACTGGGAGTGCTTCTGCTTTGGGAGACTTTGACTGTAACCTCTGGACCGTAGCTTATGGAAATTTATACATTCGTATAAATCATCTTTTTCTTCGAACCTGATGACAGATTTATCTGTAGCAAGTTTGAGAAGAATTTTGGTGGGATGCACAAAGAGTTGTGACCCTGTGGCTATTTATGGAAATTTATTACTGCTCTGGAGTTTGTTTCTGCTCTCCTTGCCCTGTTTAATGCCAGAGAGTTGGAGTAGGCAGGATCCTGAAGAGCATTATGGCTTCAGAATTTATCCTGAAGATGTCACAAAAGAACTTTATTGCTCCTGAAAAAGTTGATAGTCATGGAGTGATGTTTTCATCATTCCCTTAGGATGAAAGACTTTATTAAAGTGTCTATCAACATAGCCATTTTTTACAGTACCTTTACAGGCGTGTCAAAATTATGTGAGTTGTAGATCGAGGGAGAGAAAAAGTGTAGCAGTGACTTGTAGTAACACAAGAAGACAGTACTACAGAGCTTATTTTAATTTCTGAGAAAGTTTCTCACAATACAAGAAGCTCAGAGCCTCTCTTATTTTTTAATTTCAGTACAAAAATGAAAGACTAGATGCTTAAAAGCCACTTTCCCCATGAAGTTGACCTCATCCCACTAGTGCTTATTTTTTCATTGGGGCGAATATCATTTTACTGCAATGAGTTTCTTGATTGGAATTTAAGGCAATTTCCATTTTAAGCTCTGTGAAATACAGAACCAGAGATTTAATAAGGGAACTTGATGTGTTTGTGAAATATGGGTAGCTCACTGCATGCATGTAAGATGTGCTTCCTGTCATGTAAGTGAACGAGAAGACTGTGGTATTAACATTTTACAAGGGAATTTGATTGTTCCAAAAAGCTCTGGGGACCAGAGAACATAATTTCATACTGGATGCCCCCTTGAAGATATCACAGCAGAGGGAGAGGAATGCGTTGCCATTAGTTTGCTCTGTCATTATTTCCATATTTTTTTTATACCTAAAATTCCAAGAAAAAGGTGCTACCTCTTTCAGGCATTTGAAAGCTTTATTGAAAACAATAATTTCTACCTAGAAACAAATGTTGTTAAAATGCAGATGTATTCAAGGGGAGAAGTAGATCTAATTAATTAGTTTAAAGAGCAACTCAGATTGAGTGGATGAAAAGATTGACTTTATTTTCCAGTAAAACAGTGGAAAAAAACCAAATCCACTGAACAAAATGGTACAGGTTAATGAAATGGTACTGCTTTGGGGTAAAACCTATTCAAAGTAAGCAAAGACAGAATATATCAGTTTCTCTTTTAAATGTATTTGAAAATTTTGGAGTGTCTTTTTCTTTAGGCAAAGAACGGTGGACAGATAGAACTCATTATATTTTAAATATTTATGTGGATGTGTTGTTCCTGTTTGGTTTACACTGTTGGAATTATTCTTGATTTACATTGGCATAAGACTGGACTAGACTCATGTTAAAATAAACACAAATACACATTTTTAAATTCTAAAAGTATCTCAATAAAAAGATGGACAGATTAAAAATAGAATCTACCACAGTAAGGGAAAAAACTGAAAATTTAGAGCTTTTAGTAGTTCTCTTGACCACAACTGTAAAACTTAAAATTATTTTATCATTGGGTATTTATGCATTAGTTTAAACTCCCAGACTTCAATTCCCTTGGCTTTTCCATTTGGCAGAATGGCTCTGGCAGAGCAGCATTGCTGGGGGCTGGAGGCTCCTGCTCCAGTCAGGACCTGGGCTCAGCTCTGCTGGGAAGGGCTCCTGACCCAACCTCTCTGAGCTGGAGAAGTGGAGAGCGACCTCAGCTTTGGAGCTGAGAACTAGATGAAAGCAAATCAGAGCTGTTCTGGAATCTTCCTTTCCCTGCTCCGTTTTAAACTGAGCTTATTTCTTGTAAAAATACCTGCTCATTGTGTGAAACATTATTGCTGCAGAAGTGGTGGGACCCCCAGCTCTGGCGCTCTGCACCACGAGGCGCAGTGAAGTACAGAACATTTATGGTTCCATCTGCAAAGATGCTGCAGTAATGAACTCGTGTTGTTGTTTTGCCAATTTAACACTTCATGAAATACTGAAGTGCCTCTTGCATGCTCAGAAAGGATCTCTGCTAGTGATTTTGTGAGCAGCAATTCAGACTGAATACAGTAATTTCAAACTGTTTGTTTAATAATATGAAGAGCAATAATAACAATCATAAAATCGGCTGCGCTTTTCTATTAACATTGGAAGAATTGGAAATAATGTAAGAATCAGAGTGCCTTCATCCCTTGGTGTGTGACCACTGACTCCAGCAGAGCCACCAAGCTGATTTACTCCCCTGCATGATCAGACTCTTTAGATCTCCACACAGTCAGGCAATGCAGATCAGCTGTTCATTTTGTGTTTACTGTTTTTCCAGTGCTGAACAAATAATATTAAAAAAAAAGAAAGAGCTAGTGAATATTCAGTTGAATTCTAAGTGGAATTTACATCAGCCAGGCTAGTGGCCTTTCGTTTGACTTCAGATTTGCTCTGAGAAGTAACTTTTACTTGCATGAATGCAGATGGAAAGTAAATGCTCAAGTGCCTTGAGTAGTTGCCAAAAGTAGAGTTGTTTTCACTCTAAGTGGAGCTGATGTAGATCAGGGTCACAGCTTGAGAATCAGTGGAATTAAAAGGTGAGAAGTGAATCAAACTAAATGGCTTTTAATATATCCCAAAGACATAGTACATTTTATGAGATGATGTGCTCTGTGGCACTCGAGGAACACAGTTCCCCAAAATCACTAACTGATCTTTGCTGCGTGTCTCGCATCTCAATGCATCCTTTGCAGGCTGACTGTACAAATACACATCCTTCCTTTAGGACTCACCAGCATTTCATTAAAATATGGGAAAGGAAGTTTAGAACTGACTCCATTTTTGTAAGGAGAAACATTCCTTGGCACTTTCCACTTCTAAACAAAGATCAAATCCTCAAACTCACTGCAGCATGTGGGGTTATTTTGAGTTTGTTTGGTTTGGGGTTTTGTTTTGTTTTGTTATGTTTTAGGTTAGTAGTTAATTAGTTTGTGAGGAAATACAGGAAAAACCCACAGGCTGTGTAGGTGGGTTATATTCTATTCAGACTTAAATAAGAACACACCATATGTTCTTTCAGGTATGAGCTGTCTTTTTATACCTGAGATTTCAGGTTCCATGGCCAGTAGGTTATTGCTCATCACAGCAACTCTGAAGGGTTGCTGAACTAAGAATAAATAGTGTGGGTGTTAGTGATGATAATAGCAAGCCTAAAATTATTTAAAGGAAAATCTAAAACTCTTCAGACACTGGTGTGCTTTCAGGGTCTCTTGGGGCACCTTTTGAACAATGTTTTCCGTAGGGATTTATAATTATGTGGCTTTACTGTGTTCCCAAGCAGCTGGACAGGAAATGCCTATGATAAAGGAGTAGGAATGAAGTTGTAAATGCAGCAGGTAAGCCTGGCATGTGTTTGACAGCACTGGAACTCTGTTTGCATTCCCAGATTGGCACCATCTGGATTGCACCTCTCGTAATGGGATCATATGTGTACATGCAATTAGTTTATGTCAGTAGCTGTGGGGATTAGATGAAATTATGGAGCAGTAAACACTGCTTTGAAACCAGCTTGATTTTGTAAACTCAACTTGAAAGCCACTATAATTCTGGCAATTACCCCAGGACTGCTGGGCTTAGAGGCAAAAATAGGACTTTTATACTCATAACACATCATTGCTTCTCCTGGAACTGAAGAGCTTCTTGAATACAAGGTGATTTGGGGGAGGTATTTTGTGTTTGAAACTGGAGGAGTATGGAGTGGAAAATCAGAAGCTGAAGACAGATTGATATAAGGAGGAGTGGTAAGAATGATGACCAGTGAGGCTTATTGTGACAAAAGAGAAGAGGCAAAGGCCAGAAAGATGGGAGGGGAGAAAAATTCTTTAGAACAGGTTTCTTTATTAGTGTGAGAATTCCTGGCAGAGATGTGTAGCCAGGGGAATTTTTAGCTAATGTCTGCTTGCTTCTCCTCAGTGAATTGCTCTGAAATCCACCATGTGGAGTAATGAGGGTTTTTGTTTGGTTTTGTTTTTTTTTTAATTATATTGACAATTACTCAATGAGTGTTTTCATGTAATAAAAATCAGTCTGGGGTAAACTCAGAGGCTGAGTCACTCTTCCCAAGGGATAACAGGTGAAACTCTGAGATGATGTCAGTACTGAATCAACTGATGTTGACATTAAATCTTTCTCAGTGTAGGAATGACTCAGAATGCACATCCAAATTGAAATCTCCCATGAATTTGTTCTGCTTACCTCTGGGGCTCAAAGGACTGATTTCTGTGTTCTTCCCCATCTGTCAGAAACTCTACATCTTTATTATACACGTTTGACTTTGGCTTAAATGTGGAAATATAAGGGAAAAATGCTGCTCTTTCATGCAGTTGAGATTCCCTTGGTGAATAAACTCCCAGTCTTTCCACTTCTGGCCCCTTGGAGAAACAGTGTATCTGCATGTAAAAACAGTCTTAAGATGTTTAATTCAGGCATCCAGGGAATTAGTACACACACACATGTTTATGTATACCTATATATATATATATCTATGCACACAAACATATAAAGACAGCAGTTTTCAAAAACTCTTGGGAATAAATGTTAGGCTTTCTGTGTTCTGTTGGCTCTGATACCCAGAGAACTAGGAGTATATAAGGCAATTTTAATAAAGAGCATTTCTGAGTGCAAGCTTCAGTTTCTCTGCACTAGATTTTTTGGGAAAGTTTTATCTTTACTTAAGTGTTGTTTGTAAAATGTACCTTACGAAGGTTCTGAAATGAGTTCCTCTAATTTCTTCACAGATAGTGAACTATGAGAGGATACAGGCATCATATTCCCATTATGTATTAGTTTTCTTTTGAAAGGAAAGCTAATTATATTGTGATTCATCATCAAAGCACTGTGCTCTCAAAATAATTTCAGGTTGGACTTACCCCTAGTAGGTTTACAGTTTACAACCATACATTTAAATAATAAAATAAGGGCACTAAATTTTTGGGTATTGCCAAAGTAGATGTATTTGCCTTTCTGAAAAAAGAGGAAAAAAGAGAGATGAAATGTGTATACAGTGCAGATATATATGTGTATGCATTTATGGAAGATAAAACTATACTTAGATATATCAATTAAAAATAGAAGGTTTTTTTGCAGCCAGGTCTGGGAAAACCTAACCCTTTATTTCTGGGAATTAAAACAACATATGCAGAAAATATATAATCCATAAACTAGTCTAGATGGATGTGGCAAAATACAAGTCCCCTTCCTATACCATTTTTGAAGTTGCTATCTAAGTCTTTCAGACAGCTTTGTGTTTGGTTAGTCTTTGTCAGGAATATTTCACTGTACCCTAAGAATGAAGAGTCATCCTGGGTTTACCCACCCTGTAACCTCTGGGAGGAGAAATTTGTGCCTTTTACTATTTTTGTTGAGAGGCTTTGACTCCTCATGGCTTTTGATATTCAATGTTGTCATTGTGAAATTTTAGCCGTTTACTTAAAATCAAATACAGAACTTTGTGTTCAAAAAGTGTGTGATAAGAGTTAAAAAAAAAAGCCAAAATCCTGTTATTTCTGTAATTATTTTCCTATGATTTTGCTGTAATGATCTCACTCATTTTTGCAGGATATGCAGAGCTCAGAGCCCATATACCACTCTATATTTTTTTACCCCTGTCATAATGAAAAATTGTATTTACTGGGAGAAGTGACATTTTTTGCCTTTTGACAAATTCACGGAAATCTCTTTTTTTACTTGCAAATATTTGCAAAGTAAGAATTGATACCTTTGCACAGATCTGCCTTGTGAGGTGCTATGACACTTTGAAGTCCTTTGATCATTTATATAGTTTGTCACACTCCAGGCTGTTTAAATATACTTGGGCATGTTGATAGACTTATAAAACTGGCTAGCAGGGCTGCCTGTGGAGCGGAATTCATTACTCAGGGGTTGGATGTAATAGTTAGAACAAAAGATTGGAAGTTAATAACAAGTATTTGCAAGTTTTACAGCAAAATTTAAAACCAGGTGACACTCCAGTCAAACCTGAATGCACGGCTGTCTTTTAATGCCATTAAACCAATTGCAATGCAAAGTACCTGTAACCTGAATTCAGAGCTGTTTCCTCCTGTCAGCACCACACTCTTCCTTGCTTAATGCATATAAAAGTCTTGCTGCTGATGCAAAGATTTCTGTGGAGCTCTCCCAGGAAAGCACAAGGTCAGGACAGGATAAAGCAGGAGTGGGGAATTTATCACCATCCCCAGTTGCTAGAGAAGAGCTGGAGCCTTCTGAGAACGTTGCTGCGTGGTGGGTGAGACTGGAAGGCAGACAGCCCTTGGCAAAAGGGTCCTGCTGGGATCTGCTCTGCTATAGGAACACAACACCTCGGCACCACCGACAGCTGGAACTGCTTTGTGTTGCAGCCCCTATGAGTAAAACATCTGTGCATTGACCTTCACAAACCCAAAGTCTCCAGATGTGTGACTGTGCAACTTTTCAGTGTTTTCAGATTGCAGCAATTGTATTCTCTCCATGGAGGAAATATAGTGCTATAACTGATATAATACGGTGTTCTGGAGTAATTTGTAATTTCTGTCAGACTGGGTCTACAAATACATAAATATGGAAAGTATTTGCTTAAAAAGATGCCTGCAGTGCTTTCTTAGACTTGTATTTATCAGTGTTTAAGAGAGGAATAATTAACCAGACAGATTACTTAGCTGTAGTTACATACTTCACTGGAGAGCTGCGGGTCTTCAGCTCAGAACTGTAAAATTAACTACCAGGCAGTTAAAAATATGTACCTAGTGCAGTATTTCATATTTAATGGAAATTCATCAGAAATCCATCAGTCAAAGCAGACGTAGAGAAGGAGAAGTATTATTCTGTCACCTTCTAGTTCTTTCTCAGGCTCAGCAGGGCCAACTGCAGGTCTGAAAGAGCTGCTGTGTCTGTGACATTTGGTGTAACTGAGCTGGTTTGTGCCCTCGGAGAATCTGGGCCATACTCATTAGTGGAATTCGGCTTGCTTTGTTTTACCTCTGGTTATACTCTGATATATGGAACCTGAACAATTAGCCCAGCAGAAGTGTTAGGCTGTGTGAAACGTCTCCTCACTCGGAGAAAATGGGGTTTTGTTGCCACCATAAATTTAGTTCACATTTCATTTTCCTTTTGGCATGTTCAAAAGGCACCTTTCTCTTTTTCCATAACAGAGATTGCTTTCTATTGTAGCAAATGTCTGACTTTGAGTGCGTCCTGCAAAGCTGAAGGATCCCTTCTGCAGGGAAAATGTCTCATCTGAAAATGATCGCTGGGTCTAATTTATAAAAATGTGTCAACATGACTAATTGTCAGATGAGTGCTGAAGCTTATTATGTGCAGCACAGTGCTGAATATCTTCACTGGGCACAGCAACATATTTCAGCTGTGGCAGTAACATCTCATACCCTCTCTCACAGCAGGTCAGGAAAATAAATGTGGTGCTGCTTCAGAATAAATGGCATAAATGCTTCCCAACCACACGACAACTGGCAAATTGATGTTTATTCTGTTTAAGAACCGAGTCAAATTTAAATACGTATTTCACAGTGGTCGTGGTTTTTTGTTAGAAGTCTTTTCTGTTTACATGCAATTTTGCTAGAACCTTTCAGTAACATTTCTAACTTGTTTTTTTCTGGGCTTTCTTAGCTCCTAGGACAAAAGACAACACAATTCTTGAGGGAGAACTGAAATGCAGCTGTTTCTACTGTGCTGGTACTGCAGTTAAACTGCTAATGAATACGTATTCCCCAGGAGATGTATTTCCCAGGGAAGCTTTCCTAATGTGGCATGTGTTAAGAAGAAAGGGAAAATGAGAAAAGAAGAATTCCCCCCCACCCAAAAAAAAAGGGGGGTGGGGGGGTGGAAATTCACCTTCCTATTACTTGAGAAATAACTCTAAACAGCAATAATCACACGCTGTATCAGTAGGAAGGCTGTCACCACATATCAAAGAGCTGAGAGAGCATACTCCACACTCTGCCTTTCCTTTAACCCTCTCAGTTTTATAAAGTGCCTCGGTACTTTCACCACTCATTGATTTCAGTACAATTTGAAGTCTTCACTGTATAAATGTGTAAAAATGGATGTTCTTCTGCTTTTTGCCTGGTTTTTCCATAGGTGGTAAGTTAAGAATCTAATGGTTAACAGAGAAGTCATTTTCTCAAATAATTATTTAATTATTTTTTAAGTTTCCATAATACTTTTTGTCTTTTAATCATATCCAAAATATTTTCTATTTGGTTAACATTCAGAATCTTTTCCTTATGCACAGTTTTCCTTAAGCATTCCCTTTTCTTTGTAGCCTTCCAAATGAGACCTGTCCCTCACTTCCCCCTTGTTGCTGTAAGAATAAAATCCTCTTGCATGCCCAGAGATTGATGCTCTTTGCATAGTCAAGTTTATGGAGACTCTAAACCTCTCTGACCTGACCAGTACCTTTGAGGAGAAGAGTTAAAAAGAGTCCAAACAACTATTCCTGTACAGTTAAAAAGGTGTGGGAGGGCAAAAGGAAATGAAGGAAGTTGGGGTAGGTCAAGGAAAACAGTTGAGTGTTGAGAACTGTTGGACGTGGAAGTTCAGAGAAAGATTTTTGTGACTGCACCATTTTGATCGAATCTCTGAAGAATCCAAAATATTTCACATTAGTGCCTTTTCCTTCCTAGTAAAAGGGTCTTCAACATCTTGATTTTCTCTGTCATTGAAGACACTCTAGGAGCTTTATCAAAGCTAGAGTCTTATAAATTATTTTCACTTCTGGAATGGAGCTATTATGATATTTACACATCAGGGCTGTTATTAACTCACATTAACTCTCTGAATGTGTTAAACCCAAGCCTCCTCTCCATGCAGTTCCCAAAAGCAATCACCGTTGTGCTCTGAAGAAATTCAGCTTCTCGAAGAGTTCTGGGATGTTATTTCTCCTAGAAAGCTATTGATAAAAAGCAGCGCACAAATTAATTGCCTGCTGGAATATTTAATCTCTAGGGATTATCAGGGAACACAATCTCAAGAATTCCTCCGCATCTTGCTGAATTAAGTTCTAACACTTTGCTTTGCCACCTGGATGGCTTGATAAAGTCCCAGGTTGCCATTTCCTTGCCTCATCAGCTTTCCATCTGCTTCTTTTTCTCGCCTGAAAACCATCTCTTCATGCCATACCCAGGTTTTCTCCTGGTACTAGTGGTTGCTTTTTGTTTTAACCTTTTAAATTCTGTTTTATTCAGCTATGTAAACAAGCCAGCTATTCAGCTAAAAGGACGAAAAGCTTAATACCTGGAGCTTTTTACTGCAGAGCAGAACAGGATCAATTCAGTAATTCTTGCCAAGCAGAATAGTTTATTACAGACTAGAAATGTTGCATAAAACTGAAAGACCTTCGCTATGGATCAACTTTCAAAACCATGCTTAGATGAACAACATTAAGCTGGAAATCTCAGAACAAAAGTTTTTCTCCTTAATTTTTCAGTATTTGTTGATCTGGGGCAGATTAAGATACCAGAAAACCAAAATATATGTGAAACTCTGGATTATAATGGAAGAAATCTGCCAATGAATTCTGCCATACCTTCACAGGAACAGGAAAAGCTGTGATAGCATAAAGGTGAACTGGAATCTCAGCTGTCTGCCCTGTGAATTAGTTCTTTGTTATAAACCCCACCCATTTCACATGGACCTCACTGGCTGTTTGTTAGGGATACATAACTCTGAACAAGAAAATATTCCTTTAGGTTCCCTTACAAGAAATAATAGGTATATTCAGGCTGGACATCATCTCCTAATCACAGCAAGATTAAAAGGTTTAAATTGGTCCTGTCATCCCTGGTCCTTTAGGACCCAAACACCGTGGGGTAATATTGAAAGAAAGATGTTCTTCAGCAGGTGCCTGATTCTCCTTAGTCAGTGGACCAGTGACTTTCCCTCCATAAGTTCAATTTTTCTTCAGAGATCTCTAAAGCCCCAAACACATTAAAGGTCTCAGCAGAGAACACCCCAATGTCTATTAAATTTAACAATAACAAGTCCCCAAGTGAAAGCAATTAGGCTGCAAGGATTTGCAGGCAGTTCGTGTGGATGCCTTTGCCTTGTTTCCGAGGGAAAGCACTCGGGCAGCCAAGTAAAAATGAAAGGCAAATAAAAAGCAGGTTTGCTCTGAACATCCCACACCGTATAAAATGTGCTGCCTGTGGAACAGCTACGGGGCTGTCGCCAGCAGCAGCAGCATTTTAAATCTGCATGGGGCACTGCAAGGCCCTGAGCTCTCCCCTGACAAAATATTTGCCAGCTGAGAGTTAGATGATGCATTTCTTGCTTACTCAGATCTTTTGGAAGTTGTACCCATGCGTGCATTGAGATGTGCTGTGGCACCACGTAGAAATTTATAGATCCTCTACACTTGCATGTTTGCTGAGGTTTGTAGGCACAGAAGAAAGGAAAAAAGCAGAGGTACTGCTCAAAATGTACTTTCAGTCTATGGTCTTTCAAACCCTCTACATTTCTCAAAGTTTTTGGTAAGATAACTAGCTTGCTGTGCAGAGTATTTTTGCAGTTTGGTTCTTTTTGCTTGCTCAAGATCCTTTTAAAAATAAAAATCCACTTCATGAAAAAATAATTTTCATAATTATTATTTTATACAAGCTAACATAGTTCTATGGTTATGCATATGTGATGGAAAGTGGTTATTCTTGACTCTTGTTAGAGAGCTAGAATTAATTTCCCCACTCTCACAGTTTCTATAGTAACTGCACTGGAAATTGCCTATTTGGATATTTTTATTCTGAAATAACTAGAATTTTCAAAGTAACTTCAAGTGCTTCCAGAGTGATGCATGTTAGAGGAAGGAATATGCTCAGAGAACATCATCTTACCTGACTTGTATGTTGGTATATCAAGAGCATTTTCCATTCATCCCTGCCCTTGGCACGTTGGACTGAGGCAGTCCAGGGTCTGTAGGCACAGCCCACAGTGGAGCTGGAGAGGATGTCCAAGGACAAGTCTCTTAGACCTTCTCCTCACTTGGAGAAACAAATCAAATCTCAGATTTCTACTTGAAGGAGCCAACTGGGTTTAGCTCGAAGTGGGATTCTGAGAAAGACAAGTGTCAAGGCCCCTTGTCCTCCTGTCATCTTGCTGATTTATGTGAAAATCATACATGACATGCAATATCTAGAATTTTAACTCAAGGTAGACCTAGCTAAGACAAAGACATGTCTCTGACCTACTCCAGATTTATTCAGAGAAAATACAGTATGTTGGCTTTTTTGAATTATTTTTGATTTTAATATATCATGTAAATCAAGTGGGATTTCTCTCACCAGAGCTGTTTAGGAGCCACGTAGTTTTCCTTTGTAAAGAGAGGATAAGGAACTTTCAGAGTTCTAGTTTTCATGTGAAGGTAGATGTTTGAAATAGTGTGAATTCTGGAAACCTTGGAAACCAACTTATCTTAAATGCCAATTTACAGATGATCTAAAACTGCCCTGGGTGTACATAAAAATAATCAGGCTTATGAAATCAGTCATAGCTGTTGTGGAGAAGGTTGAAGGGAAGGGGCATCTCTTCCCACTTCTCATGCACCGTGTTTTGCCTGTGTTAGATTTGAGAAGGTGAAAAATATATCTTTGTGTTATCTACATAATTATTATTCACTGTTTTCTGGAAAGAGTCCTAGCACAAGGGAGGCAGATTCTGTCTCTAAATCTATTGAAGGCATCAGTTCTTTGGTGGAGTGTAATGTGAAAGAATTGTGCTTTCCAGTTTTTTATATTAACCCCTCTTTCTGGTTAGGAAAAGAACTTTTTAATCACCCATTCCATTCATTTCTCAATTTAATTGCACACTCTGGTTTCAGGTTTACAGATATAGGCAATTTCCCCTGCCAGAATATCAGGCAACTTCCTGATGTCATGTTTTGTTAAGTCAGTATTTGGAAATCTGGATTGCATTTTTCTCAGATGTCAGTGACAGAATCAGTGAGTTCATTAGATGGTATAGTTGAAATGCTATTTAAACTTCAAAATCCCAGAGATAAAATGATGATGTTTCTAGTAATAAGGAGGATGGAAAGGAATTCAAAAAGGCAGCTGTTCTCATACATTACAAAGAATCAATATTTAAATCAAAGCAGATGATCTGAGTTGATTCAATTCACAACCACATGTTAGCAGGAGTTATTTTGAGGATCAATGCTGCAAAGTAAAAATGATGCTTGAAACCAAAAAAAGAAAATAAATCCACAGGTGCTCTTCATGGCTTTCATCTTATTCAGGATTTCTGGTTGTGCAGTTCTAGAAGTTTAAATTATTGTTAAAGATCCATTTCCTTTAAAACTTAACTTCTGTCTTTATTACTGTTTGGAAAGGAAGTTTAATTCTTCTGTCACTTCAGATGGTTTTCAAAATGGAGTAGTGAGAAGGAGAAAAGACTTTGCAGTACAAGGACTCTGGTTTTGGCATAATGGGCTCATTAAACCCCATTTTGGCTCCTCCCCACTTCCCTGTCTGTGTCTGACTCCCCTATGCTGAGGCCAATTGCCAGAGATCACCCCTGTGCATGGCTTGGACTCCAGGATTTCAGAGTTCTTTTCCAGCCTCATTGATTCTGTGATAATCCCACCAGGGGGTGTGAATGGCCTCTGGGGAATCTCCATGGGAAACTCCAGCTCCCAGCTGGTGCTTGAGAATTATTTGGGAGTGTGCAAACCTGCCTGGGCCAGAAACATTCCCTGGATTATTTTAACAATGTACAGGACCATATTTTATTGCCTGGAAATGATATCATTAAGTAGTATAGATGTAGCCACAAGTAGTATGTGGAAGAAATTTCCCTGCCAAAGCACTGCATAAACATAACAGCCCCTACTAATGAACAATTAGGTTTGTGTTTTTGATGGCTGATGACAGTAGACATTGCACAGTGCTCTGAAATCTAATGATGATAAGCTGTGTAGAGCCGTGTGGTGTTAATTGAGGAAGTAAAAATATATTAGAGATCTGCATCGCCGTGCCGTCGTCGCAAACGACACAAGTTCCTCTTTCGATGGTTTCTTTGTTAACTGCTCTTGCTCAGATCCCTCAGGATACTTTATCACTCAGCTTACCAACATTGTTCCAAATGTTCTTTTCTCCTAATGAATGGAAAGGCTTGGAAATGAAAGCCTTGAGCTGACAGTTGAATCTTCACATCACTGAGAAGCTCATTATTAGTTTGCAGGAGCCTGTGTGAAATTGCATCTTGATTGCGCCAGTCGCAACCCTACATTTCAGACCCTGCAAAGATGGAGCTAATTCTAAATATCCACCTCAGATTTTAAAAGAACCACGGGACAAATAAGGTTGCAGAAGCAAGTTGTTCAGCTTTTGAGGCTTCACACGTGGTGATACTAAAATTAAAATGGAAATAATTCAGTTGGAATAAACGGAAGGATTTATCAATGCTTGTTGAGCTATTCTTGCCCAACATCTGTATAATTATAGAGAATATATATATATATATAAAGAAAGGGGCGAAAAGACACTAACTACATATTGCTACTGCCTCCTTTAGCCTGTAGCCTTAATTAGAACAGATTTGCTCTTACATCAGAGCTGTGTCTGTCCACCAAAGTCATTGGTGTGGCAATTATAGCAAAAGATCTCTGAACTCCACTGATTAAGGAAACAAGTTCCTGTGAGCAAACACCGAGTTTCTGACTCAGACTTGTGCACTAATGTGCAATTAACTGATACATAATACACAATCCCTGACCATTCAGCTCCAAATGCCTTTGATCAGAGCACATATACCTCAGCTGATGGTTCAGGATACAAATGGTCAGTCTCCTTGAAGCTGCTAATTAAACAGTTCCTTTCTGTACCCAGGCCATGCTTTGATGTGTGTTTACCAGTTGAACCCATGTGTCATGTTTCTGCTCTGCATCCCTTTCCCTTTGTAAAAGAGCTGCCTTTGGAGGCAGCTTTGAATATCAAAAGCCAGCTGGCTGTTCATCTCTGGTTGTTCATCCTTAGCCCTTCCTTGTCATTTATAGAAGTTCACGTATTTCTAAAGGGAGTGAGTGTTGAGAAATTAAAAACAGTGTTATTTTTGTAGGCTCTTCAAAGATACGTTAGAGCCAGTCGTGGTGCTCTGGGTGGAAATAAAGCAGTTCTTCATGCTGAGCCGTGTTTGATATGGGAGGGGACAGACAGCTTAGGATCAGTTCTGTTTCCTGCATCCCTTCCACTTCTTCCTGCTTTGGTGTGCATCATTCCACAGGAATAAGACTCATGGTTTAATTGTCAGAGTAAAATGAACTGGTACAAATGCACACCAAATAATAAGTGTATTTGCTCCCAGTCTGGATAAGCAGAGCTACTCCCAAATCCTCTTGGTCTCCTCACGTTAAAGGTGCCAGGTACTGTGGTTCACATAAACAGGCTTTTGGGGGTTTAGTCTTGCATTGAGGGAAAGATTGAGATCAAATCATAAAGGGCTCCCCTGGGCAAAAGACAGCAGCACAGAAGGTACTTGGCAGGACTTCCACGTAGGCAAGGCCCTGCTCTTTTTGAAATCTCTGGTAGGGGTTGAAGCCCATAATATTCATCTTGTGGTCATTTAAAGAGACTCCATTTGAGTGATAAGGGGTTTTCTGATGATCTTTTGGAAAATTAAAACTAACAGATCTAATATATAAAATTTTATTAGTACTTTTCAATTACCTTTCAGTTTCCTTTCATTAATCATGCATCTCCATGAACAAGATGATAAATTATAAGTGAATACTCAAATATCATAATTTTAAAAGTGACTTTTAATAAGAGCTCATGGCTGACATGAAATACCCTGCAGGAAAATAGAAGGAGCAGTTTTGATAATTCCTTGAGTTTGTTTTCTTAAAGTCTCATTGATTTGCATCAGTGACACAAGAGTCTGAGTTTTGTGTCTGATTATGTTCTTGCCTGTTTGCAAGGGAATTGGTAGTGAATTTTCTGGAGGAATTACACTTGATATATAGATAATGCTTATAGTTTCTGCATAACTATTTACTTATAGTTAGGCTTAGTGAGTGGATCAATATTTGAAATAGGAGACACCAACTCCATATGTTCCCCTCCTACTTAAAGCATTCAGCAAGGAATTAATTACTCCTTTTTATTGCTGGGTTTGGTAGATAATGAATGATTTAGCCAATAGACTCTCCCTACCACTTCTGGATTATGACAATAGTAGGAGTTAAAGTAATATAAAGAAAAATACATAGTAATAACACAAAGTAATGCAATAGAAAGACTTGCTACAGATTTTTCCAGTCCACTCTGATCTTAGTTTCCTTTTTGTGTCAGTCATCTGACACACACTTATATGCAGTTTTTGGGCAATGTATGAGCTTCAAATCATTGTCAAGTTGTACTTATGGGAAAACTAGAGGGAGGGGCAGGGGAAACAATGTCCAGGAGTATTTAAACACAGTGTATGTCTTCATTAAACACCCTGTATAAATCCTAGCTGCCAGCTCTCACAAAACCTTGTGCAGGCTGTATTAATCTCTGTGACACTTCACACAATGCCCTCGGTGTGCATCTGAATGCAGGTGCATTTCTCCTACTTAATTTTTTGGTAGACCTCTGCAAAGGACTCCAAGTCTGTCTGGGGAAGGACTGAGTTACCAGAAATGTCTTTGTGCCAGGTAGGACAGACTCAGTAATTTAAAAATTCTCTGACTGAAACCCTGAGGTTTCAGGTGAGTTAGCAAAAATATTGGATTAAAGGATGGCAGCAATAGTAAGTTAGATAATGCTTTTATCTAATTGCACTATATAATCTAATAAATTCAACTAAAACAAGCTTATAATAAAATAAAGTAGGACTTTTTCCACAGCAGTCTGAAGGAGTTCCTTGACCTTTTCTACTACCAGTACTTTTTCCTTTAATTTACCTTCTAACTAATATTGATAAGCTTATCTTTAAATGTTTCAACCTTAGCAGTTACTAAACCCTTTTAGAAATGTGATTCGAATGAAGATTCACAATATATCAAGGCCCTCTGTAGGTTTTCTAAGTCCTTTCTTTAATAGAAATAGGAATTGTAAAATTAGTCCTTCTTGGAGAGTAAGAATTGCAACTAACTTCCCTCCCTCAACAAGATCCAGCTTTCCTTTATCCTTTAAGAGACAAATCATTAAAAGAATATGGGACAAAGTCACTGACACACTCCCCCCCATCTGTCTAAACACTACGCAGTGTCACCAAACTTCTTTTTAGGGACTGGCCAATTTGGCACAAACCTGAGAGCAGGCCAAGCAAGGCATGAGTTTGGGCTGATGGAATTAGTTTTAATCCATGATTGCTAAGGCTTTTTGAAACCATGTATGTGTGGATAGCTCAGGAGGAATGGTTATGTACCTTAGTGCTATTATAATACTGATTTCAGGCAAAAACTCCGTTCTCTGAGCAGTTTTTGGGCATGTTTCAGAGGAAAAGGAATTTGTGCAGGGCCTTTAGAAAAGGCACATGGCTGAACATTCCCTGCGCTGGTGTTAAAAAGGTTTATTGTAACTACTCAGTGTCTTCATTTAATCACTCTCAGTAGTTAGGAAAGATAAAAGTAGTGACAAGGAGGGTTTTAATTACTCTCTAAGAAGCCTTATAAAATAAGACTTCCAACTGTTCTTGAGCCAAATAGAAAGCCCTTTAATATGAAGTGCACAAAACAGTTTGATGTCCTTTTCTTTTTTCAGACTGCATTGTTCTATTTATTTCCATAAAAGACTAAACAAATGCAATTAAAAATCTTGAAGCAGTGTAAGTAAACAGGCATTCTTCTTGGCTTCACTTTCATTAAGTTTGCTACTGAGAAAAGATGTCCTTTCCTTCAGATAAGATCCACAGTGTAAATGCAGAATGCTAAATCCTGAAGGTCACCTTTGAATCACATGAACTTTAGCTTGAAAAGGCAGTCCTGGTTCTAAGATAGTGATTAGTATTAAATTCTCCATTTTAAAATGTATGAATCCCATGTGTTAGAAGCAGAAGATCAAACAGGGAAGGCTTTTGTTTTCCAGGGCTGTATCCTTCAATTTTTATGGTGTCTGGACCAATAGGTCAGTCTCCTTGGAACTAAGGATGAGAGGGAAGGCACAAAGTATCATCTCGTGTGATGTTTACTTGATTCTCTCATTTTTATTTCTCTTTCTCAGCATGGGGTGTTCTTCTTGTCTGAAAAAGGGTGTGAAAAGATATGTGAAGGGTTATGCAAGTATGGAGGTTTATATTCATATTGGTGTATATAAATGTGAGCATATCTATAAAAATATGTCTATAATATTTAGAGGATATCCTAGTGAACTGAGTTTTGGCCAGTGGGTAGGAATTTTCTCCCTGGTTATTCTGTCTTTTGAATATTCCTGACCTCATTGTGTTCTTACTGTATAGAATGGGGGGAAATGCTGCCATGAGTGAATGTGCTTTTTTTTTTTATTGCTTTTCTACAGTTTTCAATACAATTCACTCCACACCAAAGCATTTGACTTGTGCAATGGTGGCATTTTGAAGGCAGGCTTAGAAAACAGGGCTGTGTTTGGTTGGGGATTGATGCTGTGTTTGAAGAACAGCAGAACAGTGGGTTGACTCTGATTCACATCCTCAGGATCAGTCTGGACTTGGGCCAGAGCTGCTGTGAACCGTGAAAGCTTCTCCACAAATATTTAAGACCTGCCATTTCTTTTATCCTATGTTTTAGATTCTCCATGCCTGCATTATCTCAGCATCTTCCAGCAATCAGTGCAGGACCTGCATTCCGACTTTTCCTCACAAATTAGCCCTTTGAATGGTCTTTTGGTGACAGAACGAATGTTTTTCCTAAAAATATGTATTTCAACTTTCTTTCCTTCTATGGCTGGCTGTAATTCGTGGCATAAGCCTCTTTGGTGACATCCTAAGAGTTGATGGACCTTGTTTTATGTAGGGTCCTGAAAGTGGTGAGCTTTGTCAGCCCAAGGACGTGGTGGGGCTCCAGTTTGTGGTTTCTGGCCAGCTGGTAAGGAAGACCTGGATCCCCTGGGAGAAAACAGGGGGATCTCTTCTCCCTGGGGACCAGAACAGTCCAGGACACACAAGACAGGTGGCACCAACTGCAGCTTCTCTTAAAGCTGATGCAGAGAATGTTGTTTTGGGCTGAAGAAATTTAGGGAAATCCAAACCATGAAGAAATGATAAATTGCATCCAGGAAAGCCTGTTTGTGACAGGACAAACATATTTGAATGCACACACAGAGTGCCTGTTCACATGTGCCCAGATGTAGCTACACACAGGAGTCCAAGCTGCATGGAAAAGCTCAGCATCGAGAAATCCTGATTTTATTGTGGTAGTTTGGTGGTTTGCAGACAGATGTTCCCCACTGAAGGAAGCACAGAGTGCTGTCAAGTGCTGCTTTCTGACTACTAACATTACCCATGTCTTGCTTAGATTCACCAGCAAGATCCTGGACTGGCTGGTGGTGCTTCATAGGGTGTGAAAGATAAATAGAACTGACTGCTCCCTCCATATGGCAGGGCTTTGACTTCGAGAAATCCCTCAAGAGCGAATCAAATTTCTGGAGGACAGAGAAGCAGCGTAGATATGGAAAGGTATTTATAAAATCAAATCCTCTGTCCTCAGAAATATTTCCTGTGAATAAATGACTTTCTTTTTAGGCAGGCAGTTGTGTTCAGATGCCTCTGATGGCACGTGTGAGTTGTGTGACCTTTAGCTGCTGTCAATTCATTAATACCTTTATCTGTTCATATCCTGTCTAATCTGTGACTGGGAGAGATGGAGAAGTTTGGCAGAAGAGTAAATTCTTCTTCCATGTGACTCTTACTTTTGTCACTGGAAGGAGATTTAATTCTGTTTAATGACTGTCAAGTCCAGATGCCTCAGAACACAGTCTCTTAAAACCTATGTTCTAGTTTATAGCTCTTTTTGTTAATTGTACACGATTGAAGAGTTTCCCATAATATTTTCTCTTCCATAGTGTTTTGCATACTTCAAATATTTCATTAAATGCAACGTCCTTGCATGTCCAGTTGCTGCAGGAGAACTGGAGTTAACTAAGTACTATCAAAATGAAATACAAAAAAAAATAAATTGATATTTCCATATGCAATTGAATTGCACTGAATCACTAAATCAAAGATTGGTGAGTGAATTGATTATGTCACTAAGAGTTCTCAAACTCATAGGACAAATCTCCTTAAAAAAAGATTTCTCTTCTTATTCTTATTTAATTATTTTTTGCTCTAATGTAGCTTTGGAAATGTTTCTGTGAGCTGGAGAACTGAAAAATTTTGCATCAGACACTCTCACCAACTTTCATATATGTTAATTTTATTCTCTGATCTTTCACTGTGTGAAATAAAGTCAATGTTTTTTTCTCACCTTTACTCTTTTTATTGAGTTCTGGAGAGGAGGGATTGTATATTATTAATGAAGCTAAAGAGAAACAGACCCTTTAAACCTTTGTTTTGTATTTGATCTTCTAACATACACACCAACACTTTTCAATCACCCACTGATTGTAATTCTTCGGGAAGTTTCGATGTAACCCAAAAATCAATATTAACAGATGTTGTTTGCTTAAGTCTGAAAACGTTCCAGAAAAATGCTCGTCAAATGCATCCCATCCCTGGTTTCATAAAGTTTCAGATTCTCAGAATCAATATCAGCAGATGTTCTCTACTTTTCTTTTATTTTCTTTTTCTTTTTTTTCCCAAGGCATTGCAGAAGTGCCTCTTCCAGCAGAATTTTGCAAGCAAATGGAGCCCCCCAGGTGTGGGACAGCCCTTGGTACTGCCCAAGAATCGAGGCCTGTCACCTCCTGGAGGAGCACTTTGTCTTCTCTAATGGCAGTGGAGACCAATAATGAAACAGCAAACCATGGGTTGAATTCCCACATGATGAATGGTTGTGGAAATCAATCCAAAGTGGGTTGTCCATCCATGTTGAATTCTACTTTAGGGCAGGATTAGCATTTCTTTATTAGTGAGAGTGTTAATGCAGAAAGGAAGTTTTGGAGAGGAGGAAGATATGAAGGAACTCACTTGCCCAGGTTTTGGACCTTGTATGGGTTAGTGTTTGTTTCACAGGGCTGACAGGAAATCGAGAATTTTTTGCATAGACCGTTCCAAGGCCTCTTTTCAAGAGTGTGTTAAGAGATTCCTGAGTGCATAAAACAAAGTTATAAGATATATATATATAAAAAGAAAAGGAAACAAACCCCTAAACCATCTTGCTGGGCAGTTTGGAAGAAGGAATAAACTGGTTTATCCCTTTTCTAGTAGGTAAAAAATACAGTGGGTGAAAGTTTGAAGCTGATCTATGTGTAGTAAAGGAAAGTTAATCCAGTGCAGTTGGGGATTTGCTGAGTGGGGTTGCTGTTTTCTGGTTAAAATAAAGTTATATAAGTGGTTGTGCTTCTTTGTGAATATTGGTAGTAATTTCTGATTGCAATGAGGCAACTTCCTAGAAAAGCAAAATGCATCTGCTGTGAATTCTGGAAAAGTGATCAGCACTTGTTATAAGGTATGTTTGAGATTAATAAATATGTTTTCTGTTTATAATAATATGCCTCATTCACTGCACTATATTAAAATGAAAACTGCTTTCTTAAGAATTAGGAATATAATAATAAATAGATAAAAAGCAGCAAGATAAAGCTTAGATTACATATCTTAGGTCAGTAAATTTTCTCCAAATGGCTTCATTTCAGTACTGACAGCAGTTGGTCAGTGGAACTAGACCTGTAACTTCTCCAGGCTGACCCCAGGTTTGAGCATACCCTGGTTATAAAAATGTGGAGCTTTTGTTTGTTTGTTTGTTTGAATTTCAACCAGTGGCGTGTTTACACCCTGCCTGTTCTGTGTGAGCTCTGAGCTGAAAGAGAACTGTGTGAGTGTGTTAGCACAGCAGCCAGGCTGCACCACCAGAGCTGCCTCTCAGCAGGCTTTATTAATGTGGGCATCACATCGTGCCACTGCACTCACAAAGCCTTTCCCAGCTTACAATTCTGGGCCTGCAATGCACAGAATAAACATATGCCAGGAGACTTTGCCCTGAGTTGTGTCTATTTGAACAGCATCCTTCATGATGCCTGTTTATTATATTCAGATCCAGCATTCATCGAGAAAAAGCCAACATTCATAAATTAGACCTGTTTTTTTTGGGTGGAATTTATTAAAAACCGGCACAGTTTTACAGTAGTGCCTTTTTCTTTAGCCTTTTATATATATATATATATATATATATATATGTATCTGTGGCAGCTCCAGTGTGATTGCAGGGTCTGGTATATGATGCATTTTATTTTCATTGCTTCTTGCAGGATAGAATAAAAAGAAAAAATACAAAACCCCTTTATATTTCCAGTGTATGCCTCAGCTTCAGCAGCAGATTGTTGATTATAAAGTTGCACTATTTCTAGGACACTAGTCAGTAGTTTATTTTTTCCCCTCATAGATATAGTTCCATTCCACAATGAAAAGTGGAGTTTTTAGTATGCACATACTTGTAAAGAGTGAGAAGAATAATGGAGATGTGGACAAGCAGAAAAGGCTTGCTACTCTGTGAAAACATTCCGTTTTTCTACTTAAAAAGAAAAACAAATGTTTTGGCCAATTCCTTCCAGTAAAATAGACTTTTTCTGAATCAAAATGGAGCCACAAAACGTTGTCCAGTTGTTCTTAGCTGAATTGCTACTGGTTTGGAGAATAATATCTCCATCCTTTCCCTGAATAGGTGGGAAGCTGTCCATCCATATAAGCAAACCTTCATACCCTTTTTTGCATCATAACTGTCCAACATGTTGGCAAACAAATGGATTTACAATCTCCAGTACTCCCATCAACTTTTTCAGGTGCATCTCTGGCCAAACCTAGGAATTCTGATTAAGTCCTTGCTCAAATATTAAAATAGGGGTTTTTTTCAACACTGAAGTGTGTAGAAGCAAATGATCTTACAAGACAGCACCTTTGAGCAGTCAGTCCATATCAAACATTTAGGAAACAAGGAATGGCCTCTATTTATTATTAAAATAAGGGTCAGCACACAAGAGAACATCCAAGATGGAGATAACCCCATCCTGTTTCCAGCCAGGAACCTAAAAACTGATGGGGAGTAGTTTCAGCTCATGCATTTGATTATAAGAGGGTGGAAGGTCATTGGGAAGACTATAAAAAGCTAAAAGTTAAAAAGTAGGAACACTTGGAATAGCCATGTATATGGAGAACATGTAAAGTGACTTTTATTTTCTGAAGTTTAGAAAAATGCATTTATTAAGATCCTACTGACTAACAGTAACATGTATTGATTAATTGTCCAGAAACTCAAGCATTTATTCCATTTCTCTCACAGTCACCTCTGTCATCTCTGTCTGATTTTCTACCAATGTTAAATTCTGCACTGCTGACTAATTTCTAGGATAAATAGGTATAATTCCTATTGCCAGCTGCCAGGGACTACTGTATTTGCCAATAAATGGGTATCAGGAATAGCTGAATGACGAGATGTTTGAATTGAGAAGAGAAAGTTTAAAATTAGCAAATGTGATGAATGCTGTCATATCTAAAGTAATTTCTATCCAGATTCATCAAGGGCACAGCTGCTGGAGTGTGTGACATGAGAGAGAAAGTCAAGGAATGTTTACTTGGTAGAATGAAATATAGCAGGAATTTGCAGATTACATTAACTGAAATAATGTTGCATGAATACTTTTTAGGGATTGTGAAATAATCAGAAAGAAATGGAATAAACATTTCACAGATAGACCCTCTCTGTGACAAGGACTGTAAAGATAATATTCTTTAAAAAGGTGCTGCAAAGGAGATGACAAGTTTAGTTTAAGGCCAGTTTGGGTTAGAGAATTGGTATGTTAGGACTTTAAATCCAGAATAAGTAATAACACACAAAAAAAGCAAAATTATTATTTTTCCAAAGAATTCCTGTAACAATTATTTTTCCTGTTTTCCCAATCAGCTGAAATAATCAGGTAGGATTGCAGGTAGCAGAAAATTTTATATCTGTGACACATCAGATTGGCCTTCAAAATATTAAAGAGAACTGTCAAATCTTGAATTTCACAGATTTTTTTAATAGTTTCCCTGAGACTAAGAAATTACTTGGGGGCAGTTTTATAATGGTTTAATTTATAGAAATACTACATTTTAGAGGACAAGTAACAAAGTCCACGAGGCTTTGTAATGTAATACAGTAATATAGTTATGGATCCTCTCGAATTGATGGGCATCTGCCTGGTAGTGTTATTGGCAAAATATCTTCTGGCTTAGGAGGATAATTTTTCAGCCATGGAAGAAAGGTCATCAAGAGTTTTGTGACTGACAGCCTTGGCCTCCACTCAGTGCTGAGCTACGAAAGTCACAGACTTTACTTAACAGAAGAATTTTATCTTTCAAATCCCAGGCCAGCTCAGCTACTGGACAAAACAAGTCCTTTTTTCAGAGACCTTTTCCAAAAGGCAAAGGATAGAAAACCGTGGATCCAGAATGTTCTATCGCTCTTCCAGATGCTCATTTGAAACCATGCAGCTCTTCCTCATGTACTTTTAATATTTTATTTACTTTATTCAGGCAGAAAAGTTGTGCTTCTTCCAACGGTGCCCTCAGCAAGGGGAAATGGAAGTTCAAACCAGCTTTGTGAAATCAGCAACTCCTCTGTGTTCGACTCTATTTTTGCTTTGTTAGAGGAGCATTCTTGGTCTCGTGTAGTGTAGAGACTTTTGAGATACCCTGACAGAATTCAGTGTTCTTTTCCTGCCTTTGCCCCCTCCCCAGGACACCGTTTGTTCTCGAGGTTTGTGCGTGTGCTCAGACAGGGGGATATTTTCAGGCTGATGCCACAGCTGTGCCTCTCCCTGTTGCTCTGAACCACAGTTTGCTGAGCTTGTCAGCTTCAAGTCATTCATTTCAACTCTCTGTTCATCTCTGCCACAGGTCTCAGAATGAGCTGCATAGAGATTTTTGCATTTTCTTGGCTGGCTAAGGAGAATGGCAAAAATATGCACGTGGTGGAGAGTGGCCATGTATTTTAAGTGTGATTCACGACAGACTCTTGTCCAAAAAGAGTTCTCACTTGAACTAACATCTTCTTTACTCTCAGCTGCTGCAGCTGAAACTACATGGCCAGGGTATGTAAATTCAAGGCAAGCTTCTTATTTAGCATTTCTGCCTTGCCAAGTGAATCAGAGACAGGAAATCACTCAGCTTGCCAAAATTTATCATACTGTGTCTCCAAAAGTGAAAACAGGTTTTTCATAGAGGAAAGCAAATGTTGTGTTTTGCCACAGATAATATTTTGAAAGTTGGTACAAGGTATCTTTGTAGCACAGATATATTTTTTTTCCAAACTGATTGCATACTTCAAAGTACAGAGCTTTTTGAGATCCTCTTAAAACTAATTAATCAACTTTGCAAACTGCGTATCTTCCTTTCAAGTAGAACCCACAATCCCTCTACCTTGGGGAATAATTTTCTTGTTTTCCTAGCATTTTCCAAATCTAATTATTGTACCTCTAAATAGGAGATTTGTTATTACACAACGTGATTAATTAGATACGTTATTTCTTTATCAGGTGAGAAATCACCGCAGGATTGATGGTAAGCTTATGAAATCAACAAAGACTGTATAAGGCAAAATGCAATTACTTCTCAATTAAAAATCCATTTGACATATTTGAGAGATTAATAAACAAATTGGATTTGTTTCTAACAGAAATGATTGGATTTTTAAAAAAGGTAAATCATATTTGATGCACCTCATCTGAATCTAAAGCATAAAAAGTATAAACTTAGTCAACCAGAGGTAGAAGAGACTTAATTTTTCAAACATGAACTCTAAAATGGCTGAATCATAAGTCAATATGTAACCTGGACACTGCTGCATTCATTAACTTGCCACTTAATCACATTGAAACTCTTTGTTTGAATTAGGACATTGCATTCTGATTTATACAACCTCAGGAAATGCCTGAAATGCAAGTGGTCGTTACTACTGTCCCTGCTTCTGAGATGTCTATATTTATATGGATATAGGACTGTGAAATAAAAGTATATTCAGTTTAAAAACACGGGCATGAAAGTGTGATCTAGTAGGTCCTGTATTATGTTCATTCTGGAAATTAGGAGCTCTTAAGATATGGGAAATCAGCTCTTTGCCCTCCTAAGCAGCTGTAAAATCACCTTAGCAATGCCCAGTGCTGCAAAACAAGGACTACAGCAGCTGACAGCTTGAACACTGGATCTCTTAGGAAATATACAGTCAGTATGAGATCTGATCTCACCACCAGCACAACCAATGCCAAAGATCTTCTCAGCTTCATCCAAAATCCTCCTTCCACCCTGAGTTCCCACACGCAGCCTAATTCCAGGAATTCTGTGTGCTTGCACCTTCCACTGACTGCTCAAGTGTCAAAATCCGGTCCGACTGTGCCTGTTTTCACTTACAAAACTGAAGGATCCATTGGATGTGTCATTTAGGAATCAAAATACAATGAAAAGTGGAGATTTTGCAAACAACTGTAGGAAACAGAAACACCTTCCTATAGGACTGATGTTTAAATCTGAAGGTATTTCCGTCATATTTTAGCAGAGTTGACCCTTTCCTGATTCCATGCTGTGGCTTTTGCAGGCAGAGTTTATTCCTGCAGCAAGGTGAATTGCTTGACTTCTGAAGGATGTTGTGATAATAGTTGACCATCTCCTGGCTAAACAAGCCCATGTTTTGCACAGAACACTCATTCTGATTTCAGTGTTATTAATGCCAGTTGCAGGGTGTGAGAGAAGCCTCTGAAACTGTAGGATTTCAATCAAAGGGAACTTTCATCGTGCTCAGGCATTATCTGGGGAGCCATATGGATGCCTCTCTGGCAATCTGCCACTTGTCAGGCATCTGATCCATCAGCTCCTATGTCTTCTTTTGAAAGCCTTATAGTAAAGGCCCACTGATTTTTCTTTTCAGTCCTCAGTGATCAAATAGGCTTTAAAACAAGAAAAGACATGATTTCATTATTTTGGATTCATAAACTCGGAGTTAGTGAATAGGCTTCTCTCAGACTTTAGGTTTAGAGAATGGCAAAAGGCTTTAATCATAATATAGAAATCATAGTATGTGGGCAGAAAAAAAATGGCACGGTAGGAATTCATCCTAAATTTTAGTCCTAATTAATCTTACAAATGCCATGCAACAGAAATGCAGTGATATTTGTTTCCAGTCATTTTTCAAGGGTGTGTAGTACGTGGAATTATTGAATTTCTTTTATTAAGTATTTTATTAGATTAAAAATGAAGATAGGAGCAGGTCGTAACTATTTAAAAGTTTCCTTCAACTTTCTTAAACTATTCTAGACAAAAAGGATTTTTGCTGTCGTGAGAATCCAAATAGTCTGGTGTTTCTAATCAAATATAATTTCAAAAGGGTTAAAAAACAAGCACAGGAAAACTTTTCTCTTAGGGCAGGTATTTACTTCTCAATTACTTCCTAATAAGTAAGTGCAACTTCAGTGATTTTACTCACTGATATGGGTAGGTGTACTGGTTTTTATGTGCCAGTTAGCAGGCTGGAATGTTAATAATCTTCATTCTATTTTCTGTCTATTTCTAGAATATTTCATATTTTATCTAATGGGTTTCAAATACGGGTGGGCGGTGGAACCATCCCGAATTAAAAGCTGAAATATGGTGCTTTTCAAAGTTTTGGCTCCTAATACACGTATAGGAATCTTGACTGAGTAGAATGTGTTCTTCATTCCCAATTCCTAAATTTCTCCTTCAAATGGAGAAATTTGCATGTCTCTGCATATTTCTTTCTTCAAGTGTTCAGCCTTTCCCACTGGGACCTGCTTGTGCTTTGCATCTGTTCTTAAATCCTTACATTGCTTCCATTTCTCCCTTCAAAGGTGGGTGACAAGAAGCCTGCAGGAGTGAAGTGGCAGTGATCTGTGCACTCAGCATGGGAGAAGAATATCTCCAACAAGTAGAAAAGGGAGATTTAATTTGTTGGCAAAAGGGCATTTTGTCTCAATTTCTTGAAAATGCATTGGCCGACCTTGGGATTAAAAGAGTGGTAGTTCAGTGACATAGCCCTGCTGCCAGTGTCTGTTTTGGTTCATTCAGGGGGTTTATTTGTGATAAGGGTTCCATCTTTTCCCTGTGACAATAGTTAATATTCCTGTTGCTCAAAGCAAACCCAGTGCTGTGGCATATTTCCTTCCTCTGTTGTACAAGGAGTGTTTGAACCCGATCCTGCATTCCACTTGAAACTTATTTCCCTGGAAGTGATGGAAAGCCAGACTCTGAATGCTGCTGCAGTCTTAGTTGGCTGCTTGATAAATGGCAACGTGTGGGAGTGCTCTGGGATTTTGTTTCATTTCAGTTTACTAAAGGCCTAATACAAAACCCAGGGAGGCAACAGAAAAGCTTTTGTCTGCCGATTGGGCCCTAAAGAATTGCCAATATCTGCTGAAAAACCACGTTGTACTTTTCAAATGAAAAGATCAGTCACGATTTCTAACAGACTGCAGTAACACCTCGATCAAAATTAGATACCTTGGTATTTTCTATTATTAAAAATGAGATTTTCCCCTTTGATATTTCATAAGGAAATAGACTAAAAACCTTTCTGCATATGAGCTAATCATGGGGGTTTTTTGTTGTTCTCTTAATGGTCTGAAGCTCTGGAACTGTTCCAGTTTCAGCAAATGAATAATACCTGGAGGGATAGAAATTTCATATACTTTTTTCCCCCCAAGGTTATCTATTCTGCTGACTGCATGGCTGTCTCTCTAAACCATCCTACCAATTGCTCAAGTGTGAATGCTATGTAATATGTTTTATATCTGGAAGGTTGAAGCTTTCTTCTCCTACTGGGAGTTTCATATTTTGATTAGACAGTCTGACTTTCTTTCTTTTTTTGCCTCCTAGGAACCCCTAAAAAATTATCTTGTTGCACAAATAGTTTGGCAACTGCAACTTTATAGTTACTTGTGTAGAACTTACTTTCCTCAGTAAAAGAGAAGAGCCACATGTCAATTTGAATTACCTTCCACATCAGTAATGACAGGCTACAGGTTCTTTGTTGTAGTAAATATCATGGTCAAATACGTATTTTAAAATATTATCTCTTCTAAAGTATTTTTAAAGGTCTTATAAATATGTTAACTTGTTTATATTACGTGTGCAATGGTAGATTGTTTAAACCTCCTCTTGGTCAGTAGCAATCTAAGACTAGAGAAAATTGTCTGCTAGTCTTAAGCGATTTAAAGGTCCTGCCTTATAATTGCACAAAAGCAGAGCTGGGAAATCTGGTTATTCTGATTTATACACACCAGGACAGAGGGCTCTTGGTCTGTCTGAGGACTCAGTTATTTAAGTTCCATGTAAAGAGCAATGAGTACATGAACAAATGTAGCATCAGGCTTAGCACTTCTCCAAGCAGCAGGAGTTCACAGCTCTGGTTGCTTAGGCAGTGAGGGGAGTTCAGTGATGCTTTAGTCACACTTAAGAGCTTTTCTCCCTGTTCTCTCAGGAGCCCCAAACTATCATTCCTGTTTTCTGTCTGTGCTCATTGTGGCTCGGAAGAGACCAGCCAAGGACATGCCAAGGAAGTCCTGAGGGAGTTATTAAGAGTTGCTGTGGAGCTGAGGAGGTTTCTGAGCTGCAAATGCTTGGGGGCTGAGAGAGCACCAAGGGGACGGGCTGTGAGTGCTTGGCCTGGCCTTGCACTCAGCTCAGGACACTCCTGGGTGGCTCTTTGTGCAGAAAGGGCAATCAGTTCAGTGACCCTTTGCTCTGACTCGGAGTAGTTTGCTTTGCTTTATCTGTGTGATAATGGGTAGTAGAAAGAAGATAGGAATGGCTATAATGTTTAATACAGTTTTTGGGACTTGTTTGGCTCTTGGTTTTTTAGTGACCTCAAGATCTTATCTGTGGGCATTAATTAAGGAAGAACTCTCCAAGACTGCCAGTTTCCCCAGAGTGCTCAATTCCTGCTCAGAAAGTTTTGCTTATTGACCAAAGGAAATTCTTGGCAACTTCACACAGTGGCTAAAACCCATGAAATCCATGGCACTGTGATCTATCCTCCTGTATATTACATCCTTTCTGCTTTCCATGTGTTTGAGTGCGTTTTTTTTGGACTTACTTGTACTTTTTAAATGCTGCATAATTTAGAATTAGATGTGAGACATAAAAAAGATGCTTTCCAGGAAACAGCCAAATGTCTCCTTTCACTGATGTGATTGAGAGCAGAAAGACATAATTCCTGAAACACAAATAAGCTTTTTAGTTTGCTTTCGTGAAGAAAACAGATGTTAGTTTTAGCAAAGAGAACCATCAGCTTCACATTTAGTACTGGAGATAATAGTGTGGATCTTAAGGACTGTACCATGAGTAAAGAAAGAAAATTTGATTTCTGAAGAGATTAAATCCACTCATTTATAATTTCTGCCACATTAAAGGAACTGAGTATAAATTGATTAGATCAAGCAAATATAATGTTACATTCTTTTCAGATATCTGTTATGTATATATTATTTAAAACCAGATTCTATATATTTACAGTGTTTGCAAAATCTGTATTTCATTTAAATACTTTTTGCATTCACAATGCTGCACATGCTTTAAAGAATATCTTGGGGGGGAAAAAGTCTGGATGCTTTGACTGGGTCAATATATATTTTAAAATAAAATGAATAGTATATTGGGTCTTAAGTGTGATCTGTGTTTGCAGATGAGGAGAGCTATTCATCCCAGAAATATTAATCCCAAACATACCTTACTCAAGATTATCTGACCTCCTCAGTTCTTGAGAGTGGTCCCTGAAACTATTCCTTTGCCTCTTCCACACGCCAATAAATCCAGCAAAGGTCTTATCTGGGCTCCAGCTGCCACACTCCTGCAGCTCTCCAGTCACAGTTTACTCAGAGCTTCTGCTGATACGTCTGAGGAACTGAAATGCAGATTTTGAAAGGTATCAATAGGCTCTCAAGTACAGGGATTTGAGAGCAGAATGTTTGGCCATGAAATGAGTGGGACGGGGATGCTCAGCTACAGCTTTTTGGGAGCAGGTTACATTTAGTCCTTTGGGAAGACATGGAGAACTCAGGAGTAGTTTTCTGTGGCATGTGAAAGGGATGCCAGCATTCAGCAAGAACACATTGCTATGAAGATGCTGATTTTTGTGACACATGGAGAATTTAGGATTTGTGGTGAGTGCTTTGTGGCTGGTAAAGAAAGCCAGAGAAATGCCTCAGAAAGCCCCCAGATAAACAGTACTCTGTTGCTGTTTATGCAGTATCTGACAGAGGGGTGATGCATTTGACTTTACTTTTTTCCCCCAGAGCCACAGCATTTTCCCAGCCTGCTGAGGACTTGTGCAGCACTAAACCATCTGCAGGGAGGCTTCCAGAGCGAGCCCTGGTGCTGCCCAGGTAGCACAGTAGGAGAATTATCATGTTGCTCCAGGGTCCCCAGAAGTCTCAATCTCTGAGCTTCTTTAGGGCAAAGCTCCTTAATGAAATCACAATATTTGGATGGCACAGTCCCCAGGATATGTAAACATGTTGTCTAAACAGCTGTTAAATAATTGTCAATGTTTATTCAGGCTCTCAATCAGGGAGAGGTGGATTTTAACACACTTTGTGGGGGGATCTCTGTAGAGAACAAAGTTAATCCTCCAGATCTGGAAGTATTTCAGAGCTGCAGTGCTCTTTTCTGGTGTCACTGATTTACTGCGTGCTGGGACAGTGATTTCTGTGCATTTGCACCCTACTTTGCTCAGAAGTTTTGTACCAATACTGGATTTAGATGATTTTTGGGTGTATTCAGAGAGCTCCATGAAGCTGTGTGCTTCCAACAGACAGTGTGATCAAACCTGGAGTGTCAGCACAGTGAACTCCAACCAAGGCGTGTTTGAACCAGTTTGTGTCCAAAATTCCAGGCAAGAGTTTGCTCTTGTTCAATTGCCACGACTCAGCGTGCAATAGGAACGTTTGCTGTAATACATCTGTACACTGGGATGCTGCGAGGTGCCCAAGGTTACACTTGATGCTCCACACAGAGCATCATTTATTTTCAGACAGAAAGATGTTCCAAGTGGCAGAGCATGAAGTTAGGAACAGTGTGGGAATCCACTGAAAGAAAAAGAGGGTTTAGATGTGTATTTTGTGTTTATATCTTTTCAGTTTTGCACTTCATATTCAGTTTTGCAGAGTGAAAATAAGGAGGAAAAAACCCCAAAGCATTCCTGGACCTTGTGATGAATTAATTTATAAGTGGGAGATCTAATTTTCACATCAATACCATTTATTTGATCACTGCTTACGAAAAAGTTTTGCATTGGTATAAAAATTAAAGCTTTGGTTTTATTTTATGCTTTGATCAGACTTGCTTCCATGTCTTCAAAGTCAAGATCCAAAAGAGTAAATATAATATGAAAACTGTTACCGGCTATACGATCTAAATATATGCAGTGTGATTGCTCTTTTCTAAATATTAGCTGTCTGACTTAGTACTTTGCACTGTGGCACGGTGACAGCGTGAGACCTGATGTGATATAAATGATGCCAATCTATGCACTGTTGGCATGAGCATCTGTCTCCTTGGCAGCCTCCAAAGGCAGTTCCTGGCAGCTTCGGAGTTGCCTCTAGGTCTATCATATGGTTAAGCTTCTGACTTTTCCTCTTTAGCTAAAGTCCACTCCATCTGGAACCTATTTAATTCTCTTTCACCTTTGCTTCTGGAGAAGCGTTTATGGTAACATTCTGAACTGAGGATTCAGGAGTTATTTACATGTTTATGGATGTTACACTTCTGCTGAGATCTGAAACACACTCTGGGTGTTACACACTAGAACTGAAATCCGAAAAAGGGTGAAACCAGAAACACTCTTTCTTGTAAAACTAATGAGGAAATTACAGTGCAGTGTCTTTTTTGTTTTGTTATAGTTTTTATTGGGTTTTTTATGGTCAGATCACTCCTGCTGTAGTGGTGTCCTACCTCCCTGGGCTGCTGGACGAAATCTGGCATGCAAAGCCAACATCAGGGACTGGGAGGAGGGTGAAAACAAGCACAGTGGGTCTGTGAGAGAGGTGTGGATTTACCTTGGTGCTTCTGACAGATCGAGGCACACAGCAGAGTTAGCCAATTTATCCAAGGATTTGATTCAAATATGGGCATTCAGCCTTCACAGTTCTAGTGTAGATCAGGGTCATATTGTACTCCATACCACAAAATTGAATGAGTTTTCTTGTGTCTCAGACCAGTTTCTTTGGTCTAAAGCCTTGAGTATGAATTGTTTCCTATCACAGCTCTAGTGGGATGTGGCTTTCTTGGAGAGATAAACCAAAGAAAGCTTTCTAAAGAGATTGAGAAACTGTCAAAATGAAGTGGTCATTCCTTCTTTTATTAAGTCCTGTTCTTTCCTTCATGCTTCTATGTTGCCATTTAAACCATCTTGTTCCTTCACAGTCTCCCTCTAACATCAATGTCTAGCAATTGAAAAGGGGAAGGGTCACCAAAAGAGGGATATTTCATACTCATAGTTGCTGAAATACACCACCTTTGGTGAGCAGTACAAAACCAACAAGAAGAACCAAGTCATAGGCACTGGAAAAAAACAAAGCGAGTGGAGGATGGGGCGAAACAGCTTCTGTGTAGCAAAAGCAGACAGCTTGTTCACTCCTCCTCTGGATCCCAGCACACTTCTTAGGGTCTCTGTGACATCTGGCTCTCTTACTTTGGTTTCTCTTGCCTCTTTCTCTCCCACCAGGAGAAGGCTGTACATGCTGCTCCATCCTGCCATGCCAATTACAGCATGGGGATAATGACACTGACTCCATTCCAACGCTGTCTAGGCTTACAGCCCATTAGACAGATGGGCAAAAACATGGGAGAGACTTCACTGTAACTTTGAGAAGAGGGATCTGAAAAGCCAGAAACTTAGATTTCCCTCTTGCCTGGGTATAGTGTGGGTTTTCACGTTGCTTTTCTGTAGTAGACCCCGAGCTTAACCAAAATCCCAGTTATGAGCCCTTTTTCTGACTTGTCTAATGTGTCCCATTTCTCTCTCTCTGAGGATGACTTATGTAAATAAAGGAAAAATGCTCTTGGCAGCCACTGTATTGATAAACCTTAGCTAAAGTTCTTCATTATGTCTTCCCAGACACGAGCAGTGCATCTGAGAGCTTGGACATGAATCTTCTCAACACAACTTGAGCCTCGTTTGATTCTGTGGCCTCTGAGGATCATTCAGGTTGGTCCAAGCAACCCATGAACCTGACATCAATTTGTCTGCCAAAGTCACCAGTTCAGTAAATCATGGTATTAACCAGGTAAAGGTTATGTCCCTTTAATATTCATATCACACTTCACTATGTATTTTTACATCTTTTCGAGCAGTCAGTTGTGAAGACAGCGAGCTTGAAATGCTTCTTTTGAAGAGAGCAGTGCTGGGTGCCAGGTTGTCACACAATATGTTGTTTCCCCTCCTCTGCTGCATATCAGGGAGGTGAACTTCTGTGACAGAGATGGCTGAGGAAAGACACTAATTTGGAGGTTGACGTTTGACAGGAAAAAATAGAGGCAAAATGAAGGATGCTATTAAAGGTATAAAAATAAGCAAGAGATCAAATTGAGGATTTGATCAAGAGAAGAGCAGGTGGCTCATTGTGAAATAAAAGAATCCATTAGGAGTATCTTAGTTTTGAATCTTCATTTACTTTGGGCTTTCAAACCATTGATGATTCCTCCTCAGAATTAGTTCTGATGATCCTGATACTTACTGGTGAAGACCTTCCTCTTATTCTGCCCTGGGTTTGGCATCTTATTTACTTGTTAACGTAGCTGCCAGGTTATATAACTGCCAGAGCATGCCACTCCTACACAAATTCCCAAGACAAACAGGATTAACTGAGGAGTGAACACTTCACCAGTCAATATCTTTGCAGATCACGAGTAGCAAAGTTACAACAGCGAACTTAGTCCATAGCCTTTGGTCTCTGTGTTGTTGTCTTGTTGCTGGCTTCCAGACTGAAAGGGGGTTGGTTTAGATTAGATATTGGGAAAGAATCCTTCCCTGTGAGGGTGTTGAGGCCCTGGCACAGGTTGCTCAGAGAAGGTGTGGCTGTCCCATCCCTGAAAGTGTTCAAGGCAGGGTTGGATGGAGCTCTGATCAGCCTGTTCCAGTGGAAGGTGTCCCTGCCCATGGGAGGGAGAAGATCTAGAAGATCTTTAAGGTTCCTTCAAACCCAGTCCATTCTATGGCTATAAGAAGGGGTTAGAAAATCAGAATATCTGTAAAGTTATCATATAAATTTTCTGCTACTTGGTAGATAACTGTAAGATCTGAAGTCTTACAGTTACAAAGAGATGCAGCAGTACCCATGAAAATATAAAGTTGGCATGTTTATGAATAAACAGATATTTAAGGAGAGCAAAATATTTCAGGGAACTAACAGATGTTGTTAGAATACTGATGACTCTCTTGTACTCTCAACCTGGGAATCCTTTGGTGTAGATCTGTCACCTTTTTCTTGATGGATGTATTTTGTTTAAGGCATCTTCTGGTAATAGATGCTGTAAGAGCAGCCTGTAAGGGCCATCTCAGAATAATAGAAAGTTTAGAGCCTGAATCCATCCATCACAAGAAAAGACTACCTAAGATGTGTGAATCAAATAAATGTCTGTATGCAACTCTAAAACTGACAGCAACTTCATTTCTTTTGTGCTTAAAGGAGATCAGGATAACTTTCACTCTAACTTCACCAAAATAGCCCCAGCCTTTAAACTTCATGTCACCAAAGTCAGGAATGAAGGAAACTGGGACTTTTTTGCACTTCATTGATTTATTTATGCTTAAGATTCTCCCTTTTCAGAACAAACAGCCCACAAAACCCCAAAACAACAAAATCAAACAAACAAACCCGCAAAAACCAGCAGCATGAAAGATGCAAGCACTTTTTTGTTATTATTATTCTACAAAAAAGTATTCCTTTTATGTACCAAGGGAATAAGTCAATTTGTGCTAAAAAGGAAAGAACAGGAAATGTGCCTAAAGATGTAAAGGTTTATTACTCTCCAATATGTGCCCCTGGTCATTTCTATCAAGCAACTAAGAAATGTTAATGGAGCATGTTCTCCAGTTTAGATTTATTTGTGGATATTCATCTTCTCTCACTTTGCTGCTGTTCTAAAGTAACAAATTTGGAATGTTCAAACCCCAGCAGTTGTTATGGCCCAGTTCAGGGATGGGGGGGTCTGTCTAAGACTGAACTCCAGGAAAACAGTCCCATCCTGGAAGTCAATGGAGGCTGTCTCAAGTCTGAGCTGAGGATCTGAACAAGTTTATTCTGTGATCTTCCCTGTTCTTGCTTTTTTTATTATTGTTATTTGTATTTTTGGGAAAGAGTGGAATAGAATAATATATATATATAAACAAGCCTCTATTTTTATGCTGGTTGAGAACAAGAGAGTAATATATATTTTCTTGGGTAATAAAATCTTGAAGCTTAACGTAGGTTTTCCTTTGTCAAACTTGCTAATGATCTGTTTTGAACACATTTAGAAAAAGGAGCTTCCCAGTAGGAGACATTTATATTAGAAGACAGAGAATTTCAATTTTTTGAAGTGTTTGATGAGGGAGAACAGCATATATGAGAAAAGGAATAAAATGTGAGTGTTGCCTCTCTCTTTTAAATGCTTATATAAACAGCAAAGATCCTACTAGGCCCATGTTTCTTTTCAGGTGGAGATAATATACAATTTTGCTTTCATGTTTCAAAGGGGTTATGCTGCTTGTAGAGGACCATGTAGACAGGCAATGCCAGAGATAGAAACAGAATTCCTAATTTTCTATGCCACAGTACTCTCAAGGCACTGCAGAACAGGCTTGTACAACAGGGCTAATAATGAGCTCTACACTCCAAATACAATAAATCCCTTGGGGTTTGTCTGTCTTTTGAAATTATTTTGATTTCCCTTGAATTAGCAATCCTTTGCCATAGTAATTTCTCTAATCATTGCTCTGTGGTTTTTTAGAAGCTATTTCAAAGTTGGAAGAACCATAGGAATAAAATCCATATGTGCCTTTGCAACTTTTATTTCTTTAGATATAAGTGAATACCCATGTGCCTAACCAGGCCTGTGCTCTGAAAATTAGAGTAGAAATTAGAGTGATAAAGAAATAATTGAAAGAAAGTGTGGAATTTGAAGTGAGATAAAGAGTGTACAGTAGCATATGGGAAGAATTATATGTGGAATGTATGGCAATGAACTTTCTGCTAAGAATAAGAGGAAAACTTGACAAGTTCTGCAGGGGGGGTGTTAGGGTTTGCTGAATAAATTTTCTCCATGAAAAACCTGTCTAAGATTTCAAACAATAAATGCTTAATCAACCAGATAGTCTGTTTGGTGAATAAATGGCCTGCAAGCTCCTTGTCCCCCAAACTCTGACTGAGACCCCTGTCACTGCCCTCTGTCCACCTCACAGGTCACTTTGTGTCACCTTGAACAGCAAGCCCAGGACTAATCCTACAGGTAGGAAAAGGGAGGCAAAATAGGAAAGGTCCATAGGGTATGGTGAGCTCTCTCTGGCCCTTTAATCTCAATTAAAATAAGCTTTTCAAACTGGTGGTACCAGACTTGCCTTAACAATAACATCCTGCAGTACCAATTAGTCTCTCAACACTAAACTGATTTCCTCTATTATAAAATGAAAGCTGTTTGATAGTTATTTTTGCTGTCACATGGTTCTGAATGATGAATTCCCTATTAAGCTGTGCAAGACTAAGAGTTACAATGCAGGGACCAAAAAGGGAACATGAAAAAACCTTGCATGGGCTCACATCATCTGTATGTCAAAATTCAGCTTGTCTTTGCAGAGGAGGAAAGTCTGCTCAGGTCACACACTATGCTAAGTATCTCTTGCCTAAAATACTAATGTCAATATAATGGATTAGGACAGCCACGTCAAATTCAATTTCTCATTTAGCCTAAATTCGGTTTCCTTGATGGCTGTAGGATCATTAGGGAACAGAAACTTGATATGATAATGAAAATAAGTTTTGATATAGGGAATAAACTGATAAATCACCAAAAGATTACTTTGTGGCTACATGACACAGTGGATTTTCTGAGGAGCTCAAGGGCCAACTTGACACCTTTGTAATTACTAAATGTATTTGGAAATTAGAAACAAATCTTACAGACAGGTAAGATTTTCCTGCAGCTCTAGAATTACTTACATATTTGACATTTTGTGTTCTAAAGAAAGAAACAGTGATATTATCACAGGAAAGCATTGTGAAAATCATCACTTACTGCCAGGGTACAGGAACACTAAAGGGCAATGAGCAGGTAGGACAGGGACAGAGATGTGGTGTCACCTTCTGGTGCTGCAAAGGGAACCAACAAAATATGGATAATTCAAAGAAGGTCTCCCAAACTTCCCACCTTAATCCGGGATCTCTAATCAGTCTGACTATTTATATATAAAATAAATATATTCTTGTCCCTGAAACACTTGTTTCATCTCTTTTTAGTAATTAAAGAGCAACCATCTTCCAGAATTACGGTGCGAAACTGATCAAACTTTGGTCATATTCTCATTTCACCAAAAGGGTTCAAATCCCATCAGCATTTGTGTGTCCTGGCATTGAACAGCACAGAAAGCAGAGAAGAAATGACCCAAGAAAGGATGTTGAGAAAACAAAACAAGAGATGATAAGATAACCGAGTCAAGGTCAAGGAGACATTACTGTGTGAATCAGAGACGTTCTGAAGCATGAAAAGAATACCAGGAGGAGGAGGTGGAAGAGCTGATAGATGATGTCATTTTGTCTTTCAGGAATTACTGGGCTCTTGAGAGGAGTGCTTAAAAAGGAGGTGCTGTACAGGAAAAGCCATTATGCTTCCCTGAACAAAGAGTTAATTGCTCTGTGAGAAATACAGTCTGCAAATGAATATATTTTATAGTGGGCGAATGTAATTTGCTTGAGTACTCATTTGCAAACAAAAGGATGTTTCAAGGGAATCGAAAGAATCTGAGAGTTCAGACTGAATTCAAGACATGGTTTCAGTCAAAAATGAAGAAAGCTTCCTACTTTCTAGCAAGAAGTAGTAAGGCAAAAATTAAAAGTCTTTGTTTCTTTCCATTGTTTTTTGTTTGGTTGGGTTTTTTGTTTTGTGGGGATTTTTTTGTTGGTTTGGTTTGGTTTTGTTTTGTTAGTTCTTAAAGCTTCAGATTTTCCTTAACAGTAAAAATAATAGAACAGGTAGAGATACCAGTGAAGTTATAGATGCTGTCTTATAAATGGAGAATAAATAAGAAACTGTCTGATAAATCTGTCAATTCTAATCTGATACACAAAACTAGATATACTGACAAGCACTTTAACATGTATCCTAACCAGTACAGTTTCATGGCAAAAAAGGATATGCAAAATAATTTATTTTATGAAAAAGACATAAACCCAAGCCTGCTAAAGCACTGGGAGTATTGTATTAAAGTTTGCAATTTAACAGCATCTCTCTTTCTTCAGCTAAGGGAAGCTTTTGTGTGGACTAAACACAACACACTCCTTGATTCTCTTCCTTTGTCCAGTTTGACAGTAGTGATGGTGGTGGAATTGGCTCTCCCAATGGAGAAATGAGAGAGTTTCTTTGTTTAATTTGAAGCCTGTTACTGCCAAGCTAAAGGTACATGAAGGAAGAGGGGAAAGAACAAAGCAGATGATAACAGTTTGTGTCTCAGGGGTTGAAGCCACTTCCTGCTGTGGGTAGAAGGGTGGAACACACTGTCTTCTCAGGCTCACAGAACGACCTTGTTTCAAGTAATAATCTATATTGCCTTTCTGGTAAGGAATTCACAAAGGTCTTGAGAGAGATGCCTTGCTAAGCCATTAAAATTAAACTGAGAAGAGGGAGGAGCAGAAAACCATGGAAGGCAAATATGGTGTAAAAAGAAGAGACTTGAGCTAGGAGGTGTAAAAAGTGGCATAAGGCTTATTTCATCTGCTCTTCAGAAAGACTGTGGCAGAGTAGTTGGCAATGCCGCTTGTAAGTATCTCTTTAACTCTGTGAAAGTATTTCTGAAAATCTTCTGAGAAACACAGCAGTAAATCAGAATCCCAAGTGATCACATTCCTTGCTCTGTTAGCCCATTCCTTCTTTTCTTCCTGGATGAAAAGCACAATGAGGAGGGGCACAAGAATATCCTTATGTAGCATGTATTTGTGATTCTCACATTTTGGGTCATTGAAATCCAGCTCCTCATTCCTTATTGCTACAAGTTGCAATTTTAAGTCCTCTGATGCCCATAGCAGATGGATTTGGAAATGTTATCTAGGACAAAATATCTAGGACAATTTAAAATGCAGACTTGCACTAAAAAAAGCAGAGTATTTCACTGGAAGCAGATGTCATTAGTCTTTTACCCAGTCAATTAAATTTACCCTAAGACGATCACAAAGTATCAATAAATCTTGTCTATGGAAATCTTGACTTCTGATCATATTTCTGTATTCCAAATCCTATTATACAAATGTGTGAATTCATTAAACTTAAGTTTTAGCACCAAAAACGTATTAAGTGAAGGAAAACAAGATTTCCTCTTTGTGTGTATAAAAAATACATATTTATAGCAAAGTTGAAGAGTCTTATGGAGATATATTGGCTGGATGAAATGGTGGCTTTTATAAAATCATTTACAAATATGATAGGAAAATTCCGAAGCAGAAGGAAAAAGGAAAATTACAAAGCAGAAGGAAAACCAAACCACCATCCAGTTGTTAAATGCTGTCATGAAACAAAACTGTAAGAGCCGTCAGAGAGGGTGACATTCATCTCCTTATCAGTTTGCTGTAAACAGGTTAGGAATCTTCACTTTGTTAAAGTAAAGGTGATTCCCAGCTTAGAGATTTATATAAACTCCCATTGTTCTCAGTGGAAAATGTGCTGTAAGAACTTTAACTCCATCACCTTCTGGGACGTGCAGCTCCTTCAGAATGCTGCAGGACCTCTGCAGTGCCGTGGAAACCGCAGCAGAGGGTAGGGCAGAATGTATATGCTAAAACTCACCTTGTTTAAAATTCTGAGATGGTGAAGAATGAATGGAATTTGGACGGGCAAAGCAAAGACTCCAATAATTTGTATCGTCTCCGCAATATGTATGGTGCAGCTTCTAACGCCTCTAATGGGCCACAGATGGTCTGGTTGGGCAGAAGGACTGCCAAAAGGGAATGTAGGAAATTAATCTCTTCTTCACCATATCACACCATCTGGTGCCAGTTCATTGCGTCTGTTAATAATAACAAATAATTAATAATAATTTAAGTAATTTAATTAATAACCTCCTGATTGATTTGAAACCATTTTTACTGGGCTTTGCTGGTTTTGCCTCATTTTTTCGTAGGTGCAGGTTATGTAAAGATGCCTTAACACTTTTTCTGAGTGACCAAAGATATATGTTAGTTATATCAGAATGCTGATAAATAAGCTCTAACAAAATAACTTTATCTAGAAAGTCACCTGGCACTGAGGCTGAAGAACAGCTTTGAGAGGTTTGCTGCATTTTGATTATAATGAGTGCACTTGTCATGTCAAACTGAGGTACAACCTGGCTCCAGGAAAGTGATGATCTCTAACTATTGTTAAATTGTTCTTTCGTAGTAGAACTTATATTCAGCTTGGAAAAGATAAAACTCTCCTTCAGTTTATTCTCTTCCCACAATGTATTTCTCCCACAAATATACATTTCTCATTTATTTTTTATTGTATGCATCATGCCCTTTACAATGTTTTTTGATTATTGCGGTATAACTCTTCACCTGCTGTTTCTGAATCACTGCTCAAAAATTTCTGATACCATAATTTTGTCTCAGTGCTACAGACTTTTAGGACCCTAAAATAATTTATTATGGGTAATAACTACAGATTTTGCATCTCGTTCTTATAAGTGTGTTTTCAGACTTAATAAGGCATAACCATATTTATGACAGGATGAAAGGTTCCAAAAATAAGCACAAACACTGTTCCTCATGATTTGACTTCTTTAGATATGTATGTTAATTCAATAATTTTCCCCAGGCATATTTAGTTACTTATTTTATTTCCTTTTATATTAGATTTTTATTTTTCCTGTATGATGCTTTATGTCTATTTGCTCTTTCTAATATCTAAGCATTTATAGTTTTGTCAAACTGTTAAAGATTCAAATTCACCGGCTGGGGGAGAGGCAAAAATAAGATTAGCCTGTTTCCTGCCTGGGTGTGCAGCAGCCACCCTTGTACTCAGATATCAGTGACTTCTGATCTTTTATTCCTTTAGGAGGCCAGGTGGGAAAGGCCAGGACTGAACCTTTCCCCCATACTTTGTCATTTACACATTCACGCTATATTACCATGGTATCAGTTTGTGAGGTAGAAGCATTGTTTACTTTTGGCATATATTAAAAAGTGGTTTGATTGATGTCATGTGAAAGAGCCAAATTATTCTCCTTTGATAGCAGCATCTGCTCCTTTTTTTGACAGATATTTACAGCCAGGAATCATAGTCCCATAAACCCCTTTTTTTTTTTTTTTTTTAGGAAACAGGTATTACTCATTCCGTAGTACTTTTGGTGCAGTTTACTTTGTCATTATCAGAGTCATCTGTTTCAGGCACTGAGGTATCTGAAAGAATTTGTATCAGTAGGGATTTTCATAAGTATTTTTGTCAGGTCTGGATTGTTCCCATTTGTGACCATGCTGAGGTCTCCAGGACATCATAGATGTCTCACTACAAGGGAATACAAAGAAATTATTATATTTTTGAACTCAGTAAGTGCTTCTATATCCCAAAAAGGAGAGCACACAGGAAAAAAAATCTCTCTTCTGGCCCTTTGCTTTTGGAAGGCTTAAATGTAAATACACTGCAGTAATTTGCTTCAGAATAATACAAGGGCTATATTAAAAATAAAAAAATGTATTATTAGGGCTATATTGAAAATGAAATATGATGTTAAAGAGCCACGTTGAAGTCCTGGAAAATAAGTTTCTAGTGTCACCATTTGCTTAGGTTTTAGTAGTACTGGCCACATATAATCCTTATTTCGTCTTCCAAGCCAACTGAGTTTTTATCTGTACGTGTTCACAAGAACTGTGGAGAGGAGAATATCGGAGTTGAGGAGCAACATGAATTGGATGTCATTTTCTGTGCCACTTGTGTAATCTGTAATAACAGAGGCATCTAATAACCTCCATTTCTTACTGACAGCTCGCTGAGCTGGGAGAGCAGGTTCCTGCTGTTCGCCAGGAGCTCGTTTATTGACTGAACTCTGGAGAAGGTGTCTCACATTTAAGGGTGTGCTGAATTATAGCCGCTTGCACCGAGTAAAAGGCCTCCAAATCTGTTTTAATTATGGGGTTTGCCAACACATGAGTGCAGAGAGAAAGTCCCACTCTTTCCATTTGCTCACAGGAAGGAAATAGAAACAAGATTAAAGCACAGCTGATTCTTACAGTTCTGGGTTCTCACAAGGCGGGGAGATAATTGTTCCACAGCCTGTGCAGCGTGTTTCTGTTCTGAAGGATTGTGCCACTGTGCCAGCACAGGAAAATGTGCCTTATGTACTCTGTCATACTTTGGAGTGGCTTTAGCTGTATTTTCTCATTTGGACCTTAATAGAGGAAAGTGAGGATTGGATTCTAAAGCTTCATGTCAAGATCAGACAGAGCAGTCGTGGACTGAACTCGTGTCTTCTTACACCAGACTGTCTGTGTTTGGGAGGCTGGTATGGCATCCAGTCAAGAAAATTGAATGTGAATGTTATTGAATAATTTTTTTTTAAAACTTTGAGATTGGAACAGGATATAATTCTTGGAGATGTTTTATTGACATAACATTTTTAATCAGGAGAAATCATCCAGCAAAACTCTGTGACCTGCAAATATAAATACAGCTTAATGGAGCCACCAAAAAGACCTGCAGCACAGCAGTCCTTGGGCAGGGGGAGCTTTTGTGGAGACTTCTGAAAGTCAAATCATTTTGTCAGAAATTTTGTGTGATGTGTTGCACTTCTGATTTGATTCAGAGGTGCCTTTGAAACTCATCATTTCAGTCTGTTCCAGTGCCATGAGTGAATAGTTTGCTGCATTCTGAGGGCTGTGCTGCCTTTGCAAGGCAAAGTGCTGCCTGTCTCTCTCTGCTCCTTCCTGGGGACCAGATCCTCACCATCCCTGTGCCTGCCTGACTGAACTCTCATGTATCCTCAGGGTTCAGGTGCTGAAGAAATCAGAATTGTGACTGTACCATAATCACTTCCCCCGCACTCAATTTTTATTTGCTTTTTTTCCCCACACAGTCATATTTGCTGTTTAATAGCTGAGCTGTTTCCATCCCATTCGTTTTTCTTCTCTGGAAAAATTAAAAGCTGATTATTAGTGCACTGTTCTGTGTTTTAATCTATATTGTTCTTGCCACAAATGTGAATCCAACCCTTGGCTTCCTAAAGCACGACATTTGTCATTCTCAGCTCCTACTGAGCCCATGTCCTGATAACATTACAACTAGCAAGATACTAGCAGAGTTATACAACTACTAATAACATATATTCTAAAATTTGTTGCCTGATAGGAAGTAGATTTTGCAGCAAATACTAAAATAAGTGATTTGTCATTGTGTAAGGATAAAGCTGCTGAGAAATTGGATCTTAAAAAGTAGGAGTTAACCTTGGAGTTTAATCAAACAATGTGTGTCAATCCTGGCCTGCTCTTAGGGAGGCAGCTTTGGCTTTCACTGCAGCTGGATGTTCTTCACCCATCTCAAGGTTAGATGTCTACCTGAGTTAGTCATCTGGGCTCTCTCATGACACGATGTGAGCTGTACCTGCCTCCTGTGGGTGTTCATTTTACTTAGATTTTATTTCCAGGTGCTTTTTTCTCTCCACAGATCACGACTAACTCAGAACAGATATCTCTAAATAGCTACAATTAGATGTCAGGATTCATAACCACTGTTCCCACTGTTAATTTACATTTATATGTACATTTTATACTTCTATATGTATGTATGCAGTCACAGCTTTGTCAAATGTGGACTCTTGTCACCTTGCCCACTGAGGTGGTTCAGGTGAGGTTCAAAGTCTGCCACTCTTTGCAGGATTCTGGATTCTTCTTCCCCTCCAAAGTGGTCAGTTACCAAGGGAAAAGAGTTCCATTTCTGGTATATGAAAGAGCAAAGAGCCAGAATTAATCAATATTTCAGAAGTTTTCCATAGGAATAGATTTGCTGATGAACTGGAATGGGTATTGGTGCTCAGTTTTTCCTGGGAGTTTCAGCATTACTCGTGGCTGGTTTTTGTGTCCCTGTGCATGTACTTGTGTTCATTACCATTGAAATGCTCTTGAAATGTTTGGTGAAAGGGAATATTGACTCAGGCAGAATGTAGAAAAGGTTTAGTGCTTTTGCAGCTTCCTATACCTGTGTTATGAGGAAATAATCATCCCGTTATTAATTCATAACTTGGTTCTTTATACAACCCAGGAAAATAATAGATAAATATTAGCCATAAATCAAATAGCTTTGTGCCGTGTGGAGGTTTTTCCTACAGCTTCACTGCTCTTATTTTAGATGTTGTTTCTTTTGTATCATTTTATCCTATTAGAATTTGCTGTCCTAAAATACACTTTTAGAAGGATTTGACAACAAAAGCACTACTAGATTTAGTGTGTTTAAATCCAGGGTGAGGACACATATTGCTGCTCTGTTAATGCAGGATTTAATTTCCTATGCTTTACTTTATGTCAAGTCAGAGCAAATACCCATCTTGTTCCATTATCATCTATCCTGGGCTTTCTGTTTCTAAGGTACCAAAATTCCTCATTATAATTTGAATAAATAAACAAGAAACCAAAAAAAAAAAGGAAGAGAATAAAGGGGAAACAGCAAAAGAAGATTTGATCCAAACAACATGGACAACTTCCAAAAGAAAAACACAGATTCAATTGAAAAAAAAATAAGGAGGAAAAAAGGAAAATCTACATTTGAGAAAGAGGAAAAAATACCTGTAAATAGGCAAGACTTGGTGGACTTTGTATATCAAAAAACAGGGACACTGGTGGACAGGTACAACCCAAATCTTGCATTTCCACACTTCATCTTGCTCATAACTTGGAAAAGAACAAATTATTTTGTGGATTTTGATTTAAAAGTTCTGTTTCATCATTTGCTTTACTTTGATCCTGGTTTAGATGCCATTTGAGTAGCTACTTGCTAAATATAGCTGTTAATTGTTAATTATTTAACTTAATTATTTAATTCAAATAACTTCTTTAATAGAAGAAAAACATGAAATTCTTTGAATGAGGACCTTTATGAAAAGTATAGGACAGCATGCTAATTTAACCTAAAAATGGATTTATAGGGTGATTGCTGCCTGTTTGATCAGGTAAAGAGAATTGTGGATCTGGATTTGTGCATCTGGAATTCTTGACACATTAGCAACATGAAGGTAAAACCACTAATATCAAAATAAAATCTTTAATGGGTAAGTTTCCTCCAGATTATCCCACAGTTAAAGACTTTTCTTTTTATTTTTTTAGACTGGATTGAAGTGTCCCAAAAGGGGCAGTTCTAGTTTGCTCTGCTCCCATTTCCATGTAATCCCTCATTACTGGCAAGCTACAAAATTAATGAGAAATGAGGGGGTTTATTTCTCCAGTTTGAATTAAAGTTATAGGAAAATAGCAAATCAGGAAGATATGAGGAAATATTTTTCTCTATCAGGGGCTTTCAGAATTAAATTAGTAGCCACAATCTGTTCTGCAAGATTATTTCTCACAAAAAACTTTCTAACTTGTAGCCTGCTGGATAATATAATTTAAATACTATTTAAAATATAATTAATGATTATACTATTGTTAAATATTACTAATTATTTTATCATCTTAAGCTCCCTCTGCAGTGCCATTACTCACAGTGGGACAGTATTTGTTTTGAATTCTTTATGTTGTGTGCATTATAAAAATTGAAGAGTTTCACAGGTTCATTTTCAATATTCAGGAAAAAATCCAAACAAACAAGGAAATAAAATTAGGTTGAATGTGCAAAGTAAGTTTGTTTTGACATGCAATATTGAAGCTCTTCGTTATTACTCTGAATGAGAATGGTAATTTGATCCTTTTTCTGGGGAAATTATAATTTTTAGATTTTGCAGAAAACATCTCCCATATTTTACAGAACCCATAATATTGTTTTCTGAGCATTTGTTGTATCTGCTCGAAATTGCACTTTTGCAATGAGTTATTGTCTTGTTTTGATGAAAGTAGAACATTTGGTTTCCTTGTTCTCCAGGCATCCTTTGAATGCTCTGCCAGTTTTGCATAGTTACATTGAAATATTGTTGATATATTTAATGTTTGCTTCTGACATTTCAGAAAACCCTCTGAATATTGTCATTGTGGAAGGGTTTGAATGCCTGTATGAGCATTTGCACCAACACCAAATTAAAATGTCTAGGAGTTTTTACAAATCCCATTGTTCCTTCTACATGAGGAAGTTTTGCCTTCTCGAGCATCTTTCCTTCCTGGAGACTTCTGGGTGGATAATTTCCATATTCAACCTTAAACTGATTAATATTTAGACAGAGAACACGGTTTGTAACTTCTCTTTTCCCAGAGGAATCAGTTTGTTTGCTGCTTTCTGATATAATACCCATTCTACTGGCAGATAAAACTCTCCCTGTGTGTTGCAGATCTCTCTAAAGAGGCCAAGGCTGACTGTTGTCTGGGTGGTGCTCAGGGAAACTTTCCCTCTTGCCTTTAACTTTCTCAGGTCTGAGTGACCCACACGACTGAGGTCAGTGTTTGCAGATGCAGAATTGCAGCAAAAGTCATTTCCACCTGAAGAATGAGCAGAGAACAGCTCTAAAGGTGACCCTAAAGATGTATTTTGAATAACCACTAGGAAACAAAGCTTGCATTTCTCTGATATTTGCCACAGAACCATTCCTATATTTTATTTTCAGACACTCTTTAGTGGCATGAACAGTGTGTGGTGGATGGAAGGGGATGGAGATGCACATTCTCTTTTTTTCATGGAGAGTTATGAATAATGGCATGATTCTCACTGTTCTTATAACTACTGATGGCTTTCAGTAGTATGTCAACTTTGAATTGAAAATAATAATGATAATATTATCATCCATTTAACTTCTGCTTACCTCTTGCTCTCTCCTTTTTCATGTTTTCTTTGTTTGCTACAGACATAAGAACTGTTCCTGTAACAAGAGGGAACTGAATAATCCTTAAACTTGTTTGCTGATTCTCCTTCCTCTTTCATTTCAGTCACTTCTGTAAGTTTTAACTCTTTTCAACTTTATGAATCATTTATCTTGTAAAGGCAGCAATAGATAAGAACACTGAGGGGAAAAGGGTATGTTATAGTTGTTTGTAAAGCAGGGGTTTTAATCCTCTAAGTCTGCAATCTCTAGAAGTATGAATTTTAACTTCCCTTTTGAGAAAAAAAAGAGCAGGAACTGATGGGAGTTGTTTTAGTGATTGTTCCAAGCCTTTATCTGTTCTCTACTTGAGTGTTGCAGTATCTGGATTTAACTATAATATTTACTAGAAAACCAAATAATCAAAGTATTTTCAACCTCAACAAGCCACCATTTGAAAACTGGCAATGAAATCCACATCAGCTCTTAGTTTTGCTGTTTGTGGTGATGGAAGGCCCTCCTCTCTGTTATGTGCTAATTGGATTTGGAGGTACTGTAAATATTCTCTACTGAAGTCTAAAAGTCCATTTTAGCCCTAAAAGGGCTTACAGTGTCTTTTTAGTGAAAATATTCCTGTTACCTAATACCAAGCCAGCTAAGGAGTCCTCACCAAGAATGAATCTTTGGATTCTATACAGGAGGGAATTACTAATATTAGGATTAAGAGAACCTGACGGAAGAAAATACATACAAGAAAGACTGTTCTTTTGTTAATTCCAACAAAGCAATCTCTTGGTGAATAGAGGATGAAGATTTAGAGCTGAAGAGTTCAATCTTACCTCACTTCAAGCACTTATAAATATGCAGTGTGTGACAAAGGCTGGAGCTGTAGAGAGAGGTGATAAAATGTATTTTGTACAGTTTTGTCCTCATGTTATTGCACCTGGCTCAGCAGATTATTTATTATGTTTGGCTCTTAATAAATAATTGATGGAGAACTGATAATACAAAATTTACTGAATATGTAGAGTGTTTTATTATAACATTAATATGCTACAGGTGTGTTTTATTGGTCAATTAACATATGCCTCGAGGTGTGGGGTGATAAATGAGGCTGCTGGTTGGGTGAGGTTTGGATTAGAGGCTGGTAAAACACATCCTGGAGGGCCTTAATGGTGTTGGATAGTGAGGAAAGATGCCCTATATAGAAATTGCACTGTGGTTTGGATGTGCAGGCTAACTTTAAACAAGGAAGCAGGAGCTCTGGAAGTGGGCTAACAATAGCAATGTGGGTCTTTTATGTGAGTTGATTTACTCTGCTATTTGGGAGAAACTATCTTAGGGCTAAGGTGGTTTCCATTAATTTCCCAGAAAAGTTGTAAAAGTTAGTTTATCTCCCTCATCCTTTATTTACAAAGCCATGTACAACATGAGCTTACTTGTTATCTCTGAGTGCTGCTCTTAATCAGGTAATGGTGTGAATACAGCCCAGACTTCAGCTCTTTTCAAATTCTTCTCTTATTAACAGTTTTCATTATACACAATAGATAAATGTTTTGGGGGTGAATTGTGTTGTTCTGCATTGTTCTTTTGGCTGGTTGGGTTTTCTGGTGTTTTATTTTTTATCGTTTCAGGTCTTTCTTTTTGTATTTATGTGATACTTGTTGTTTTTCCTATACCTTTTGAAGAGGTTTGCAGAGTATCCCTTGACTATCATTAGGTTTTTCCTTCCTTTTCTCTGGTCTGATTTTCATTCCACACACAGCAGAAGACGAGTATCTTTAGGCTCCCTTTTTGAGTAGAGTGGCTGCGAGGGAAAATGGCAAACTGTGTTCCTGGGTGAAACTACCTTAACTACATGCAAAGGGCACAGAGCTCTGAGAGCAAAAGGATGCCTGCAATAGATCAGTCCAAGAGTCCAGCTGACCCTGGAGAAATCAACAAAGACAACAGGCAAGTGCTTGAAGAAGAAGTGTTAAAGCAGAGCAAACACAGAGATATTCCTCTAAGTGTGGCTCTTGTATTTTTGCCTGCAGTATTCTTAACCAGAGTATTATATCCAGGCCATTTTGCTTAATAGCTCTTGAGGGAGTTCCCTTCCATTTGTCTAAGAGGTTTTTAATCTTTTTGCATATTAACATCCAACCTGTCCTTTTGGAAGGTATTCCATCATTCTAATTCTGAATTTTGTGGGGAAAAGTTGGATTTACATCTGTGCTCTTTATTTTAAACCTGGTGCCACCTGCTTTCATCACACCCTATGGGTCTTGTGCTACAAGGGGTGGTGAATTATCAATCTATTTTCAGTCATCCAATGTTCCCTCAACTGTGTCCTTACCCATGTTCAAGAAGCCTTTAAGAAAATTTTGTCACCTTTGCCTTCATTCTTTTCAAGTAGCTTGTGAATATATTAAATACCAGTGGCTCCAGCATGAGCTCCTATGGAATGTTACTCAATTTCTCACCCAATTTTAAATCCCCCCTAACTTGTTTGTCCTGTCTTTTACCAGTTTATCACCACACAAGGGAAACTTCCCTTTTACTTCACACTGAACCAGTCATTATTCTTTAGCATTTATTTTGGGAATCCAGATGTTATCACGTGCATGAACTTTATTCAGGGTGCAACTACTTTGAAGGATAGTTTTAGGTTTCAGGAACACTGAGTGTCTGCAAAAATCAGGATGACTTTTTCCCTGTTATGTTTAGCAACATCAATGTTTTTTTCTTCCACAGACTCAGGTTTACTCATTAGTATTTCTGCATATTCTGACTAAAACTATTTAAACAACTGATGCCATCTTTGCCATGTTCAAGTGATATCAACTTGCCACATTCAACTGCAGATGAGAATGGGCTGTACAGACTCACCACGTGCTCTTAGTCTGCACTGGACATTGCTGCTTGCTGAGGCAAAAGTATGAAAACATCAAGAAATGCAGTTTTTATAATTTTTTTATTCAGGTGGTAGTCCCAAAACATTCTTCTCTGCTCCATAACAGAACAGGTAGCAGAAGGGGAAGGTTTGTGTTGGAGGAAGTCTGTTCCCTCAACTCCCATTCTACCAAAGCTGATTGTCAAAGTACAAGCCCTGTATTTGCACCTCAGCCTACCTGCTCCAAGCTGTTTCCTTCTGTGCTGAAAAGGCAGATGGACTACTTAGAAACATTATTTTTACTTCAGCAGGTGATTACCCAATTAAATGCTATACCTGATTAAATGCTGGAAAAAGTATTTAAGATCATTAGTGGTAAAAAGACTAGCAGAAGGAAGGCAGCGTGTAGAACAAAAAGAACCTCCTGCCCTCCCTCCCAGCACTTCTCTGAAGAGACAGGTTGAAAATGAAGATTGTGAAGGAAACTGGACCAGTATCAAAAGCAGTATGACTTGCAGAATTTCAAACCAGTGGCATAAGCCAACAGGCAAAACGACTGCTAATTGAAGCCGATTTTCCCTTTGTTGAGGGGTCCAGGACACGAATGTTATTGCTGTGGCTGAAGTGTTCACTTGATATATAGAACTGGACTCTCTACATTCTTCAGGTTTGTTTATTCCTGCTTTGCCCTGGGCTTGCTGAAATCAATGGAATTGTTTGGCAAAAAGGTTCTGAGTAGAAACCAGGAGACCAGGTCCTGGAGTTCGGAAGGGAATACTCCCCAGCAGTTTCAGTGCATGTAAGGCTGAGTCCTTCTTAAAAACAAGGTGACTTGAGAGGAAACAAGTGCCTCAGAGTTTGATTCAATGTGGTTGGTTGGGGGTTCCAAGCCTGTGCCCACCTGCTGGGCACAACTGCAGCTGCTGCTCTTCCCCAGCCAGCTCCTGCCAGTCTCAGTCTGACCCCAGGCATGAAGAGAGTTTCTTTTATTTATTCATTCATGCTTTTATTTATTTTTGGCTATTGCTTGGTCTTTCCTGGGAAATAGTTTTGTTTGCACCTCTTCTGTCAATGGTCCGAGCTGTGTGTCTGTGACCACCAGTGGGGGGCCTGACCCCCCAAAACTCTGTGTGATTTGCCCTCCCTGTCCAAGGTTTTGTTATTGCTGTGTGGCTGAAATGAGCAGTCTTATATGAATAATGTGGGAGACATAGTTCTCCAACCTCAAAGCTCTATTCAAATAAAAAAAATGTGTTCAGATGACTATTTGGGACTTTTGATATTTTAATGGGGGTGAGGATTTGCCCAAACAAGGTGCCACATAAGGAAATAATTCTAGGGGGGGAAAGAGAATTTTCTGCTGAATGTTCATACAAATCATGTTGTGCCTGACTAATTTTAAAATGGAAAATATTGTTGATAATTTATGGGGCAGGCAAGAATCTTTCCTAGCCCTGTCTGAAAGATAAAAGGGCTTAATGGGAAGGTGGCTTAGGAAGGGAATGCGATATCTAGACAAGCTATACCAGCTCTGCTCTTGACTACAGATGAGCCAAAGTTGTTTATAGCAGATACCTCTGAGCAAAAAGTTCTTTGAGGAAGATTGGTATTTTGGCTGTCAGATCTACTTCAGGTCTAGTGATTATCAACATTTTAGCTGCTCCAATTCCCTGATGAACTGCCTTGAAAACATGAGTTTTATAAATCCGCTCACAGCACTGTGCTACAAAGCCCCAATGATCAGCAATGCAGTGACCACATTTATGGGAAGAAAAGACATCATTTCAGAGAATAATATGAGAATGTATCAACTCCACACATCTTGATTGCAGGCTCTGCAGGTAGCCAAGGTTTCTGTGGTTTGCTCCTTGACCTTCACCTTCGCTTTCACAGACTGCAAACTTCTCAGACACAGGCAGGGTGTGAACTGCATCTTAACAGGCAGCCTGCCTGATGGAGAGATTTCCTTCCATTCTTAATTGGGGCAGAGCTGGAACTCTGTCATCCAGCTTCATAAAGATTTGCTGCTTCCTACCTGCAGCATCTCTGGGGAAAACAGGACGATTTATAACAATGAAAGGTGACTTTAAAGTGCATATTTACATTAGAATCTATAAATATTCCAACACTTTTGACAGATGTTAAGTTTTGCTATTTTTGCTTCGCTTTTTATTTTATCCCACATCTCTCTACTCTCTTAAACTTGCTGTGATTTTTGTTACCTGTTAACAAACAGTAAGTAGCAAGTTCAGTCCAGGTTGTTCCCATAGTGTGCTTCTCTAAGGAGAGGGCATGGATGGGGTGGCAGATCTGGTGGGCCTCCAGCAGACAAGTATCTTCAACATGATGTGACGAGGAAGAGCAGCTGCCTCCTCTGTAAACTGCTATGAAATCTATTGATGAAGACTGTGTATTAATGATAGATATTATTGGTCAGTTCATTGATGTGCTCATCAGCACTGTGAGATGACTTAAATAACGTTATGCAGTCTGTCTTCTACTGTTGTTCTTGTTATTTCTGTGAAGTAACATGAAAGACTGCAAATTTTTGGAAGTGCCTTGCTTAGTATGGAAAAATTCCATGCTGCAGATCAAAATGCTGCTGAGCTTCCTGCCTAAATTTAAAGGAAAAAAAAGAAAGTCTATATTCTTGTGTTTCTGACCTGTGATATTTCCATGCATGGAGTTGAAAATTCCTGTTGTCAAGGTGTTGGACCTCAAGGGCTGCTACACACATTCCAGTGTCTGTCAGTTCAGGAAACACAAAGATTAACAAAAGGCAATGCAGTGAAAAGCCAGGTAGGTTAACATGCCATTTAATTTTTTTGGGAGGGTTTATATAGATTAACACAGCTGCTTCTCCTCCTGAAAGGAAGATAATGGACCTGGGTAACCAGGCTTCCAGCTCTGCAGGACTACACTGAACGTATCAGACAATTTTCCAAAGGAAGTGTGACATCTCACCTCCTTCAGGATTTTGTACTGTTGGTGGAATTTTGACTTTCTCAATAGGTCAGGTTACAGTTCTTTGGGTGGTTTATTTGTGCACAGTGAGCAGTTAATCAGATCTTTTGGCTTAACTGAGGGGTGCAGTCCCATATGTTAACCAGACATCAGCCTAATGGACTTTGGCAATCTGCAAATTACATCTCCAAATCGACTTTAAACTTAACTAAAACACATGAAACCTACTTTCCTTTTAAAAACCTCTGTTAAAAGCCCAGTAACCTACTAAAATGACAGCAGTGTGTTGGTATTTTCTTCATTTTTTTTTTTTTAATTTAGATAAGCTACAGGCAACTCACCAAAAAGAGAGTCAATCAGCATTAGACTTCAGAGCAGTGATTTCTCTCATGTTCCCGTGGAACTTTATCCCATGATGAAAACTAAAGCCAAACTTAAACAAGCTCCTGAGTAATAGAATCTTCAGAACTTAATGTTTCTTCCTTTTTTCTTTGGCCAGAGATACATTTTCCTTCTTTTCTACTACCTTAGAGAAATGGCATTTTTTCCTATGCAATAATAAATTGTATTCATGTTTTGCTGTAGAATCCCATCAAAATTGCTTCACAGGCTACTTCAAGAGAGAGATGACCAGACCTGCCACACAAGAAGCCAGCCCACCTGAGAGGTTTTTCTAAGCAGAGTTTCCAATAAAACCCTATTTGTCCCCAGTCTGAGGAACACCTGGAGCTCTGAGAGGGCTCTCTGAGCCCAGCCTGTGGAAATGGGATAACCAGCAATATGTTCTCAGGCCAGGCAGCTTTGCCTTGTGCAGGCTGCAGGTTGGGAATTTGGGATGTTTGATCAGAACTGATCAATTCTTTGCCATTTGTGAGGGCCGTGGTACAGGACAAAACCAGTCACTGGCAGCAAACGTGGTGAATTATTTAACATACAAGGAAACATCAGTAAAGATATTTGTAGTGTGATCAAAACCACTTGTTTGGGGCGTGATCTTTGACTCTCAGGTGGTTCTGCCCTAGAGCAGAGGCCACTGCAGTCCCTGCCATCAAACACAGCTTTCCCATCGCACACAGACCTCTGTCAGGTGTTATCAGAGCACATCTTCTGTAGCCACATTTTCCTGTTTAAAATGTTGTGTTCCTCTACTGGCACCTGCTGTGATCAGGGAAAATGGGATTACATGTAATCCCAACTTCTGTGGCACAGACAATGGGATTACACATCTCCTGGAGGGATACTTTCCTGCACTACCACAGATTAGAAAAGAGCCCAGGGGCTAATCAGTTATGAAACTCCTATAAAAACTAAGGAGAGAGGGAAGGGAAAATAACAAAAAGATTTGTGCTGTCTGAGTGATAAGCTTTAGTAGAATAATAGCTAAATTCTTCCCCTAATAAAAGAGGCAGAGGGTAGAGCAGCTTTCTCTGTGCATTTATCCTGCCAAGAGCAACTGCAGTATTCCCATTAAAGGAACAATCCAGAACAGTTTGGTGGAAAATTTCAAGTGCCTTTCTTTTCATGGGGAAAATTTGAATTCTGGTGTTTATTCCTTGTGTTTAATTTGGAGTTCTAGAAAATATCTATCAACCTGTATATCAGATAATCAGCTACCTTAGTTTAATTATGTGTATCAGTCACACATCCCTGGGTGACATATGGCAGCATAGTAAAAGCACATATATACCCATCAAAGTGAAAAAAAATAGGAATTTAATAATGTCATGTTCAGGCCTGCAGTAAAGATGAGACTGATGAGAACTCTGTCCTTTTGAGATGCCGAGTTCTCTTACAATGTGTTTAATGGCAGCTGAATCTACAGAATTGGGCACTGAATGATTTATTCACTGGGTTGTTTTCTAATGAGACAGAAGAAAAGATCACAGATGAGAAAAGTAAAATATTCAATAGTTTTGTGATTGCTCTCCAGAAGATAATCCTCACAGTTAATAAAACATGGTGATTGCTCCCAATTTAGGTTAAGCTAATTTTTTAGGCTCTTTCAGTCATTTAGTATGAAAAAGCAAAAATTAAACATTAAAAACATTTTTTTAATGAAAAAGTAAGATTAAAGTTCAAGTACATTAGGTTTTCTTATGGAGCAGAGAGGCTATGAAACTTCCTTTAGTAGTCTTTTCTCTATTCCATTAAACTCAGGTGTTGAAAAGAAAGAAAGAATCTTTGGAAGAAAAATCTGAAAATAATCTTATTTTTTCCCCTTCCTAGTAATGTCAGAATAAATATAATAATACATAGATAAATATAGCAGTTGTGCATCAAAATGTTTTAAGTTAGTGGCCAAAGAAGAAAATATAAGTGTGTGTGACTGATGAGCCAGATGGACAGGTAAAACCCCATAAATGGGAAGCTTTGAAGATATTGGGAAAGGCAGTCTTATCTCAAAGGCAGTTTCTGTTAATGGTGGAACAGCATCTAAGAATGGCAGCACCTTATCAAGTCACTGTCAATTTTTTGTGGAACTATTAACATTTTCTATGTCATTAGGGAAGCATCACAACTTCAGTAGATTGGATCTGCAAGGAAGAAAAGAAGATGAATTGTCCTGGAAGACAAATCAGTTGGTACATCATATGGACAAAACCTGATCCTTTTCATTTTGTTTGCAAGCAACAAGAAGAGATTGTATAGGTATATGTTGCTGAAATTAAGATATAGATTTCCAGAGAAAGGACTAGTAAGAAAGACTGACAGATGACTGATGCTGTGCTTTCCCAGAGAAGTAATTATTCAAGCTTTCAGATTTTCCCTGTTATCTCTCTGATAATTTGTTGCAGCCCTGATTTTGTTTTCTCAGTATGTCTCTGAGAGGGTTCTGAGCCATCAGTTTGGAGATTGTGAACACACTGAAGTTCTGTGTCTGGCCACTCAGGAGGGGGTTCAGGCTTTGCTAAGTATGGCAGGATTCCTGTGCATCCCCCTGCTCTCTCCTTCCCCTGTTGGCTGCCTGGGAAAACAAGCTTTTCCCTGGAGAACAGGGATTTACTACATTGTGATACAGTGATTGGTGCCTCTACAGACAGCAGATCGCTCCCTGCCATTATTCCATACAGTAAATTATTTTAAACCCTAGAGGTTTTAATTGTAATCCTTTTTTAATCTTATGGCCTTTTTTAGGGTAACCTCTGATGATCATCAGATTGTAGGAAGTATTTCAATCTTTCTTTTCATCTTTGCTCCTTCACTTAGCTAGATTTGCAGTAGATGCATTTAGCTAATAGAAAAAGAAATTACAAGGGTATGAATAATTGTTTTTAAATGCTATTTAAAGTACTATATATAGCATGGGTTTCCTGGAAATCTCTCCACATACTGTTTGGTAGGAAATAGTTTCCAAGCAGGTTACAATGTTAATTTGATAGCTAAACCCTTCCCAATACTCGTGTTCTTGATTTGCTTATAAAAGAAATCCCATTTTAGGCTGAGTGATTGCAATCAATTTGCTGTTACCAAGTTATCAGAGAAAGGAGCTGTACCACATAGAAAAAAAACCCCAAACAATTAATGTTAGCAAAAGCATTTTTTAAATTCAATGTTGAAATGCACAGTTTAGGTCAGTTTTTATCAAAACTACTCAGTAAAAATCCAAAGGGAAGTTAATATGATAAAATATGGGACTACTTAAGCTGCTAATTTGCTAGCCAAGTTTAGATGAATATCATGGAGTGGGATGCTAAAAGCCATCTAACATAAATGTTTAATGAACAAATAAAGCTGTCAAAGGCAAATGTGTATTGCACATCATGTATGTATTTGCTTTGAGTAGATTATGCAATTAAACCCTTGCTTGATCTGGCCTTGAAGGAAGTCAGTTTGCCACCACTGGAATTTTGGAATAGTCTGTTCACTATAGGCTGGGTTTGGAGGCAGCTGGAGTGTGGTGTGGCCTGTTTGCCAGGCCACAATTATGGAACCACTTGGCTAATTCTTCAGGCTTTCCAGGCTTGCAAATATTTTTACTGTCCAGTCTAAACTTCAGCTGTGAAATTCCTACCAAACCTCTAAAAGGCCACAGAAACGAGGACAAAAGTCTCCTTCTGCATCTAAATGGAGAATCTCCCTGGTGAAACTTCCCAGCCTGGAATATTTGAAAGGATTTAACAAAAAGTAGCAATGTCCTGTGCAGCAGAAAATATTGTTTCTACACCCAGAGAACATCCCCACCACTACAAATCCAAAGATCCACATCCTCTATTTAATAATAAACCGTGAAGCGAGTTCTACAGTATAACTCCCTAGAAACTCATGTTTTCATTTCCATTTGGATCCATTTCATATAAGGCGTTATTGATTTTCCATCCAACATGGAACTCTGGGCAAAGAAATGTAATGATTTCGCCTTTCACTATGGATTCTTCCCATTTAAAAGGCTGTAGAATGTTTTTGGAATGCTGACTCACTAAGGTTTTGTTTTTTCCCAAGGAGGTCTAATCCCTACCAAAATCCTTATGCATGTAGTGAGGAAATTTTAATAAATTTTTGAAATTATGTGCTGAGTGAAAAGATCTTTTATAAATCCTGGTGAAGGTCATTATATGCATTTTCTTCAGCACATTAGTAGAAACCACAGTAATTTCAGCAATTCCTTCCATATAAAAGGGCATCATTTTTATTGCAGCCTTCCTACAACTATTTTAATCAAAAGAGTTAACTCTGAACCCGAGGACTTCATTCTGCCCAGACCTTCTGAAAAGAAAATGAACATTTCTTTGGATGAAAAAAAAGATAACGTGACATTCAAGTCGGAAAAGTTGATGTTGGATGGTATAGAAATAAATGGCCCAACCCTGGCAAACAGCATGTTCTACAGGAGAATAAATGAGACTGGCAGAGCTGCAGTGACTGCTGATTTGTACTAATCATTTGTAAATGAAATCCTCTTTTCATTAGCATTTCCATGCTTGCATGCATAATTTACAACAAAAGTTTGCAGGCACTAACACAGTTTTCACAAATTAGTGGCAATTTTGTTGTTGCTGAAACTTTGGAAACTTTTTAATGCAGTCGGGGTTTTGCATATGAAGAAAACCATAACCTTGATTTCCTAAAATGCAGATTTAGTGTTTAAAATGTATGTGAGGGGCCTGGTTTCCAGTCTGTATTCCTTTCTGTAGCAGTCTGAATGCAAAGTAAGCCTAAAAAATGACCAGAGCTACCAGAGCAAAATAGTAAATTGAGACCCTGTTCCCTCTACGATGTTGGAAGTGTTTTCTAGTGGGCATAGGATGAGTTTTAATTTTCATGGGGTGGCTGCTACTCCTGTCTGACCTGGCAGGTGTCTTGCTAACAGGCACCATATATTGCTGTCACTCCCTTGGACCAGGTCTTTCTTCTCTCTCTGTTTTTATTTTTTGGGTTTTTTTTCTTTCCTCTCCCTCACTCTTGTCCCAGTCAGCCCTCAGAAATGTTTCCTTTCCATTGGATTGGGGCACACTGGCCCAATGATGTGAGGAGACCTTAAAACTTCTGCAAGCTGATAAATAAAAGAATCTGATTTCCCAGGCAGACCTGCCAATGTGTCATCTTACTGGAACAGTGGGAATTAAATAAAAATCAACCCTGTGAGTGAAGGGACAGGACTGAAACTATCTGGAGGCAGAAGAGAAATAGAGAGAAAGGCAAAAACCCCAAGCCATTTATTCTTGGAATAGTTTCACAGGTAAACTAAAAAGTCTGGAATAGGTAAGCAGCTCCGGGGATTGAATAGAGCTTTACACAATAGAGCAGCAAATCATACAAGTCCCTTGGCTTTTAAATTATCTGATGGTGAGAATGCTGTTCATTTTCTATTATTCCTGTAGCAATTCTTAAGGGAGAGGGTCTTTTAGGAAATCTGGCCAACTGTATATTCTGGCAACACTGCACTGGCACTTCTAGTCCTGAAGTGCTGGATTGTGCGTGTAGAAATGGGTTGAAAACTATAAAGCTGAATACTCATTTGACCACTTTTTGCAAATTAATGACATATATTTTTTTCATCCTTTCATGGTCCCTTTGCTCTTGCTTTCACTTGTCCAAATGTCCTTGAAATAACGAGGAAGCTTCTGGGAGTTGGGACACAGCATGGTTGGCCATGGGCAGGGGGGATGGGTCCTTTACCTTTTCCTCCTCAATTCTGCCTTTCTACTCCCAGTATTTGTGCAAGGGAGGGAAACAGAAAACCTATGTCTGTGTTCCCATCTTCCAGCAAAACCCACAGCAGACTAAAACTGGCCAGGACCGAATGGCTAAAGAGAATATGATGAGATGGAACTGCTTTACCCTCTGTAATGTTGGGAAGCAATGGCTGCTCATGTGCTTTATGTGATTAGAGCCCCGCTCTGTGAACTGCTGGCCAAGGAGTGCATTTTGTATTATTTTTATGATGCAAAGCCCGTTTCGAATTTATAGGATGTCTGTGCCGTAGGTTTCAATGGATTTTTGCTTAGTGGGAAGAACAAAATAACACAGTGTTGTAATGGCACTGTGGCTGCTCCTGCATCTTATGAGATAAGAACAGTATTGAGGCCCCTCTGAAGTTATGTGGCCATTAAAACACAAGGAAATTAGAGGCTGGAGAGCCTTTCAAATAGCATTATTATTTGATTCCAGGAGGTGAAAACGTTTTGGATTATGGAAACAGCAACTTTCTGACAGAATGTGCTGAAAGCGGTGTGTGCTGGATTTGGTAGATTGAGGATGACATCAGATATAACACCCTGCACAATGGGATCTTTTAGAGAGCAGTTTGAGCTCCTTCTCATCTGCATCTTCACTCTGTTTCTTGGGGGGGTTTGGTGGTGTAAGACAAGAATATAATAAAAAAAAAGAAATATATTTATCTCAAGAAGACTAGAATTTCAATTTCATGGGCAAAGCTGGAACAAATTTCTCTCTACAGCTCTGATTGGGAGTGGGGTGAGAGACAATTTTAATGCCCCTTTTTATCAGCATCATCCTTAGTTACCTGCATGTTTAGCCACTCCCCAGACACCAAATCTGCCTGCCAAGCCATGCCCTACAGTCACAGTGTGAGTGCCACAGAGGGTTCCCACGTGAGTTATTCCCTGAGTCCTGCCAGCTGACTCGAGATGCTGTGCTGATACTCTGCTGGCTGTGGATGTAAATTGAATTGTGACAAATACACAGAGAACTGTTTTGCCTGAAGACTGAAATCAATGCTTGCATGTTCTCAAACAACATTATTTTTCACTTACATCACGTTTAAGTGAAGTCATTTTAAAGGGGCTGCATATTTCATGGTTTATATACATTAGTTTTGTCTTTTTTTTTTCTTCCTGCAGAAAAATACCAGGATAATAAATCACTACTTGAGAAAGTTTTGCTATGTTTCATTAGTAATGTTTTCCTAACTCTATAGTATGCAAATATTTCTCACACAAAGAGGAAACAAAGAGATTGGCTCATTTTACATTGAAGTTGTGAGTGTAAAAAGTCTAGGGGTTTGATTGTTTGTTTTCTTCCTGCACTGTCTTTACATACCAAATGGGTTAACAGAAATGCCTGCATGGAATTTTTATGAGGCTCAGAACTTAAATTTACAGCACCCATTACCTCCAGTGAAAGATGTGCTGTGGGTTTTGAACACCAGATTTCCAAGTGTTATTGGGCAGCCTTAGCATGGAGTAATAAGGAAGGATTTTAGTATAGTGGTAAAATCTTACACCTACTTTATGAGAGAGACAAATGCAGGTTTCTAAAGCAGCAGAGTATCATGTAGAATGTTTATAAGATTTGTTAGGAAATCAAACTTGAAAGTCTGTCATTTTCTTTTGAGAGACACTTTAGATCACAGCATTAAAAAAAAAAATCTTATAACTCTAGTTAAAGTTGGTAGAACTCCCTCTAAAGAGCTCAAGGAGCTTAAACCTCTTCTCTTTAAAATTCATTACTTAAGTGGAGATAAAAAACCCCTAAAATATCTACATTCAGACATTAAAAGTTTGAGAAATTAAAATAAACATTGAATCATTCCTCTTGCTTGCCTTGAAAGAATACCAAAGAGCTTAGAAACAGTTTAATTGGCCTCTTGATGTTTTAAAAATCAAAATATGTGTATGAGTATTATCCAAGATGAGTTTTTCCAGTGACACTGCTACACCCAGTGAAGCTGTGACACATTTTTGGAGGCAGACCAGTTTGGCTCACTGGCATTTCCCATGGAGAATCTCTCCTAGGATTAGAAGAACATTTTGAAATCATCCAAGTAATTCAGAAGAAGAGTGAAATGGAAGGAAAAAAAGGTCTCTGTTCACCCACTTTTGAGGAGTTTGGGGGTTTTTTCCCCTACTTGGAATGGATACAGAATCTTACTTTCCTGGTTTCAGGAGTTTAGTGATTAGTTAAAATGAACAGGACAACTCCACAATAGTAATAATGATAATAATGATTTTAATAATATTGAAATCCCATGGAATTTGGGTGCCAAATTTTAGACTCCTTTAAACCTGCATTTCAGTAGAAAGCACCGTTTCTTCAAAAATCATTCCCTTTGGAGAGGTCTCAAGGTGCCCACATTAACATAAAGCTTGTTTTTATGATTTAGAACCCCTTAAATGAAAAACTGGCATTCTGGGCTTCAAAGTCACTCTTTTTGTCTCGCTGTTGACCTCGTGCTTGAGTAAGAAGAGTTGAATGAAATGTATTGGCAGCTTTTATAATTGTTTCGAAACCACTCTGCCTCCTCACTTTGTAATTGAATGAGTTGGCAAAGCTTTCCACAAGAGCCAAGAAGGTCAGTGGAAAATAGCTGGCCTCAGCCTTACTTAAAACTACATCGGTTAACTTCTGTTACATTCTCCCTTACAAACAAATTAACAATTTAAAACAGTGGTACATTGATTGGCCAATTAGAATGGAATTTCTGTGAAGTATATACAGCATTACCTCCTCATTAATAACACATTAGTTCTTCGTTATTGTATCATTACAACGAACATCAGAAGGATTAATAAAGTCTGGCCACAGTGAGGGTTACCGAAAATCATTCCATGTGTGGAATTATTTGGCCCATGGTCATTCCACACATGCACTTTGTTTCAATGATCCAGGACTCTCTTAATAACATGGAAAAGGAAAAAAAGAAGGAATAAAATGCTGCAATCACATCCCTTTCTGAGGCATTGGCTGTGTCATATCCATGGAAAACAAACTGGGAATACACACTGGTAACTGGGAACTCTCTCAGCCCCTTTCTTTTCCTGGAACTCAGGCCCAACAGAGATGTGTGACTGGAGCCTAAAGTGCCTTTTTCCAGCAGAGAATTTCCATTGTTCTGTGACAAATTGAAAAGCTTGGACAGCTATTGAAATCAATGCAGTGCAATTTAAAAAATAAAAATAATAATAAAAAAAAACAACAGCTATTGCTGACAGTTCCTGTTTAAAAAAAAAAGTTTCCATAAATATCAAACCAGATGAAATCTCATTTGCATCCTACAGCATTAGAAAGGTGATTGGGGAACACAATATTGTGTTTGGAAATAATAAAAGTTTTAACATGTTTTGAATTTAAAGAATAAAATGAAAGCAGTTCTTTATGTCAAGATGAAATGTTTTAACCTTTTCAGAGGCTTTTTGCATGTTTTTCTCACAGGAATGTTTTAGCAAAGTGTTTGTTTTTAATTTGTTTTCAATCACTGCATCTGCAGCTTCCACTGCGAGTTTCTGCTCAGAGACCACCACTCCATTCCTCATAAATCTCCATTCCCCTCTCCCAGCTGATGGATTTGTAGGCTCTGGAGGGCTCTCAGAAAAGCAGTTTTTGCTGCTAATGATGGGAAAGTTTTAGGATCTGACCCAATGCAAGAGAGGGTGGCAGGGATATGATGTCATATATTTATGGATGATAAAACTGAGAGGTGGCACAGTTTATGCAGCTGGTAAAAGGGAGAGTGCTGAAAGTGTTCTTACGAGTCCCTAAAGTCAAATTTGCTGCATCCTGGACTTGAAGAAGCTCGGTTTGACTCCTTGGTACCTGCTCACTGTAACCCTGGGAGCATCACCCAGAGAGCTGAGACGTGGGGACTGCGTGTACAACATGGGGGAGTGACTGTCCCTGCCTCGTGTGCCACCACAGTCACCAAACTGAACCACTGGGGGCTGAGACAGGCAGAGAGAAAGGAGAAGAGAGGAGAGGAAAGGGCACCCTGTGAGTGGGGCACGGGGCACAGAATGCCAAGGCAGGGATGATTTGCCAGTGCTGGGACAGCTTGGCATGGGGAGCAGAGAGGGAGGATCAGCTGGCAGGGAAACAGAGCCTGGGATCATTTGTATTTTTATTCATTCTGGGGGATGGAATTTGCAGAGTTCACATGGAAAGGATGGTTATCAGGACCCCATTTGGTGGGACAGCTCCGAGAGAAGCTTCTTCATGAAAAAGATTCAGTGTGTCCTAAAAGTACTTCTGAAAAACTGTAAAATAACCTTTTTTTAGCTTCCAGTTTTCCCTCCCAGCAAACAATCTCCTTGGATTTTTGATGTCCACCTTCTATATGATGGCAGTGCCAAGCAGTAAAACTTCAGCTTTATCAAAGCATGGATTGAAAAATAAGATACACAAATACATCATTCTCTTACCTGAGTAAGCAACACAGATGGAAGATTTCAGCTTCAAAAGACCCCAAACCATTGAGAAACAAGCCCAAGCTAATCCAAAGCAATCCACTCTTGCTTGTCAGTGTTCTCTAAAATGTCCCAAACAGGCCCTGAAAGAGTTTATAATTCTTAAAGACACACCTGACACAAACTTGATGTTTGGGGTTTTATAATAACTAAACATACTCTGCATTTTCTTCAAGTCTTGATTTAATTTGTCTCAGTTTTAATACAAATGATTTGAACTTGCTCATAAATAACGAGAATGTCAGAACTGAAGCATTAGTTGAAAAAAACCCTTGTGTGTTTTCCAGGGGTAATGAGGTTTTATTGTTATTAGTTTTCATTTTTTTCAGAACGTGTAACAAGAATTGTCAATATTTGGTTCTACTATAGGGAGGCAATCCTAATGGAAATGATGTCTTTTTTCCTTAAAGATTTCCAGAAGTATTAGGAGAAAAGTACCCACCTTAGACTGGAACAAATCAGACTAATTCCAGACTAAATAAAACAGTTTTGAGTGGTGTATGATGCATAAACTTAATCAGCTTTTGGAAAAGACAAACTGCAATACCACCCCCAAAATAATAATAAAAATATGATTTATTGTCAGTTTATGCCTTCGAAATCTAGTGGCAGAAATACAACTAATACAATACTGCTCTTTGTATATGCCAGGATTACAAGCTTTAAAGTTTTCATGCTGCTGCAACCTCTTTGTTTGTTACCTGAGTTACACAGAGGAATTATGGAATTATTCAATATCTGGAAGACTGATACAGAGTTTTTCAGCTGAGTTTCCTGACTGAAGGAACATTTGCTAAATCTTGTTAGGATTGAGCACGTACTGAAATACTCACACTTTGCAATATTTCTGGTTTGAGACCTCCCCAGAGGCAAAAACAGTTACAACTTCGAGTGTCTCACAGAATCCTTGTTTTCATGTGCCTAATTTCTCTGGAGCTGGGGGTCTTATGCAATGGGATAAACAGGATTATTTTGGACTAGATGAACACTGCCACTGGAAATGAGGGGAATTCACTCAGATGTGAGGCAGCAGGGATAAGGTCATAAAAAGCAGAAGCTGTAGGGATCATCTTGTAAAATAACCATAAAGTCATGGAATCGCAGAATGGTTTGGGTTGGATGGGGCCTTAAAGACCATCTCATTCCAACTCCCTGCCATGGACAGGTTTGGTTTCTTTTTTTGTTTTTGTCAAACAAGATATTTTGATCTCTTAGAGATGTCCTGCATCATTGCATCAATAAACTTAGTGTCAGGCCATTTCTAGGCTTATAAATCATCTGTGTGGTGAAAAACCTATCAAGGCACATTTGGGCCTGGCTATACATTTGTGTTCCTTTTCTTGGGGGATATGAGAAATGATTATAGCAAAATTGCAATGTAAAACTCCCAGCCTTTACTTATTTCAAACCTGAGCACACTAATCCTGGAGTTACCCTGGCAGGTTGGACCCTGAGCTGCAGCCTGCTTGGCTGAGGGTCCTGTCAGCAGAGGAAGAACAGATGGAGCAGATGTAGCTGCAAAACCACTCCAAGTGCCCCTGCCAAGGTGCTCCTTCCACCCAAGGTCTTGGTTCTAGGATGGCCAGGAAGGAGAACATCTTCCCTTGGGTTTACTGGAGTGGTTTAAGTAATTTGTAAACTGGAGGAGTACAAATTCAGAGAGTAGCAGGTGCAGAAGACTTCAGGGAGAGGCCAGAGTCTTCAGCAAATGGGGGTGAGGAAAAAGGGCCTGGCAGACAAACCCTGGTGTATCGATTTTAGCCTGCCAGAATGTATTTTGGATGAGGCTGGAGACCTGCTGACTCTGTCCTCTCCATAAACTGCTGAGACATTCAGATTAGGAGGCCTGTGAAGCTGCAAACTAGAAGGCCAGATTCTTCTCAATAAAATAATTCTGGTTTTAAGTCATAATCACATATGCAGAGATTTCCATTTTTTAGAGCGTGATATGGGCCTAAGGAGTTACCATTCCTTGTCTTTTTTGGGTGCAGATTATTCTTAAAGCTACAAATTGAGTTATGTTTTCTTTCTGATGAGCTGCTTGGGATTACAATTTTCCTTTCATGTGGCTGTATAATTTCCACTCATTCAAATGGGAAAGTGATATTTCTATTGCAGAGAGAATAGATTTCAATACTCTTGCCATGTTGCTGTTCCCTGCTGTCAAGAATCAAGGTGAGTATTCTGGTCCAGAGCTTTTATTTCCTGAAGTCAACCACAACCCAACATCTGAATGGGTGTTTCTCAGAATGAATATTTTCAGTGACTGAAGAGAATCTGAGCCAGGAAACTTAGAATTCTGTCCTGATTTCAGATTTATTGACAAACCTAGTCCATGTGTTTGAGACCACAAGGGAAATTGCTCACAAACTTGAGATATTTTTGTGAGCAATTGCATGAATGGGAGCATTTTATTATTCTATTTATTTTATTCTGAGATAGCCCAATTCTTTATCCAGATTTATTTTAGAAATTAATGTATTACACAGAGACTGGAAGACAGTAGGTGCTTACTTAGCATTTCTTCAGATTCTGTCAGTTCACTAGGACTGCAGTAAAAATGTGAAAGCCACTTAGGTTTCCTTAGGTGTCCTTGTCTTCTTAACAAGTAAACTATCAAATTCCTGTTTATTCCTCAGTGTAACATATAAGCAATAACCAAGAGAGTGACTTAGAACCATTATTTTATTCACACAGTGAAGGAAATTAAGATCCTGAACTGTAAAACTGTAAAGGGAACCCAGTCCCAGGGATTGCTGCAGGAACTGATACAGTGCTAACTTTGATCTCCCTAGAAGCAGGTTACCTGTGATTAATGGGGTAATTAGGTGTGACTGCCTTTCCTGCCTGCTCTAGAGGTCCTCGTTTTTTCTTACTTTTGTCCTAAATAATACACACATTTCATCTTCCACACTGTCTTTTTAACAGCCTTTGTAACATAATCTTAAATTGTCAGTCGTGTATCCTTATTGTGTTCCTAAGTCCCCTCAGGTGAGGTGGGAGAACATATGTTTCCTGTTAGGAATAAAAGCTCACTCACCACTTTAAGCAGTGAAGGTGAGAACACTTCAAACAGTTCCTGGTTTGGTGCCTGGAGGCAGTGGAGGAAGAGGAAACCCAGATGTGGTGTCTGTGTCTGCTTTACACCATCAGTAACTGCACTCAGCGGTGAGAGGAGCCTGTGTTGTGTTCTGGAGGTGTCACAGGTATGATTTCACAGATGTTTTTTAATAACTGTGAATGTTTTAAACTCAAAGAGTTCTTTCTTACTATGTTACTACAAACTTCAGATTAAATGCTGGTAGTGTTTTGTTGATAAAAGATGGGTTTGTTTTTAAGGAGCCATCTGAGTAGGCTTTCATACTGATGTTAGTATGAAGTTAGTAAGCTTTTCGTCAGAAAAGATGCTGTGCTGCTCAATGAAGCTGCTTGTCCTTCAGATCTCATCTCCTCGTGGCAGGTCCTGAATAGCCCACCTAGAGAGAAAATTGAGGTTTCTCTTTATATCCAGATTTGCAGCCCAACCTACAAGGAATCCAGGATTGCCCCCACAGTTAATAGTTGCAGTGTGTTCTTCTAAGGAAGGACTGTCCTTTGGAGAGGTGAAATTGTGAATTGTAGCTCCATTATATCTGAGACCAGAAGCTGGTCCTGGTGCTTTACTCTCAGTAGTATCTCTTACTCAAACCTCTGTTACTGAAATACAAATTTGTTCTAAATTACATAGCTCAGATTTTGTTATCCTTTAATGAATAAGAAATTATATATGTATGCGAGTTTCAACACATTGTGCTTTCTAATTTAGGTATAAATCACATGAGAAATGTTATTTCTCTTGCTGGACCTTTGTTGATGTCAGGGGTGGTTTTTGGAAGTGTTGGAGAAGAGTTGTCATGAAACAAGTGTTTCTGGTTTCTGCTATGAACAGCTGTCTTCTCCTCTAACTCTCTACTAAATAATTCCAAATTATCTGACTGCAGTTAATTCATCTTTTGAGCTTGCATTTCTCTTTGAAGACGTCTGTCTAATGTTTCATTGTTTGCACAATAAATGGCCTGTAAGACAAGCTCACAGGGATATCAAAGGGACATTGTAATGGATTCATTCCATGATTATATGATGGGGAAAAAACCAGGGATTTATTCTTTCTCTCCAGAAAAGTCTTTCCTTTCAGAAAATTTTTGCAGAGAATACTTCTTAGGTGTACAGAAACCTGTATCTAGCTGAGAAAGCAATTAATTTAAATTTTAATAGAGGATAGCAGAAACAGCACAAAATGAAAATTTGAATGTTTAAGAACATCAGAACATAAAGGTTCGTGATCAGCAGTTTATACTAAGTTTTCAAAGTCAGCATCATGCACTCTGTGACGGTGTCACAGCATCTGAAAATCACCTCAGAGCCAGATTTGATGAGAATTGATTGCAGCCTTATCATTGCAAGTTTGTTATCAGATAGGGTCTAACTCATGGCAGGTGTTTATCTTGAGTAGATAATGCTGCAGAGCCTTTGTCACTTGGCTGGAAAAATGACATATTTCCTCATGGCAAGAAGTGTACGTGGACAGGGGATGTGGCAGAACAAGAAAAGGTTGTATTTTGATGCATGAAAATATATTTGAAACACTCATATTGGTTTGAGATTTTTGTGTCCATGCTTTCAAGTTAAACAAGTTTACTGCTAGGTTATGTGTAGCATGTGTGCAATATAGTAATGTTATTGTATATTTCTGTGAATGAACAGCAAATATGCTTGTGGAAGGGCTCAATATTTGTACATTGATGTCATGCTGACAGTGGTAAAAGAACTTGTTAATAGAGTCAGAAAGATGGAAGGAGTTGAGGCAGAAGTGGATAGGTAAAACAATAATTGTGTGGCTTTTAACTTCTGTTATAAAGGGTTTTATTCTCGTGTCCTTTTGGTTGCTTTGATCGAATGAAGTGAGGGATGGGAGGTTATAAAATATCAGAGTGATGTTTTACATTCAAATCAAGTTTGTGGCATGGCAGATTGTTGTGTTAGAATGGAATTTGGTGCCCCAATCACACCTCCCCAGCTATTCCATGTTTGGTGGTGTCCATCTCAGCTTAAACAAGTGTCATTTGGCAGGTAGAGCTTAATTAGGTCAGAGATATCCCTTAACTCCCCATGGATCACCATGTTACCTCAGAAATCAAAATACGGTTTTATTTCAGAGAAAAATGTTATTTTCCCTTAAATAGCAACACATTAAAACCTGAACCCATAAAAACCAAAAGATCTATTTAGATTATAAAACTCCCATTACTTTGTGCTTTAAGAGCATAAATGAAGCCGTAGAGAGCTGTACTTTATTCTGCATGAATTGTAATGCTCACAGTTGTTCATTTAATAACCCCAGCCACTAGCCAGAGATGTCTTTAAAAAAAATAAAATCTGAGAATTTTAAAATATCCCATGTGCTCTGTAAATGTAATTAAAGATAAAGTATTGTAAATTAGTTCTTTAAGCAAAGAATATTTTTTTCTACTTTTAAGTATAGAAGACTAGAATTTAGTTAAATTTTATTTACAAATAGATAAAAATGTGTTTATATAATTTCTGTAAATGTTTATAACTTTATAAAACATTTACTGCAGTAGAAGCTGGGCTGTTTTATGAATACTTGAGGCTAGTAGAATGAGTCCCATCAGCCTACTCTGCCTTTTCCTGACATAATATCTTTTGTAAAATCTAATGACAATTTAACCCCAATTATTTGTGGAAGCAAATACTTCCACATAAAAAAAATAACTACCCCTCCTTGCTCTTTCCATTGCTTTGTCACACACATATAGAAAAAGCACTTTATTAATTAAACTACCACACCACATTTGTCCTAATGTGTCAGTCTTGTTTTCCAAGCTCATTATATTCAGGTGCTGAATGATATCCACTACAAACTCCTGATGTTTCCTTTTGTGCCCTGTCACCACGTGTAGAAAACAAAAAGCAGCTTCTCCTGATCAAAACTCCCCCTGAAATAAAGGAGGAACACGTTTGGTCAACCATATATTGACCACAGGTTTTCTCAGGCAGTCAGTTTGCAAAAATAGTGTAAAGGAATGTGTAATATTTTCTCTGACAGCAACAGAGGGCAAATCTGACACTTCAAGTCCATGGAATCGAGTAGGGAGATTCCATTATAACCTTTCAGACTAACAAGTTTTTTTCATTCTGTCTCCTAATACGTACCTCTCCTGCCAGAGTCCAAGAAGCATTTGGACAATGACCTAAAATTCACAAAAATTGCATTAACAAGGTGTTTTCTCAGCTGTGTTTATTGTTTAGTTAGTGAGTCAAGACTTTGCACGGTTTTTAAATAATTAACTTTGAATAGGGCTTAAATATGCCTATTGGCTGGCTAAATTGGTTGTAGGGTATTTATGCCAATAAAGTACAAATTCATATTACAGAACAGTATGAGCAGACTAAGACTGCTCAGGTAGTCAATATGATGGCAATTACTCAAAGAAAGCAATTAAAACTCTAATCCATTCCTAAATTGCTATTGGTTGTAAGTGGAGGGAATCCATTCACTCCTGGTAGTGTAGGATGCTCTATGATCGTGGGCACTGCAGCAGTGTCTTGTCAATAGCCTGCCAATAGAGAATTATAAAAATAAATATAACATGCAGATCCCACTCAGCGTTTTTCCAAGCTGCAAAATGGCCAGAAAAGATGGGGAAAATCTGCAATCTGCATATGAACTAATGTAAAAGTCTTCCATTTTCTGTACATTTCCATGATGAAGAGTAAATAGAAACTTCTATACCTCAGTTTTTGATTGTACCCTACTGTAAATAGAAGGGTGAAATAAAACAAAGGAGAATATTTGTGAGAAATTCGGTCAAGATTAACTTATTATTAACTTAGTGTTGAAGCCTTTCATTCAGGGCCTGGCAGAAGGATGCTTTTACAAGTATAATATTGATAACCCTATATTCATGTCATGAGGACAAAAAAACATAATGCACCAAAATTACTATTTTTTTACCTTATTTTTTTTAATGGACTCTGTCTCTGAAAGAGAAGGCCCATTGAGTAAAACTCTTAGCTAAGGCCCAAATCACCTCTGGATTTATTTATTTATTTTCCTTTATGAAAGTTTTGTAGTGTCCATATTTTGTTTGCATCGATTCAAGTATAGAGCATGGAAGGCTAAAATGTGCAGGATTTTCAATCAGCATCTAAATAAACGGTTCTATAAATTATGCATATCACAATAAATCTTGCATTATTTTTTCTTTAAATTGGGATGGTATAAAACAGTGGAAAATGTAGGACAGGGGATGTATGTGTAAGAGCATGCATTTTTCACTGACTCATGAGCTGGTTGACAACTGTCTGCATCACTTGAGGTTTTATCATGCCAATTTGAGAATGTTGGAGAAAAATTGCAGCACTGTGAAAATCAAGAGGGTGGTTTCATAGCAGAGTCCAAAACCAATGTGGGAATTGGTTACCATGAGCCTCTGGGAAAGGAACTGCTTCTGATAAATCATATTTAGAAAACACAGATGCCTAATATTTTTGTTTGAAGAGTAATGTGTTTTCTGAATCATTGCATTAATTTTGTAGTCTTGATTAAGATACTTTTACAGTAATGGAGCAGATTATTTTCATTTTATGCCACGTAACTGATTTGTGCTTAGTTATAACTTGTATGTCATGATGTAAAAACTCTTCTGATAGGTGATATCAGTCTGGGTTATTTAGCCTGACTTACCTGATACCACCCTTTACCTTTAGAATGCTTGGGTCTGGAAATATGAGTAGAACATGAAGTAATACCAAGGAACAGGGGTGGCAGTTGCTTTTCCACCTTGGCATTTCCCTTTTAACCTGAAAAACTGCGGCTGACACAGCAACTGTACATGAATATTCCTTATTTCTGCACATAGACTCAGTATAATAAGTTCAAGGAACTGAAGCAACAGAGAAACTGGACCATTATTTCCTTTTTTTAAACTTTCCCTTCAAGAAAATGCATTGATGGAACAACATCTCTTTGTGCTGTCCTGCAGATGTTTTCTAAGTAACATCACACATTTGCCGAGTATGTTTTCCATATTTCTTTAGCTTGGTATTCATATCTCTAAACTCTTGAATTTCATTTCTGCAAGGCCTTTGCTTGATAAAAACCGTGTCCTATTCACATCAGCAGGAGTCCCATATGTGTGGCTGGGAGAGAACCAGCCTACCTTGGTGTTCAAGGGGAAGGAAAACTGCATAAAAATATTATCTGTGCAATTGAACAGAAACCTGACAGTTAAAGAGACCTTTTTAAGAGACACCATCTCTTGGAAAGAAGTAGGTTTCTGCTGGTAAACAAAATTAACATTTTAAAGAATTCTTTGGGTTGGTTCCATTTAGATGTGAAGATGCAAAAAGAATCACTCGTGCAGTTTGTCCAATACAGAGAGTAATTTGTGCTCTGTTCTTCCTACACTTCTGCACATCCCTGACAGAGAAAGTATAGACAATATACCCAGTCATGGAAACTTCCAGGGGTAAAAATGAAAATTTCTTCCATGAAAGTAAGGCCAACAAAAACTTGGACTTTGCATACTCTTATAACAGAAAATAGAATCCCTCAAAGCAGGTTATTGTGGTAATTCAATATTTTTGACTGGCTAATGTTATCAAGTAATGGTATTAACTTGAACTCTGACCTTGGTAATGTTGTGTTGTGGCTTTCCTTCAGAATGTTTATTCCACCACTATTCTGATTGCTCTTAGTTCTGTCACTACCTGTGACCAGTCTAGACTGGGTTGCAAGAGTCTGTGCTCAAAGTCCCTCTGTTTGAATAAGGAATAATTCTGTACCTCTGAATTTATTTCTTTATGATATATATAGAATATACTGGTCATGGGGACTTACGTTTCTTTGGCCTCATACAGAATGTTGCCTCTGAAACTTTTGGGGACCTTTTCAGGGGATCAGCCCATTCTGGAAATCAGGTTTTCTGTTGCACAGGTTGTGTCTGGGTGTAACCCTGGCACTGGAGAAATTCTGCAGGAAGTGGTTAAAATGTAATAGTTTGTCTGCTAGGAGCAAAGAAGCTATTTGTGATATTCTACTGCTTTTAGAATAATAATTGGGGGGTTATCTCCTTGTTTGTTTGAGATCCTATAGTTTTGCATTGGAGTAAAATTATAGGAGAAAACTAATTAACCTTTATAAACATAGTTCATTAGGCTTGCAAGGCACAACAAACATTTAAGGAAAAACAAGCTCCTGGTAGCGTGCAAAGGCTGGCACCTTCCTCTTTGTGGTCTGCAGAAGAGGAGGAGTTTTAAAAGATGTCTTTACAGCTGTGGCAACAAAATAAATCAATGCTTTATTTTGATTATGTCTGCCCATTTTTCATTAGTTCTGTATGGGCTTTTTGAATCTTGATTTCTTGACTCTGAATTTGATTTTCCTCCAGTATGGAAAAACTGATTTATTGTAGAACAAATTTGTTTTCTGTTCACCTGGTTTACACAATGAAATCTGGGCAAATTGGATTTCACTCAGGGCTCAGTAGCAGGAACAAAATGATGTGAACCTCTGTTCATAATGGTCATGAATACATCTCCTGATATCTATTTCCTCTATGCCTTTTTTTTTATGGTTTTCTCCTCATTACCTAGATTTTCTCAGTGAAGTCCAAAAAATAATATCAGCAGGTTTCATATTGCATGATATTCCAAGTTAAGATTGAACTCCACAGGATGTATATGCAATAGCATGAATGTGGAACAGCATTTTGAGTCCTGTGAATGAGCCTAATTTTGAAAAACAGTTCCTTGTGTCCTCCTTTTCTTGTTTGTTCCTTGACAGTCCTTCTGACTCATGAAATAGGGGAGAGGAGTTCAGAGGATGCACATGTTTTACCTGCAATAGGAATTTTTAAAAGAAACGAGTATAGCTTGAATCATCTGCATAATTTCAATTAAAGGCCAGTTTTCTATGTATTTAATTTGCCATTTCTCTTGGAATCGTTTTTTCTGGTGTTTACCTTTGCATCTCTTGTTGCTGGGATTGGGTTTTGTTCGTGTGCATCTCCTAATGTGAATGGAAATATGTCATTCTGTAGGTTGGCATAAAATGAGTACTTGAGTGTTTCTGAGCATCGAGTGCTATGGGAGCTTTTGTGTGTCAGGTGAGAAGCCTTTTCAAAAGCACTGAGAGCAATAAAAATGAAGAAAGGCATTTTCAGAGTGTTTGTTTTACTTATTAATGGAAATAGCAAGTCTTTTCTGTAGCTCTTTGTTTTGGCTTTAACTTTTCATTAGCTTCCTCTGTGAAATGAGCCTGTTCAAAGAATTAGTTCAAAACGGCCTTAAATTGTATTTAATATCAATGTATTTTTACCTTTGATGTTTAATGTGCTACTGCTACCCAAACATTGGCCTCTGCTGGGGGCACTGGCAGACTGGCAGTTGTGTGATAATTAAGGGCTGTTTGGTGGATGTACAAATAGTTTGGAGAGGGAGTTACAAGATTACATCCCTTTCCCCTGGAGTCCTCCAAAAGGGTAAATATTTAGCTGGCAGTAGATGCCAAAGCAAAGATTAAGAGCATTTGCTGTCCTAAATCTCCTGATGGGTCCAGGCTCACTATTCTGGTTGTTGATCAAGAGCTGTCTCAGCCAGAAGCAGGAGGAGTTGTCAGGGTTTGTGTCCCCAGTGATCTGTTATCTGTGGCTCTGGTTAAAAACAGTCCCACCCTGTCCAAAATGCCTGTCCCTTGCCATGCACAGCTCTGTTCAGGTGTCCTCTCTTCCCAGCTGAGGTTTAGAATAAAAAGAACTACAGTGGCTGGGGGCCCTGAGGGTGAATTTCCTCAGAAGAAAAGCTTTACAGAGGAAGTCCAATTAGCCAGCTGGTTTTGCCTTCTCTGCTTTTTCCCCCAGACACTATTTTGTGTGACTAGATCTGTTGGCCTTTGCTCATGAGTTTTTTTTTAATGAGTTTTGCTCCCACTTGACAAATTTAACTTTTTTACAAAATTGGAAGGAGTTCTATAGTCTTGTGTGGCTCCCACCCAAAATGCTTTCCAGTAGCACTGGGCTGGATTTCAAGGGGCTCCAAAGGGAGTGTGGAAAGAGCCAGCAGACCCTCCAAAGTGAGGGTTGGTGAGTGCTGTCTGATATTTGGTACTCAAAAGAGGGTCTTGCCATCCTTCTGCAGCAGGTCATGAAGTGTCCAAGGTATCAGATGTGATAAAATGCATGTCTGGCCCCTTTTTTTGTGTTTGGTCTCTACCCTTCCTCTTTTATTTAATATGAGATCTTCAAAAACTCTTCCTAAGGCTCAGAGAGGTGTGGAGGCAACTCGAACACCCCATTATCCTTATCTATATAATATTGTCCCCATATTGGATCTCCAGGAGTGCCTGATTTTCATCAGGAGTTAATCACTCTAAACTGCCCACGAGTTCACTGCTTGATAATAAATTTTCTGCTTGAATTCATGATATCCCCACTCCTGAGTGAGTGCAGAAGTGCTGTTCTTCCTGAAAGTTGGTACTTTTTTTGTAAAAATAAATGAAGGTTAAATGATAAAGGATTTTCTTCTACAGATTTAACATTGTTGGATAACAGAACATTAATGAGGCTGTTTATAGATAACTTATGCATCAAGTACTTGATGACCTTTCTGTTTTGTCCCAAAAATATAAGCAATCTAATTTAATAGATTGAAAATCACAGAAATCCTGTGCAACTGTGTTGTTTCCACAGTGTCAAAGCAGAACAACAGGCCTCCTTTATGGCCATCAGTAACACAGCCTGGGTATAGTCTGGATCATGCAATGATAACAGATTGAAGAGTACTCTATTTTACATTACAGTGTCCATTTAAAAACTGTGTTTATCTTAATTTTATCCTGATAGAGGTTGTATTCTGGTTCAGCTCCTTAGAAAAAGAGGAGTACAACCTCTTTAATTTCAGAGGGTATGGGGTGTTCTGAGAGCACTAAAAACCTGCTCTGATGTTACACATCAGATTTTGAGGAGGGAGTGGGTAAATAGCAAAAATTAAATGCTTCTTTTTCTTTTTTTTTATTTTGCATGTCATGCTCTTTAAATCTAGATGCCCATGAACAAATAAAAGGAATTAAATCAAAGGCACGAGATGCCAAATTCAGTTTAATAAGAGTTCACTGAGAGCCTGAAGGTGACAAACTTCAGGAAGTGTTAGGGAATATGTGCAAGCAAAAGGAAACTTGTGACTTCAATAAAGAAATCTCAGCAATATGCCCTCTGAGGAATCTGTAACAGCTTCTGTAAAGATTTCTACCATCCCACTGCCTCAGTAGTACCATGGAAGAGTATTTCCACTTGTGATCTCCTTGTGACCAACGCAGAGTGTTGGATTATACCTCTCAAACCAGTCTGTTTGAATGGTTATTGTGCTGGCACTGCAGCTGGGGCAAGCTGGGCATGGAGAAAGGAAAAATCCTGTCCTGCAGTTCTGCTGGGGTTGGATTGCATGGGAAGAGAGGGTTTTGGCATGTGTAGCTGTCAGCTCACCACACGGGGAACCTTCATGCCCTGATGCACATTGGATGAAGGTTAATGTAAAAACTCCCTGCTGAATAGCAAAGTTTGTGTCTGGTGGAAAACCTTAGGGCTGGCTGTTGTTTGATAGGGCTGCTGTGGATAAAGTAATGCCAAAGGACTGCGCTGGGGTGGGGGCTGCATGTCATGGATATCCCTTTGAGCAGGAGAGGCAGCCTGGCTGGGTACAGTGACACAGGCAATCACTGAAATCAGACAGGAACACTCACAGAAAAAGAGCTGGGAACAAGAAATTGAGTGCTTGCTTCAAAAGAGTTTGTCTATTACTAGGCATTTGTTGTTAAATATCTTACATTTTAAAAGGCTTGTTTGCTAAACAAAAGCATTAGTGCTGCTCAGGGGATTCTGAGCAGAGATGGTTTGTAATAGCAGGGCTATACTCAGCCCCAAATGCTTTTATCTGTTCTAGGCTCAGATCTGACTAAAAGAAACCCTTCACTTGCCTATTTTGCCTTTCATTTGAAAACCAGAATATTAAAAAAACAAAAGCCTGTGTAACCTTTTCTATCTAACCAAGGCTTTCAACAGATCAAATGTATTTCCCAAAATAAAGATAAAACAGAACGTTAGTTTGTGAACCCTTGAATCATTTTGTATTTCAACCACTTAATATACTTCAAACACACATACACAATCAGGACAAGAGGGCTGGCTCCGAAATTATAAGCAAATTGCAACTCTTTGAGACATCCTATACATTTATTTTTTTCCCCAGCTGCATTTAAATAATAAGAGCTCTTCCTTGTTTTGGACATCTTTGTTTTCATGTCTGGTTTGAAATCATTTATCCTAAATAAGAAATTGAATAGGCAGATAATTAGCAGATTGCAAAGCAGTGTCTTAACTTTCCTGTAGTCCTTTGCTGCAGAAGAGTCTCTGCAAATATCTTTTCTGCAACAAGCCAGAAGTTCACCAACAAGTAAGGCACATGCCATCTAGTGATACACACAGGAATTATAACTTAAAATTCGATGTAGACACAGGGTATCCACTGAGGGAGTGCTTCTCAAAGAAAATATTTTGGCCATTAATAGATATTTAGAAAGCGAGAGTTGAAATTGTGCGCTGTGAAACTCAACGTCTGTGAATTTTTCTTTAATGAATGATGAACTGTGCAAAGACTCTTCAGCCCACTGTAATTTTGGCTCACCTGGGAGCTTTCTGTAATGTAAGATTCCAGGAAAATTCCCAAGTGCTCGGTGGTCGTTGTCTGTACTGTTATAAAATTTTGCCTGTTGCACTTCAAATGCTAATTGCATTCTTTTGGAGGTACTTCAAGTTTTAGGACAGACACTGCCAGTTTTCAAAGCAATAAAAGGAGAAGCAGTTTATGAAAAAAACGTGCTTTTGACTGCTGAAAACTCATTAAATGTATTAAACTCCAATTATAAATCTGTGTTTCTTCTCTCAGGCCACTTTTGAAAGCAGTGTTTGGTGGGTTTGGCATCGGGCAGTGTAGGTTGATGTGCTCTGTGGTGGCACAAATGGACATCCCCCAGCTGAGGAGGAAGGTGAGACTGATTTGAACTTTGTTTTCCTGTGGTTTTTAGATCTCCTGGGTTCTCCTCTGGTGTCCAGCAAAATTAGAGCTCCTGTAATTAAGTTTGCTGTCAGTAATTCCTAAGGCCATTGTAGCAGTAAGAGAAACCTTTCCACATTGAGTTTCTCTCCACTGCCCCACGAGGAGCAACTCCTGCAACAACTTTGCACAATGAAATGATTTGTCTTTGAGGAAACTTCCAGCTCCAATTATAGCTGGATCAACTTCTGGCTTTCCTTGGGCATTAGGCTGCACACCTGTAGTAAGAGACCTTGTGCTTAGGAAAGATTAGTTTAATTTCACCAATACAGTACCTTAGTATTGATAATTTATCTTTTATTGTCATTTCAATAGGTTAAACATATTTTGAAATATATACTTGGGTAGGACTATTCAGCTCAGAGAGTTTCTAAAGCCTTGTGATATAAAAGTAATTTACGTGGAGAAGCTATACAGTCTTTTTCTTCTGTACACTGTGAAATATTTAAGTGCACAACTGTGAATTCAGTGTGAGAGGTGTGAAAGAAGAGAGAATCATTGCTTACTGCAGGAGGGGTTTATTAGGCAGACTGCAGCTCTGCTGCTGGACAAAGTGCAGTAGATCCCTATTAACTATTTAACAGCTACAGGCAGCAGCAGGCACCTTAGAAATTAACAGATATGCTCAAAACACAGAGTGGCTGTAGAGGAGAGGCTTAGGAAAGGGTGTAGATGAACGTCCAATTTAGTGGCTACAATTTCATATTGGATATCACAGTCCTGGGGTTTTAAAAAGTAGCAGAAAAACACGTTTGTGTGGGAAATGGTAGAGATGATCCACTCCTAAGGTCCGTTCAGTAGCTCATTTGCCTAAATGATGAGTGTCTATTATAAAAGTCAGACATAAATTATTCAAATGCAGAACCCATCACTATTCTGCAGGGAAAGATGCTGCTGCAGGATGAATGCTTAGTGTAAGTGGCTGATGGAGTTGGGGTGACCTGATTGAAAACACGTGTGCTGCACCTGCCAGTGCTAGAGAAGAGATGACAGCCAGTAATTCCTGCCTGTTATTTAAGGTTAAAAGTAGGGACATTAAATTGTCAATAATTAATTACAGCTTTATTGAGGAGTTAATTATTATAGCCTTTCTGGCTGCAGGAGGCTGCATGAATCTTCCATACTGAGGTTTAGTAATTGAGATGCAGTTTAGCATTCCCATCCTGTCACAAAGCAGAGAGCAACATATTGCTTTATAAACAGAAATGCTGATACCTTCCTGCATTAAAATAAATATCCTGCTCTGTTCTAGTGACTACTTCCTTAGGGAAGAGGGAAGGATGGCTTTCATCAGGAAAAGCTGGAGCGGAGCAAAATGCATTTCTGCCAGCACTAGCTGGAATGGCTCTCAGTGTAAGAAAAAGAATAAAAGAAATATGTGTGTTTGAACAAACTGAGGAAATACTGCAACTTGGGCACCTTGTATGGATGGCACCTCTAAAGCATAGTTAAGACTACCTGAGGGGGAAAGTGGACCCAAGGCAATGGATATTCTGAGAAATTGGAGAATTATTCTTGTATAATTCAAGGACTCAATTGCTTCTGCAGGGATGTTGCAGCTTTAGGCAGATCAAGAGTAAAAGCATTCAAGCACATTGGTGGTAGAACATCTCCCATTTGCAATGAAAGGTGGTACAAAGATGCTACTGGGTCACCTGCTAACTTCTCTGCAAGGGTTTAAATTCCATTTCTCATCCTGATCCAATATGTTGTTCTGTGTCAGGTTTCATCAGCCACGTCCTCTTGCCCCAGTCAGAACATGCAGAGATGATGGTTTATTCTTGGTGTAGCATGACTTGGACGAATTTTTAGTGTGAGGTTTTTCTTTACCGCTGTTATCAAACTGGCAAATCTATCAGTTTATCTCTCTGTCCACTCTACCTGAGTTTCAAATATCACATAAGCTAAAATCTTCTGTAGAGTGTTGAGAAGTGTAACTATGTATATGCAAGGACAGCAGTCCTGGAAGTTCCTCCTTTGGGGGAGTTTGGATGATTTTTAATACATTTTGATAAAGCACTTGGCTATTTCTGAACTGAGAAGTTGCTCTTAATATTTTAATTTCATGGGAATAATAGTGAGTGGATAATTTAAGTTAAAGCGATTGCTACTTTAGAGCACCACTTGAGCTCACTTATGTCCATAGAAAGACTTCTAATGACGGTGTCATTCTTTCTATTTTTTTCCCGTTTTCAGTTTAATTTTCAAGCCAGAGTATTTTGGCTACTGCTCTTTCTCAAGTTGAATTTCTTTATGCAAAATTTTAATTTGAGAGAAGATGTATCCTTTTAAGGACATCAGCAATCATCCTGCCTTAGGGGACTGAATGCCTTAGACCTGAAAAAAAGAAGCCATTGGACATATTTCATCAGCTAGTGGAATTTATTCTGCTAAATAGACCAATATTGGAGAATTTGTTTCTTTCTGAAGGACAAAAAGAGGCCAAAAGACACATATGTTCACTGCACTAGAATTCCAGCTGAAAACTTGATTTTTGAAAAGCTCTGTTTCAGAAAGAACACTAAAGTTCTGCTGGAGTCCATTTTCCTGAGGGAAAATCTGTCCTCTGAACATGGTGGAACACCTGCACTTGGAGACTAAAGCTGGTTTAGAGGTGCTAGACTAATTTAGCAGGGAAATTTAGCTCATTTTGCTTGTAGTGAAGCATAAAATTAGAGGAGACTAAATGCAAGTATAGCTTGTTTGTTTCTTATGCTCTTTTTTCCTTGGTACTCATTCCAACCTCTGAATAAAAGCACCTGGCTTTAGTAAAACTGGTGAGGTCTGAGACCACGGGCTGCCAAACTGGGTAAAAACCCCTCCGTGGCTGGCTGATGGAAAGCAGAATAATTCAGTGATGAAGCAGAGCGTTGATTTTGCTGATCTGCCCCCAAAACAAGTCCTGGGGAGAAAGGAACCAAGAGACAGTGGTCATGAGTGCCCTCAGAGAAGGGTGGGAGTGAGGCAGGTGAGCCAAGAGCTCTGGGAGATACCCTGGGGGATGTGGTGAGGAACAGCCTTTAAAATGTTTGATGGCAACAGTGTTTTGGTGATTATGTCACCCACAGGTGGAGGTCATGCTGTCTAGACAGAAAGAAAATTCCAGCTGTCTATTCCTCTGCTCCTTATTATTTGAGTATTGTGCTTTAAGCTGACCATGAAATGCCAGAGAGACAGAGATTTTAGTCTGGGTGGATAGATATGGGACTAAATCAGAGAATTAGATCAGCAGATCATAATTGTCGAGATTAAAGTTGAAATTATATTTATGAAAAAGATCATTGGAGACAAGATTTAGAGCAAAAGACTCAGGGAGCTGAGCCTGGAGCCAGCAGAGCCCCAACGAGCAGAGTCATTCGGAGGGCCCTGAGGGTTCAATTAACCTTGACAGCCTGGAGTCTCTTAAAAGGAGCAGAGCTTACGAATGAAATGCAATGAAAAATTACTACTTTTAAACTATTGGCAGTTTAAAACCTTGTCTCGACAGCAAAACCTACTCGACAGACACCTCTAAAATGCTGTACGTTAAATGTGCTGTAAATTTATTCTCCTGGCAGGTTTATTTCTTCATTAAATATTAATGTTAGATGGGGTTTAGCATATGCATGACGTTGCTGTAAATTGAGTTAGAAATTTATCAGGTTAAGTCATGTTTGAGTCTAAAGGTCTCATTCTTGAGTGTTCAGTCATGCAGCATAGGAGAGGGGACCTACAAATAACAGTCCTCAAAGGCAAATGTACTAAATTGGAGGAGGCAGCTCTATTTTCCAGTCAAATCATGCAGGTATTTGTTTGGAGGTTTTTTATGTGTGTATTTTGTTCCTTCTTACCAGTTCCTACATGTTGCACCCGATTGGGTACAATTGCCTCACCGTTTTCTGTGATAAGGGATGATTTGTAATAAAGATTTACAGTTGTGTAATTGGTATACAAGAAGAGGATCTAAATTTTCAATGGAGTGCCTCCTCTGGCAAGTGGAGAGGAAGGATGTATTAGCAAGTTGTTCTCAAATAACTGTTTTCTTTTATGTTAAATGGATGATTTTCCAGCATCCTGACAAATGAACTCTTTGGCTTGTTATGATATATGCAGAGTGTTACCAAATATTTACCAGATCAATAATTCTCTGTCAAGGGGTGGCTCTGTGAGGTTTTCTTTCCATTGGATCTATTTTTGTGCTATGAAACTGCCATCACAGCTGTCCTGCACTACTGATATTTCATGATTAGAGAAATAAATGTATTAAGAACTAGAAAAAGGAACAGGAGAAATAGTGCAGGGCCAATTCTCAGATGTAAACCTTACAAAACCTTGAGCCCATGAGCTCCAGCACAACTTATATTTTTATTTGGGAAGGGGGGAGGGAAGGAGACATTCACAAATCAATGCACTTGTTATTTGACCAGCTCAGTCGACATTCTAGTACATAAACTTTGCAGGTAGGAAATGCCCTACGGGGTGTTTGCATAGGGAAGGAATTTTGTAACGTGTAGAAGTCCCATCTGTGTTTCTGATAATATTCTGGAACAAGTTCAGTGGTGATCTTAAGATCCATATGGATCTTATTATCATCCTCTCGCTTGCTGTGGGACGTTCTGGGACTTGAGGTGAGTTGTAAAAGATCATTAGCTAAACTCAGTGTGATTAATTAAAACTTCAGATTCCTAGCTTTGGTGTCCTACTGTATCTTGCTAATTAAAAGGGAAAAAAAGGTTAAGAAAAGGGTTTTAATTCCAACAGTTTATGGGCTAAAGAATTCACTGTAAATCTTGGTATGTTGCTCCAGTAAGAGCAGAAGAGTAGCCCCAGGATTCTGCCTCTGACAGTGACCTGGAAGATTTTCAAGACATAAGAGCATTATATGATACATCCCCCAATACATTCACAGCTTAAAGGTATTTGAAGTTTGGGAATTTCCTAAACCAAATGGGAATTCGTGGCATGTATGAACCTCAGGGGTTTTGTCTGATCTCCCCAGGCACTATTCATCTCCTTGGTGTTTAAATAGATGTCTTAGTCCCTGTATGAATCAATCATGATATATAACAGGTACAGTTTTTGATGTGGGAAGATTTTCAGTCCTCAATTATTAAAAATCTTAATACAGTAGCATCTGAAAAATGCTGTCTTGCTCTTCCTTTTGTTATATAAAGCCGAGAAAAGCTTATTTGATTCTTGAGGAGATTAAGAGAGTAGACAAAATCACAGATAACAACAATTTTCCCAGACAGAAAGCTGGGAGAAGGTACTTAGACTGAGTCCTTTTTTGTAGAATGTTGAAAAAAGAGTCAGCAGGACCAGGAAAAGGGGGAAATAATCACTGTTTTCCTTTTCCTAACCTCTGCTGTAATTACACTGTAACTTACAAAGTGTAGAAGTCCAAGTGGCAGGAGGCAGGACCCACCTGCATTTATATGACCTCATGTCTATGTGCATCACTCACTGCTCAGCTTGGTTTTCACACGTGGCCAGAGGACAAAAAATACAGGAGCAATATAGCAGGACAGAAAGGTTAAATTGCAAGAAAAGGATGTAAGAAACAGATTAATACTAATAAAAAACTCTTTCAAGCACTCAACATTTTGATACTCTATTCAGAATGAACAATTACATTCTGTGAAGGGATCATTTTCCAACTCATCTGAATGACAAGTGCTAACAATGAAAAATAAACATAATGATGATCTAATATTCACATCTGAGGAAGTCTGGCATGCATTATTTGCTCCTAATGCCTATTGAGAAGATACATGTTATTAGGATGTCATGCCAATCATATTTCTCATTTACTCTCAACTGTTAGCATTTAATAGGCCAGAGGCAGGAGTCAGGTGAGGGTGACAGAACCCAAATCCATAGTCCTGGCTGGGATGAAATAAGAGACAGATCTGTCTATGTGAATTCTTCCAAATAGTCCCAACACTTATGAACTTTATAATTTCTTAGGAGTGTTATCCTTGCAATACAGCAAACAGGGGCATTTGGTGCCTTTCTGGAAAAACAATGTTAGTTACAGAATTTATTATCTTTAAAGCCCCTGACCTTGGTGACTTCTGGCTTTTTGTGCTAGTGATGAGATATAGAAACTGGGTATATACCCACAAAGGAAACTCATACATGTATGTCTATTTTTTCCATTTTAGTAGGAGTTTGAAGACATCACAGGAAATCTAGGATAGGCACTGTGAGTCCATAAGCCATTGTTTAAATTTGTATCAATAAAACACACTTGGTTTTCCTCTGTTTTACCACTTATGAGGAATGCCTAATAGGAAGAACTAACTTGAAACTCTCCTTCTCATGTGATTACTGTTATCAAGAGTTTAACAATGTCCTCATGGGCAGCCTGTCTTGGAGGTAAGAGATGGGAAGGGCAATCCAGGTGCCCAAATTTGGTTCTGTACCACGGCCTTGCAATTCATTTAAGCTGTGACTATTTGATTTCCCTCTATCTGTTGCTGCGTAGCCATCTCATTTTTTTTCTGTCCTGCCTATCAACTAAAAGCTTTCAGCAGAGGTTTTTATTGCTACATACCTTTCAAAGGCAGCAGGATGACAAATGGAGCTGTGAGCCCAGTTCCACTCTGTTATTATGCAGCTAAAAACATTAAAGGGCTAGGAAGCAATGGTATGAATGTTGGAGAATTGCATTTGCCACCCACAATAGCTACTTTTCATCTCTTTCTTGCCTGGGCTATTGTGTTCCTCCTGTACTGCCTAATGACGGCACATTGGACAAGTGTTTTCGTATCGAGTTTTCCCTCTGTGTGGTTATCTTTGCCATCCCCATGGAGTCAGTTCACTTTCAGAAAGTCCTCTGCACCTTTCACTGTCTGTCTGAACAGAATTGCTTCATCTGAAGACTATACTTAGAACTAGTTCATTGTATGAAACAGTCATGATAGTAATTCGTTGAGGGGAAATTGCTTTTCCAAAGGTGGAGAAGTTAATTAAGTGTGTAACGGGAGGAAGCTAAACCTTACTAATTAGCAAGAAGGGTAACGATTATGGGAGAGAACAGATGACACTTGGCTGAAGATGAACTCAAGAAATTGCTTTAGCCAAAAGGAAGTTAGAAGAGTGAATAGAAGATGAGCTTTAAGAAAGCAAAGGCTCTGTCACTGCGTCCTGATAAATTATACCTCATTTATAGTGTGTCTGCGAGGTATTAATCAATAATTTGTCGGGATGATTCTTCACTCGTAGGCACATGGCCTGCTTTGTGTTATATAGAATTTCACTTAAATCCTTTAGGTGCTCTGCAGGAGGATGTAGTGAATAAAAGGTGACAGCTCTTAGAAACCACTGTTTATAGGGAATGTGGTGAGGAAAGCGCAGCACCATTCTCAGCCCTGCTAATTCCTTGGAAAGAAAAAGGCAGTTTGTCCTCAGAGGCCAAGCAGCAGTGAATTACACTCTGTATCATACCAAAATCAGAGTTCTGTTCTCACCTCCCAGGAGGGCACATTTACCTCTGAATGGCAAAGAGATCTAACGCTCAGGAAAAAGAAATGCAACCCTCCAGCTCAAGTAGCTCCCCACTGGAAAATCACTCTTGCTGGTTTTAGCTCCAGATAACTGCAGGCTGTGGTGTTGGTGCAGAGAGTGTAAAAACACTTTATTCCTTTCATTTGTGGTGTTGGGGGAATGGGAAGGAACATGTTCTTCTGCACAGAGCTCCTTGGTGTCTTAGTGCAGTTCTTCACTGGGAAGTGTTAGAGAATCATCAACCCACTGGTGTCTTCCTGTAAAGGAGAGTTGCAGATGTATTTGAAATATCTAATTTGGTTCTCTGCATCTTCTGGTGCTGGGTTAAATTTCTACTAGAAAAGAGGCCTAAATCAAAATTAATATTCTGTTAAATGCCTGTTTTAGACTTTAAGTGGGTACTTCTCCTATGCTGTAACACAAGTTGATATCAGCCTGCCTGACTTACATTAGTTAGACTGAAATAGTATAGAAACGTGTGTATGTCTCTCCAAACATATATATATTTGGGGTTTGCAATAGGAAAGAAAGCTTTTTCATAGCTTAGAGCTGTCCAGTGGTAGAATTCATTAATACATTTTTAGAAAAAAAAGAAGAAATTGAGAAATTAACTTCTTTCCAAAGAAAAATTATTTCTTACCTTTAGATAACATTTACTTTTAACAACAAACTTCAGTGTCTGAGGCAGAAATTTAGCAGGCAAGTCCTCAAAAAGGTTAAGCACAGAAAAGTGGGACTATCCATGAAACACTTAAACCAAGTAAAATTTATTTATTACAAAATTATATTGTGTTGTTAGTAAAACAGGAGGAAATTTCAACACTAAAAATCAGTTTTCAAGCCTGTAAGGGATTAGTCATCAAATTCTAAACCGATGTAGCCACTAAAGAAGTGAGAAATTCCTACTCGAAGGTGTCAGGCATTGACATTCTCTCTCTCCAGTTCTGGACTGGTTTTCCCAAGTGTTGTCTTATTTTCACTCTGCTTATTCACATCAGTGAGGAACATTGCTTGAAATTTTGGGTTTGTGTTTGGTCCATAGTAACATTTTTGCTTGTGGTGTGCAATCGTTCACACCTCGTTTTAATAGGGTTGGTCTCTTTAGTATTTCCTGCATATTTCAAGCAATAATGTAAATATTGACTGGGAAATGGTTTGGTTTCAGTTGCCAGGGGGTTCCCAATGACAATGACATCCTCTACCTACAGCAAAGTCAAACCAACAGTCCAAGATTTTTCATGTGTTTCAAAAACAGCTATTTTATAAAAATATTCCTGTGATACTTAAGTATAATAAGCTTTCTCATCACTCCTTTCTGTTCTTTGCCTGAAGATAAAGCTCTGTTTCTCAAAGACTATCCCCATCTTGTTTTCTAATGCCTATTTGTATGACCAGATGAGACAATTATAATATTGGCCTACATTGTTATAATGATAAATTCTAGCTGCTCACAAATATTGTTTTATCCTGTCAGTGCGTAGCATCAAGGCTTTGCTACAAGAAATTTGTGGCCTGATTTTTTTGAGCCATGTGCCTTCAGCTTTCTTTAAGGCCACTGCTCAAAATCCAGTGTAGTGTAGGCAAAGACCATCTCATGACCTTTGGTTTCATCCTGTAGCCAAGGACAAAAAAGTGCAGTTCCCCTTTATTTTCAATATTTCTTTCCTTTGAAGCCATAGGTCCTTTTCATCAATCTAGTTGCATGCTGCAACCAACTCTTTCTTCTTTTATTTGGAATTAATTGATTGTCAGTGTTCTGGAATGAATCAAAACAGAAGGGAGAAAAGCTTGTTTTCTTTGCTCAGTGTTTAGCTTGTGATAAGATAGACAGTGACATTACAGCATGGGAAAAGCAGATAAAATGTTTTTAAACTATTAAATTGCAATCCTCTTTGTTTAGCAGGTGTTTTAGCAAGTGCTCCTTTAAAGAATGGTCTGATCTGGATTCTTGAACTCTTCTAAATAAATAGTGTTAAGAGAGTTATTAATAATAGCCCAGGATGGCTCAGCCTTGCAAAGGAGAAAGAACTCTGCCCTTGGAGTCCTGAGCATTGCAGTGCTGTGAGGCAATTGCCTCTTTGAGGTGAAAAAACTTTTAGGGCAAAGTGTGTAATTTAAGTCTAAACCAGCTTTTTATTAGGAGAATTCCTAACGGAAGGTGTTGGAAAAAATGGAAAAAGTAATCAGAATATATTAATCATTTAAACTTCCTTGGAGTCTGGAGCACTATAGTTTTAATTAGTGATGCCAAATAAAGTAAAAAAGGTCCTCTGTTTGGTAGGGATAAAGAACGTGGAAACTTCTGCATTTAGCCAAATATTACATATAGTTCACGTGATGCTTGTTATGTCAAAGTAAGGAACTTATGGCATATTTTGTGCCAGCCAATATGTTTTTGTAATAAATCACAGCTGAAAGAGGTTTTAAAGCAGAGAAGGTTATTTAAGACTTTACCATTCACTGTTTGGAAGAATTCGTATTTATTCACAATGGGTTTTGTGGGCTGCTATTTATTTGCATCACTGTAGTGTCTGGAAGCTTTTCTTACTATATAGACCACATTTTTTGTGCCAGGTGGGCTTTATAAACCAGTCTTTTGCCTGAAATCTTAATCAATAAACATGTTTGATAAAACACCAGTATGACAAGATAAAAAAAATGCTTCAGATACGTTGGCAAAAGTCCATGGGAGATCACCTCTAATTAGGCTTAAATTTAGTACAGGAGCCTGTCATAAGAGATACAAATATAGATAGTTATCCTAGAAAGAATCACCTAGAAAAATGAACAAAATTGTTTTCTTAAGGAAATAGAAGTCTCTGTTCTAGAAGATAAATTCTAGATATGTCTGAAATCAAAACTGAAACATATTCTTCTGGATTTGCAACAAGCCTTTAAAGGTCTTGTCACAAAGGCCTGTTATAGGAGAAAAGTTTCAAATATAAAATTGATACCTTTTACTCTAGGCATACATGGAACTGAGACTTAGAGAATGCACACTATTTTAAAATCCTTTGCATCCTTGTCCATCAAGAAAATAAGATCTAAAAGGTTTCTACTGCATGATGTAATAAGGAACAGCAAAACTGATTATTTTAGAATTTATTTAGAGGGGGGAAAGACAGAGGTAGTAATGAGATTAATAAAACAGCCTAAATTCATCTGCCGATAATAGGATTGTATCAGGGATAAATTGGGCCCGATTTGTTTCCTAAGCTTTTTATATCTGAAGCTTGAATTCAGATCAATAGGAGAAGGTACAAGATGCCCATAAGTGGGTTATAGGACATGGCAATGCTAAATGAAATGTATTTAGATTTTTTTTTATTTTGATTTTTGGATTGTGTTATAATGTAAAACATCCTCTTGGAGTATTTCATGTCCCTCCTTCTGCTCTTTTTCCTTATCACTGAACATTTTGGAAGCTGTAGTGCTCTAGTCAGAATTTGTGTCTTCCAGAAAATTCTATAAGGCTGGTGTGAATGGTTTGTGTGTAGCCTCTTCCTACAGCAGGGCACTGGGATGGTCAATAAAAAGACCATAAACAGCATTTGCTGCTCTGTCACATCTTCTGGCCATTGGAACATCATCAGAAATGGAAGAAATGCAGGTCCTTGTGAACTGAAGCTCTGACTGACCTTAGGTTGTACCTGGAAATGTTACACACCACTCTCATTCTCTGCCTTTCTTCTCAGGTCCTCCAGAAGGCCAAGGGAATTATTGAGGTTGCAGAAGAGAAGTTATCCACATCTTTCATTTGAACTATTCAAAATTTCTTGTTGCGTCTTGATCTTGGTAATGAGTTGATTCCCTTGCATTCTAATCTTTTTTTAAACAAGTTCTTTAAGCAATGGCTGATGAGGTACAGTTTCATTCTTTATCCATTTAAAAAACCAAACTGATAAATCTCTACTAATTTGTTTCTTGTTGGCAACATTTGCCTTTTTCTCTGACTTCTTTTATGCACAAATGAACCTGCAAACGTTGCTAAAAGTAGTTCACAATACTCTGTGGACTTGCCTGACCTCAGGAGGTTTTCTGCTTGTAATTTGAGGGCTTCAAAGTCATCTTTCTTTGAAGTGAAATTGGGCACTTGATTGTTGTGTTTAAAATGGGGGTTGTTTAATTTCATTAAATGCTGCCATCTAGAATTATTTGTTTGCAGAGAAAATCCTTTTTTTTTTCCCCTCTTTCTTTTTTTCCCCACTCTCCTAGAGATACTGAGGAACTTTGCTCTGGGTTAATGGAATGATTTTGTCTATTATATTAAGGCATAGATCTTTGGCTGTACTGCAGGAACTTGTGTTAATAGAAGGGATACATTTGATCTAATGTCACCTTTCCTTTCAGCTGTCACTGTTATATTGTGATACCCTCAGAGGGGTTTGAGCTACTTGACAGGGTCTCTCAGGGGATTCCTTTCACAACTATGTGATTAAATACAGTCCTGCCACCCCTAGAAATGGGATGGAGTGTTTGTGAAGAGCCCAGCCAGCTGCCAAGGGCTTTTCCTGTTAGAGGTGGGAGACAGAGGCAGATCTCCTCAAACAAATGATATCCTCCATCATTCAGGTTGCTTTTCTGGCTGCATTTTGAAACCTCTGGAAAAGGTAAATACAGCAGCTCTTTCAACTGTGTTGAAAGCATCTGACTAGTTTTTTCACATGTGAATATGAAATGGGCAGCTCTCAGGTTTGAAGTTGGTTAATTAGTGTAGAGCAGTGTGGGTACACTTGTCCCACTCCTGACTTCTGCTCATAGAAACACAAGGTTCACGAGTTCAATGTTGTGTCTTGCTGGAGCTTCTTCTCTTACATTCTCATTTATGAGTGTTGTGTTTGCCTACTGAAAAGAAAGCAATGGAAAATAAGAGAGGGAAAAATGAGAAAAGAATGACCTTTTCAGGCTAGAGTTGTATAACACATACTCAGAGCTTTTGAAGGTTAGAGGCATTGCTTTCAATAAAGCTGTAGGACATAATTGAAGCTTTCTTCATTGCATCACACAAGCTCTCTGCGTGGCAGGCTCAATTCCTGAGGCACTTGAGGCAGGTTGTTGTAACTGCAGAACTCAGACCTATGAATACAAAAGGTATGTCCTATAATTGTAGTTGCTTTCATGTTGGTTTTTCAAAATACTGTTTCTCAGCAGTGAACTTGACAGCCTGTCATTTTTAGTTGAGGAGGTATTTTTACATTTAAATAATCAGTACAATCACTGACACCATAATGACTTAAAAGCACCCATATTTCCTTAGGAAAGTTGTCTAGAGACTATGATTTTGATGCTTTAGATGCAGAGAAGTCGATTAAATAAAATGTCTATGTTCTTAAGTTGTTATTATTTATGTCCTTGGGGAATCTTCTGCCAACTGGCCAGTGCAAAGTTGTGCTTCAGAATGATAGTCCAAAACTCCAGCACCAAAGAAAGGCATGTGAAGATACCTGTGACCCCTTGGTGTCTGGAGACCAGCACTCTTTCTGGTGGAAATGCACTCAAATATACAATTTGTGTGAAATAATTCTGTGAGGTTTTGCTGCTGCCTCCTGAGTGATGGCCAGAAAGGACAGTGACAAAGGTGCCACTGCACACTGTTGGTTAATTACCAAGATGGGCAAACCCCATGGTAATCCTCACTCTGGCTGGAGGGGTTTACATTTTCTATTCTCAGCTTCTAAAAAGCAACCCACAAAAACTGTGTGGCAATATTCAGTGCTCAGGAGAGGGAAAAAATGCTGGATGAGATGTGCTGCTTCCTGCTGCCTGAAGGTAAAGGCACTGCCTTCCACAGGGAGTCCTGGCTCCTCTCCTCACACTTTGGTTGCAGAAAAATACCCCAGGGCTTCATGGGTTAGTAGAGAGATTTTATGTCTCTCTTATTACTCACGTTATACTTTCAGATGTATTTATTCCAAAATGAATGTCCTTTCACCAGTTTGGAAACATTTCACCTCCTGTAGATAATCCTCAGCCTCTCAATGAATTTGATTCTTTCCACTCACTTAAAATTCCTTGCAAAGCTCCCATTGTCTTCCTGGAGCTCAGGCTGCAGTCCTGGCTGAAGTGATGTGATGTTCTGTCTGAAAAGGCACAAGAAAACAGGCAAAGAACAACTTTTCAGCTTACTTTGATGATATTGTGTCATGTTTAATCAGTGAAGATTGAACCAGTCACCTTGAGATTCTGAGAGCATTGTTCAATACCATTTAAAACATTGATTTTCTGTAACTATGAATCCTCTCAAGTAGTCATTAGACAGGAAGCAAGTTACCTGGGGGGGTTTGATGCAGAAAATGTTGGAAAGACAGAAATCTAGCCTGGAGGAGGCAAGCTGGAAACTGAGGAGCAGTTTGTCAGACCTGAAGCCAAGGTACATCTCCCAGGACTGGCAGGGGTGATGGTATTCAATTGATTCTCAGAAAGAGCCAGAACAACTTTCTGACCTTACCTCACCTGACAGCAATACTTTTTAGGTGACTGAAAATGGACAGAGTTTTTAAAGAAAAGAAAAATCTTGATAGGTATGACGAGCTAAAGCTCAGATTTCTTTTTCAGAGCTAGCATTAGTCGTGAATGTTTACTGCCAACAGATGTTTCAGTGTTAAGGCAATTACTTGAAAACATTGCCCAAGATTATGTGAACCTTTACTTCAGCAAAAAGTTATTTTCCATAATCTCTCTTGGTGCTTGAAAATGTAGAGCTGAAAAAGAATGGTTATTACAGGTGTTTACTGTCGTCTCTTATGCTCCCAGTTAGAATGATGGAGCAGCACAAGTACAGTGTTGTCAGGTGATGTTTAAGTTACAACAGAGGCTTGGAAAAGCAGCCATACATGCAAAATACCAGCAATAAGGAAAAAAATGCATATATATTGCTCTTTTCTAATGTAACTTTTATTAGCTCTCTGCTTCTGACAAGCGCTATTTACCTAAATTACAGCAGCACCAGAACTTGCTGGAATCTTAATCTAAGAAAAGCCCCTAAATAAAATTGTCTGCTGCTATAATTAGAAGTAATTTATAGGGATATCTGTGTACATATATCTAAGCTCTTGGGATTTTATATTGATCTCATCACTGTGGTGTAAGTGTGGTCTGAATTGGGTATTCTGAAGTGCAGAGCCATTGACAGGCACTGCTGTGGCTTAGTGGGCTCTGCTGTACTGGGGAAAAAAGAATGAAAATTGCTGAAATAGCACCTTGCTGCACAACCAAAGGGTGGGTTTGGGGACTGTGGTTGGCTGGACTTCAGCTTTGTCTTTCACACCAGAGATGACCAGTTCTGAAACTTATTTTGCAATTGTTTTACTCATCCAAAAAAGTGAACAGTGTGAGATGCAGCAGTTTGGGTTCCATTTGCCCTGTCTGGCTGTGCAAGCCTGACACTCTGGGGACATTTCTGTTGGACTGGAAGAACTGCTCTGGTGGATAATTTGTAGAATCATGGAATGCTAGCATGGCTTGGGTTGGAAGGGACCTTAAAGCTCTTCTTGTTCCCCCCTTCTGTCATGGGCAAGGGCACATTCCACTAGCCCAGGTTGCTCCAAGCCCTGTCCTACCTGGCCTTGAACTTGGGGTTATTTTGTGGGAGTCTCAGCAGGAATTGCCTGAGCAGAACAAACATCAACTGTGTACTAACAAATTCTACCACTTCTGTCTCTGCAGTCAACAATCAAATATTTCATATTACTTCAATATTGAAATGCAGCAAATGGAACCAGTTTATCAGTGTTATGTAAAATTTGTCATTAATATTCTTTGCTGTCCTGCTAACTCTCCTGTAAAATCTACAGCCCTTAGTGCAGATTATGCATCATAATTGATTTCTGGATTGTTGCAGATGGCATAAATTTACCTCATCCAATTAATTTGTTAAAGGTTTCCAAACACTTATTTCCCTTATCCAACATGGTTCTGGTGGTTTTACATTTGCCTTTGAGAAACAGCTTTTCTGCAACACCTTTTGTTTAAGTGTGGCAGAACTTAGCTAAAAAAAAAAAAGGGACAGAAAACTAGTTTTAATTAGTTAATTTAGAAAACTTTGGTAATACAAACAGGGGTTTAAGGCATACTGACATAGGACAGTGGACAAACAAGTGAAGATACTGTTTGATTGCCTCTCTCTGATTAAGAAGCTTGAGAAGGAAAAAACTATTTGTGAGCAAATATAACTGACCTCAGCAGGAATTAATTGCTTCATTAGGACACAAATCAAGGGAGAACAAGAACAAAAAAAAATATGGCAAAAGAATGGTGCAGTTAAAATTGACAGTTTTTGAAGGGTTAAAAAATTCTGTTGCAGCCTTATGGGAAATTTGGCAGGGGAAAAAAAAGGGCAAGTTGAAAACCAGAAATACTGTATTTAGAAAATATTAGAATGAAAGGCATTGCATGTTCTTTCCATCAAAATGAACAGCTTGGTGACAGTTGCATGATTTCATATAAACATTGCAGTTTTGTCATAACTTTGGTTTAAACAGACATATTATGAGAAAATTGTACTGTGCTACGAGATGTCAATCTGATTTATTTTTTTTTCTCCTTGTCACAGTAGGCCTTTGGCTTTTATTTGCTTTGGACAGTGATATTTTTTCCCCCTTGTCTTTTTACCTATTGTGATATATCTCATGTTGGTTGATGTCCTAGAGGTTGCATTGCTGGGATATCAAGTCAATACCTCATTCTGAGTAGCTGGGAATGAAGGGTCAGCCATTGTTCACCTGGAAATGCATCTTAAAGAGTATCTAATTAATCTATCATTAGCTTTGATCAGCTACTCTCAGATATATATGTATTCAGAAACCCAGAAGAGGCTCCACAAAAGACAAGTTTGTACGTCTTTTCTTCTGGAATGCTGTTCAGGTGACCATAAATCATATCTCCTGGTTTTAAACAATGTTCAAAGAACACTGCTGAAGTTTAGGTAAAATCCACGTGTTTGGGGTCTGGCTCAGTGCTTATTTTCTTGTGAATATCCTGCCAGTATGCATGTATCCATGAATAATAACAATACATATCCCCTCCTCTACAAAATAAACCTTAATCTGATGTAACAAACATATTTGCCATGTAGGATTCCAAAGATATTTGTATATTCAAAATCTGAGCTCCATCAGTTATTGATGCTTTTAAATAATTAACATGAAATGAAATATTCATTTTGAAACTACATATATGCGCAGAGGGTGAGCTGTGTGCATTTCTGGACTCCTGTTTTATTCTTCACTTTTTAAACATGAAAAGCTTGTGTACATGGGATATCTGTGGCCCATTTCGTGCTGCTTCTAAATTCATACATTATTTTTGTCCCTTGACACCTCCTTGAGCAATCCTGGTAATGTAACCTCTAGTAAGATAACACTTCCAGTGTCCATTGCTTGGATGGAAGGTGGGGAGAATGTTTGAATTAGGCAACACTTCAACCCTTTTTCCCAACATTTGTCTACTTTTTATTTGTTTGTTTCCTAAAATTGGCCAAATCATATTAAATACTTCTTGTGGCTCGGGACATCTATACAAACAAGCTCATTTTCAGAGTAAGTCTATTTATCCTATGATGAAGTGGTAAAATCTGTCCTGGCTAGGAAATAAGGCTGGTATTTCTTGAAGATGCAAGTGGTTTTATCCAAAAAACATGTAATAATAATTAGATGTGCAATTATTTATTATGTTAAAGCAAAATATGCACGTTGACCTCTATTCTGTGATACCATTTGCATATTGATAGGTCATCAGCTGTTCAACTTTTTCACATACAAGGTAATTAATTCTACCTTAGACTGTTTCTGAAAGAGGTTCATTTAGAGGTTCATTACTCAGCTGTATCTGTGGCAGACATTATAGGGGAGTCACAGAGCTATATAACTATTTAATAATTCCTATCTGCCAATTATTACATTTTTTCATTATTATTTTAATCTGTTGCAACCAATGCTATTGAATTGTCATGCTATATCTGCCATACTGTGAGTCATTGAAAAAGCAAAGAGAATTAGTTTGGTTCTGCTTCGTTTCCTGCCAGGTTTATAACTCCATTTCCAAGCAGTCTCTAAAATGCTCTGTGAAATGAAGTGGTTCACAGCTTACATGCATGTTTTGCTTCAAGGCAGAGCTGAAAAATCAATAGATACCAAAGGATAGGCATTGTCACCAAGGCTGACAATATCCAGATGGGAGGTTGTACCCTGCAGTTCAGCCACAGCTATGACAAGGATGGGGAAAGAGGTATTCCCAGGACTCTGACCTGGAAGGTGAGGTTACTGGCACAGGGTGCCCAGAGAAGCTGTGACTGCCCCATCCCTGGCAGTGTCCAAGGCCAGGCTGGACAGGGTTAGGCTTCGAGCACCCTGGGCTGGTGGAAGGTGTCCCTGCCCATGGAAGAAGATGATCTTTAAGGTCCCTTCCAACCCAGATCATTGCATGATTCTGTGACTTTGCAGGTGATTTGAAAGAACTGCAAACCAGTCCCTTCCCTCGCTGGCACTCATTTCCCCATGTCTGAAGCCCGGCTGGGTTACGAGGAGTCGGTGGTGCATCTGCACCTACCTGGGCACTGTGCTCCAAGTGCTCCTGCTGTGACAGCAGCGACACAAGTCACACCAGGCTCAGACAAACCCTCCCTGCTCAGGGCACTGCTCAGTCCCTTCCCACGGGGCACAGCAGGCTGTGCCAGCAGGAGCACACTTTGTGCCTTTGTGACTGTCTGCCTGAAGAACACGGGCACTTTGGTCACAAATCACACTTCATTACCCAGCCCTGGCAGAAGTTGTGCGAGTGGAACTTGCCTGGGGCACGATGTCTCCCACAGCTATTTCTGGGCTGCTGCAGTTTACACGGTGTGTCTTGTTCAAGGCTCTGCCTGCAACCACAATGCAGCCCTTGTTTCTAAACAAGCCAACACCTCCTTGCTTTTTTTAACATTTCCATTTTCAGTTCTGACATTAGTACATTTCGTGGCTTCTAGGAATTAAAATTTAAGCTTTAATGTTTTTAATAGATCAGCCTTTAATTTACCTGTGTTGCTAGAAGCAATTAATAATACCTTACTGATTCCCCATGAATAGCATAAAATATTGATGTAAGAGAAGAAAGACTATTTATACTCCTGGAATTATATACCCTCATTTTACTTGTCTGTGACAGACGACTTGAGTAAGACTCTGGAGGAGAGTTATGTTGCCTTCTCATATATTCTCAGCCATATCTGCTAAAGTGTTTGGTTCTAATCTGGAGTGTTTTATCCTTAGCTATTTCATCTGCTTTAGTTAAAGAAAATACATTGGGTTCACCAAGGTGCAAATGGGTAACATTTTTTTACTGGTGTTCTACATCAGGTGATACCAGATGATCTTAACATGCCTCTTGTCCTTGACATCTCCAGGCAGAGTGAAGCAGGGCAGCTGACAGACCAGCTCAGGGACCAAGCTGAAAATTCTGCAGGGGAAATGCTTTGAAGTCTCTTTTGAGCAGAAATGTCTGGGGGGATTGGTCAGTCACTATACATGTGGAGGTGAATTTAAGTAAAAAGCAGCTCTCAATAGGAAAGGGCCTGTTTCTGTCAAAGCTTTGCAGGTAAAGACTAATAGGGAATGAGAGAAAGGTGGGACACCCTTCTGCTCCCATTGCTACTGAATAATATATGCCCATTTGACAAGCAATGCTCACAGATCATCTTGCAGAACAGAATGTGACTATGATATGAATATTACTTGGGGAAGGAGAAGATAGATCACCCCATCATGCTGAATAAGTTAGCAGAGAGGGCAAAGGGAAGGATTCCATCCTGAAGGCTTGTCCCTATTGTTCCATTGCAATGAGAAAAATGATAGCTCCTGTGATTCGGAGGTTTCAAAGCCCTCATTGCCCACACTTCTGTTCTGCAAGTATTAGTCACAAATTCTTTTTTCTCTGAAGCTCCCTTCCAAATATATTTGTTATTAAAACCTTTTCATATATATATATGTGCCTTTTCCCCTCACCTGCTGTTTAAATTACAACTGGAGACCTGCAGTAAAACCCAACACTGTTCTGTACTAAGCTTGCTTTAGATATGAGTCCAAATTTACATTTAGAGCTCAGCTCAAAGTGGGGAACCAAGAAGACACTCTTAAGTCATAAAGAGAAAACCAGATCCTGTTATTAAAAAATCTATTATTGCAATGTTTGTTTTCTAAAAAAGTGATTTGTATCTCACAAACAGCAACGGGTGGATGACACATTCAAACCCTTTATTATGAGCCTCAAAATAATACTATAATACAATAAAAATATATATAGTTCAAATAAAAAATATCAAAATGAATAAGAAATCCAGTTCTATTTTGTATTCCTTTATGTCAGTTATAAGAACTCTGGAAAGCCAGCAGTATATTTTGTAGTGTATTGAAAGTTTTCATAATTTCAGTAGAAAGGGTCTGGGAGAATGGATGGGCAGTGAGTGAGAAGTTGCCCAAGGCTCACATTTGTCACTTTTACACCTTTTCTTGGAAACAATTTTGCATGTGAAATTGGAAAGTGGCTTATTCTCAGTGTCCCTGAGTCCTGTGTGTGGGAATGGGGCTAATAGAGTTTTTGTGTCTCACAGAGGAGATCAATTATAAATGACTGTGAGGTGCTCAGATTCCACAGCAAATGTGTGTGAAGTGTGAAATATACCCAGGCCGGGATAGTTAATGTTATTTTAATAATCTCAAATCAGGAACCTTCCCTATCAAAGCAGGCTGGAGCTGCATGTAATAATGTGTCACTGATTACTGCTGTTGCAATTATCTAGTGTTTTACATTGCCAACACACTTAAAGTAGTTTTAATTTGCCACAGAAAGTTACCCTGAATTATGGCAGGCTCAGTTGCTTGTGATTTTTATAAATACTGAAAGAAAAGCTTTGTTGCTTTTTGAGCTTCAGGACAATGGAAAATAAGAAAACTATTTTTTATATATATAAAAAGATTGTGACATTTTAAGCAATAGAGAAAGGTTTCTCAATAAAACCTTTCTAAGGAGCTCCAGGGATCCAGGAATTACATGTAATCTTATTGAATGGAGCAGGTCTTACATACATTGTTGAGCAGAGAATTTCCTTCCTCTACCTCTCCCAGGAGCAGATGGTTTCAGTGTTTTCTTTCTTTGTTTTCTTGGGGATTTATGATTATTTCACTCCAGTTGCCAAGACTTTCTTGTGTGAAGATTGGAAATTGACCTTTTCTTTTAATCAGGCTTTTTTTTTGTTGTTGATGTTTAAAAGGCAGGAATGTTTCAAAGTAAATGTAACCTCAGAAACATATTGGGGTTTTTGGTTGGGTTTTTTTTTTTGTTTTTGTTGGGGTTTTGTTGTTTGTTTGTTTTTCACAGAGAATTATGGAGTTTGTTCTCTTCCAGTTTCTACAAACCAAAAATTGTGTGTTAGCATGAGCAGCTCTCAGCATCTGCGGAGCTGAGTGATGACCCCAAGCAGAAGTGGGAGGAGGGCAGGCAGAAGAAGCTGTGAAGGTGTAAGTGGCAGATGGAGGAGCAATTCCTTCGGACAGTGATTTCTGTATCTCACCCAACATCTTTAATTTTTTGTTCCATGAAGTCAGTATGGAAGCACAAAGCCACATCAGCAGCAAAAATCCCCTGGGAGTGAGAGGTGGCACAAGCAGGGCCGAGGGGCCCATAAATATGGGATTTATATCCCTTGCACTTAAAGCTTTATTTGTTTGTTGGCAAATCTGCTGTTGCCTCTGTGGTGGTGTAAGATCAGTCTGAGGAGGGTCTGGGTGTTGTGGGTGATGCTGCTTCCCCCAGCAGGCAGCTTTGGTGGCTCTGAAACCTGAAGAACCATAGTTGGGATCCCCTTCTGCTTGGAAATTAATCAGGAGAAAACCCAGTGCAATGACATTTGGAAACTGTTGTAAACATTTGTGTGAAAAACAGGGCCTGGTATTAAACAAATTGCTGCACTAACACATCCTTTTGGTCTTTTGCTTCTGACACGGGTGGCGTGCTCATACCATTACAAAATTCTGTGTAAAATGTTATATATGATACTTGACTCAATATCAGGGGACACTTAGTGGTTCAAAATCCCTCTAAATTAATTCACCTTGTCATCCCTTCTGGGCACAAATGCAAGAAGTGATATTTAAGTAGATTTTAAAATAGCAGCAGTATTTTTCTTCATATTCTTGCCTTACACTGTGTGTCAGATGTGATAAAGAGAGAAACATGTTGTCTGTTTGTGAGTATGGCAATATCTTTGAACAAATGCAGATAACTTCTGAGCTGACAAGTGAGATAGACAAGTGTCAAAACCTAATACACATTAGACTAGCGGGCAAATGTCATCTCCTGCTCATTTCCACATCACAGGCTTCGCTGTGTGCTTAGTTATTGGGAAAGCAGCAGGTACATTTGGGAGGTTTTGACAGCAAAGTTTAGAACAGATGGATGGATTGAATTTGTCAAGTGAAACACTCCCATTTTCATTTGCTGTTATTCAGCCCCTGAGAAGGGCAAGGGGAATTTATTTTGATTTTTTCTGTGAGGAAGACAATGAAAGGCTAAGACAAAGGTGATTTAATTAGCTGCACAGTTCTTAGTAATAAAACCAATGATAAGCAAGATAGCACAAAAAGGTGTTATGTCTTGAGAATGAGCCAAATGAAAGATTCACATATTTTTAAGGGCTGAACATGCAGGACAATGTCTATTGAAAGCAATTTGCTAGCTTAGTTAGAAGGGCAATATCAGAATATTTATAAAACAAATAAAAATTCTTATGGAAGTAGTATATTTATAATCACAGAGCAGTGTAGAATTCAATTCATGAATACTTTTACTTGTCGTTGAATTTTCCAGACAAGCCATAGACTCTGTTAGGTCTCTTTTCCACAAACCTCTCTGAAGGTTTCAAATTGTCAGCTGACTTCTGTTAATATTTGTGTGTGTCCCAAAGCAAAAAGAGAATTAGTCGTTAAAACCCTGAGAACAGCTTGGTAACAAAATTCTGATATTGTCTTTTGGTATTTGTGAGACAGCTTTGTAATGAAACATGCAGATTACACAAATGTATTCTTTATTTTTTGTGGAAAGCATTTCCCTTTTCCATATACCACCTGGAAGAAATTACTAAGCTTTCAGTCAAAAATATGAGTGTTTTCAATCAAACTCAGTTTTTCCTTGAAATGATGACAGGTTTTCACACTGATGTGATAACAATTGCACACTCAGGTTCCAAACAGATGTTTTCCTGAATTGGTGTATTTTGCAGCATTCAGTTGCTTTCTGTGATTGTTGAAAGCAATTTGTTTAAATCACACATCACACATGATGGTAACACTTTGTTAACTCCTTTGCAATAAGGAATATGCTTTGCATTTGGCAGAATTGCATACATGGAGCTGTTTAAAAAAATACTCTGGCTTAGTTTAGGCTGTGAAGTGTCCTTTTTTCATGGGTACTCACTTATGTAACCTGTGTAAATTGAAATGGATTTCATAAATGAAATGGAATAAATTAGAAACCAACTCAGAACTTTGTTAATTCATACGCAGTTTGAACAGTGTTTGTTTTGTAAATTCTTAGCTGTAGATGGAAGGTTTGTTTCTTTATGGAAACAGTTGGATTAGATAGTCATATAATTTAATTTAACCCAGATATCTGTGTTCACAAAGAAAGTCTGCAAGCCAGACTTAGAATATTGGGCCAGAGTATTCTGTTAGGACTGACAGAGACTTAACACAGCCACCCTTGCAAACACATTCAGAGAGTGCATTCACAGATCTCCCCAAGGTTATCCCTGTTTCCAGGCATCAGAGAACAATGCAGCCCTTTTAAAAAATCAACCTATGATTGCTTTTATTGTGAAATTAAAGATGATGAATTTGAAAGAAAAGAATTGAGCATGCTGTATGTTATAACGAATCCTTTCATTTCCCTTCAGCCATTAGAGGGTGCATAGATGCAGGTGGTTAAATGAAAGCCTAATAAAAGTCATCAAATACTGAACTTTTGCATGACTTATTGAGAAGCTTTCATGAGAAAACACGATAACTATATATGCAAAATAGTTCTCAGAAAGCAAATAGGCATGATAGGTGATTATGTGTGGAACAAAAGCATCTCTTATGCATTTTGTGTCTATGGATTTGAATTGATTTAGCATCATGTCCTGTAGTCTTCTGTAATCTGCCTCTGCCAGTCTGTGCTGTTATTGTGGTCCTTATGGATCCACCTCCACTCTGACTGTACCAGAATGGAAATGACCTTTGTTTTCCAGAACAGCAGTGTGGAATTGAAGGCCACAATGACAACCTGGGCCAGTTTGGGATGACATGGAGCAGTGCTTGGGGACAAGGCTTCCCAGTGTCGCCAGCAAGGCTATGCTGTCCTGAATCCTTAATGTATGAACAGGAAAACATGAAGGTCTTAAGGAATTCCTGCTGCCCTTGCTATGAACACGTCTGGATTAAGGATAATTGCTCTGAATCACCCGAATTTGTTGCCATACACCTCGGTGAGCTGCAGCTTGGGGTGAACAGCCAATGAGAGATTCATTCGAACTGACCAAGACTCAAGGGGAAAAAGTGCAAGTAAAATAATTGGAGTTCTTCTTTTTTTGCAGAGATGTGTCTGTTTGTAGGAGCTCTCGCCACTACTATATCTGTGATCAAAGTGTGAAGTGGATGGAGTCCCTGTGGCCCCAGAGCAGAAAGGCAGATGCTCCAGCCTTTGGCCACAGCAGAGGAGCAGCTCAGGCATTCAGCACTCGCTGCCTTGTCCCCAAAGAGCCACTTCAGCTTTCAGCTGTGTGTGAGAGACACGAGCTCTGCCAGGGAAGGCAAAGTCTGGAGGACAAGACAACTTTTAGTCCCCACTTCAAACAAAGAGAGCAGGGATTTAAGTGCAGGTGGAAGCTCTCACTGCTGAGCCTTCTGGCTGCCTGTGATGAGCTGCCCCGTCCCTCTTTCTGCAACAAACAGCCTTGGGGCCGTTCTGACAAAATCTAAACACTTCAGTTGTATTCCTGTGATGGATTGTTTTGTTTTACAACTATATTCAATTCCAAACTCTATTCAATGTAATTGATTATCTGAATTTGAAAGCAAAGGTGATACATTGTACCTGTGTCTTTTACAATTCTTTGATGATATTGTTACCCGAGACTATGCTATTGCAGAATGGAAATCACCCTCCAAAACCTGAAGTTTTATCTGGGCAAGGTTGATATTTTTTGGGGTACAGTGCAGTTCACTGCAGGACTTGGTGCTCGCACTTGATAAAGCTACAAGTACAGTGGGTAAATACAAACTTCATGTGTTTGGTAAGGATGTGTTGAATCCAGTGCTGCACAGAATTTTAGATTTAAAGGTTAGTAAGAAGAGAGACATTTCTTGACGTCAGAGCATCATCAGTAGGGAGGTTCACTTGGAGAACCTTGAAGGTGAAGTAATATTTGTCCTTTTCTGTTCCTTTTTCACTTTTTACATTTTCTATTTTTACATTGTAATCCAGTATTACATGTCAGATAAAATGCTTATGAGAAATTTGTTGTTTAAAAGGGAAAAAATCAGAGTGTCCTAATAATGAGGTGTTTTCATTTTTTAAAGAAGTCAAGCAATTTCTGGCAGAAAAATTGCTCCTTCCTTCACAGGATATATGTGGCTAATGTTTTAGCCCTGCTTGGATTTGACTCATTCGCTTTTCAGTAATGCAGTGTCAACTAAAAAAACGTGTGTGATGCTGCTCTTCTCTGTGTTATTACGGGATTTTCCCTCTATTCCATTGTGAGTGAGAATTTTTGAGGCTCTTGGAAGCCACCCCAGCCTGAATACAAAATTGGTGTTCAGGGTGTCTGACACTGATAGATCAAACAAAGGACTGCCGATTGTGCCCAGCCTTGGTGCTGGAGACACATAAAAAGGTGCAAATCCACATAAATTTTGTGCTTATTTCTGTTGGGCACTTCTGTAATCCCTGTAATATAGAGCACATAGAAGGAAGATTGGGAGCATAAATTGGTAAGTGGCAGCTTTTTACCCGTGTTGTACAGTAAACCAAGCAGGTATTCATTCTTGGGACTGGTTTGCAATCGATTCCCTCCCTGACTCAAAGTTATTTGCTATTCCAATATGTTTTTCCATTAGTGTCTTTTCAAGTTCATTTTTCACAGACCTCTCAGAAAAGAATTTCTTTATTTTTTCTAGTGAGGAATAAACCAAGTTTTTGAGGCACTTCAGAAATATCCCTGGCAGGAAATAGGTGAAAAGCAGCTTGTTATTTTAGGAGTCAGTGAGTATGCATTTAAATTTCCTCCTTTCCACAAGATGTTGGCTCTTCTGCTGTGCCCTCAGACAGCTCAGCTGGGGGGCTGGGATGGACTGGGAAGTCTGGCTGGTGCCTTGGAATGTTGCACAGGGGAGTTTGACTGGATTTCTCCTACTGTACTTCAAGTGCTGACTTCCCTATTCTAGTAACCTGTTCTATCTAAATTACCATTCTAGTGGTCTGTTCTATGTGACCTATCAGTCCTTGCCTGTTTTGAAGAACTTACTTAATATATTTGTGAGAACATCATGAAAAAGAGCAATGATGCATTTGGCACTGCTTTCTCCTCAGAGACATTTTCAGTGGAAAACCTAAAAGTATTGGTTAGAAGAAAAAAAACTGGGAGTACTGGTAGGATCTACATGTAAATCTCCATTTTCAAATTTACCCTGATAGAATGTGTTTCTTACCTTTGTCTGTAAGAAGCAATTTTTTTTTTATTTTTTTTTTTAGGTAATAACATTGTACATCCCTTCTCGATGACTGACCTTACACCATCTGAGAAACTGAAGTGGATGTTTCACTTTTCCCTAGCAAGAAAAGTGGGAGCAAATATCATTGTTACACTTTTGACCTGAACTTTTAAATCCTTGAATTATTTCCATTTGCAAAATTACCTCTCTTCCTATTCTTTTAATTGGAAAAATAATTTGACGAATAGGCAGCTTTATAATTTTAGCCTCGCTCTTGGTACAACTGCAGATCTTAAACTCCTGTTGTGAGAATTCATTCCCCAAGAACTATTTCAGTAAGGTTACTTCCCTCTTTGTGTCCTTTGATGGCAGCTGTAATTTTTTGGTCACATTTTACATGCTATATTGCTGTTTAATTATAAAAAAGGAGGAATTAATTTGAGTTTTCATCTTCAGAGGTGATACTAAAATCTTGCAAGCCTTCTAATGAAAGTCTGGTGAAGTAGGTCAGAACCCTTGTTCAAAATATCTATTCTTATGAAAATCTAATATTCTTCAGATTTTAACTGTAGTTTTAGTTTCCTCCATTAATGTTGTGCGTGGTTTTATATTGATTACACACTTTAGAACTCTTATGGCTCTGCTTCAGTTCTGTTTTGAGAAGGACAAGGCTGAAATGGAACTGGATCCTTTTTCTGTGTTTCCATTTCAGAAAGAAAGAACTTGGCTCCAGTTTTCTGAGCCCTGAGCTGTGTGAGTAGCTGCTGGTTTCTGCAACACTTGAGCTCCCTCGTAATGAGAACCAGAGGAGATTAAACAATGAGCTGCTTGTATTCCTAAGGACACCACCTTTTTGTGGTGCTTGCCAAAGATCACAGACATGGAGGAATGTTCAGGGGATTTCATCAAGGTAATTTCAGACTGAGTCCCATCTTGGGACTGCAAATAAGGTGCTTTGGTTGTTTTGGTTCTTTTTAAAGAGAGATTTAACCATTAGCCTTTCCATCTTGGGCTGAAATTGTCAATGAAATTAAGTTAATGTTTCTGCCATCACTTCTGAATAGTTTGGTATTTTTAAACAATTTTATACTAGTTTTTAAAGTCAGGAAAATCTGTCCCTTACTGAATTTTGATGGATTTCTTTTAGTTTCTAAATTAGAGGTGCTAATTTAGATCTTGGACACAATTTGATATTGATTCTTTTTAACAAAGAATTAAGATTTATTGCAAATACCTCGGGAAGGCAAAGGATTCCTTGTCTGCTGCAACTGTGCCAGTATGCAATATAGTACTTTTAATGTTAAAATGAGGAGTGATAATCCCTTCCAGAGATTCCTTAATCTGCTTGAGACGTAGGGGTTTCCCTTTAGAGTTCTTTGAAGCAAATATTTCAGAGCACTAGGTTTGAGTCTGTATTAAATACTTGTCACACCAGGAGTTATTTGCCAAAGGACATTGTTATGTGAGAGTTACAGGAGAATTCACAGAATTGAGAATTAATATGTTAGAACGGACCTGAAAAAGTTAACTAGGATATCAGAGCCAGAGGTTAAGGGATCAATTATATGGAAACAATTTCTGAAAGATGTCCAAATGCTGTTTTGCAAAAATATCAAGTAAAATTCTGTAGAGTTTTTCCCCCCTACATAACTTATTCCAAGGTTTACCTGCCCTCAAGATCAGCAAGATCCCTAACACCTAACTTTGGTGCTCATTATATGTAGTCTTAATTAGGCTGATATATGGTATAATAGGTCACAGACCTCTTATTGGTGGTATTTTAAATACTGGAAGATTGTTATTATGCTTTTATGTTGTTGCTCAAAGAGTGCAGAGTTCTTTCAACATCTTCATGGTGGCTGTGGCTTCAAGTTTTCTAGTTGTCTGCTTGTCCTTCAACTTTCTTAAGTGGACCCAGTGTTGTTATAATGAGTGTTTATCTAAGAATAAGGGAAAAAAGTGTCTAAGCACAACCACATAATAGTGAATAGATATTATTTTTGTCTTGATTGGCAAGGTGTGTACCAAGCTGAATTGCAGATTCCTGCTACTTCTCTTCCACCTTGTCACTTGACACCAGGTGTGACCTTCCCCAGTCCAGCAGCTGCATTTCCTTTCTCTGCTCCCTGACACATCGATCTCCTCTGCCAAATTTGTGTAGCCCTTTCTTTGCAATGAACACTCTCACTTAAGAACTTGTTTAGTGTTGATTCTGGACTTTGTTTGAAATACCTTGTTGAAATCATCCCATGAAATTGTTTGAAACAAGACCAGTGTTCAGTTCAGCCCCAGGTACCATTACAGGAAGTTTGCAGGGATATTGTCCCTTGGAAAAACGTTATCCCACTTTTTGGCACAGAGGAGAGTGAGGTTTAATGCTGCTTCATTACACAAATCCCAGGTCCCATAAAGCTTTTGTCAACCTGCTTATAAAAGAGATAGGGCAGTTGCCAACAGGGCAGATCAAAGGATTAAATATTTAATCTTTTAGAGGCTTTGCTCCTCAGGATCTACAATCAAATGATAAAGTCACTTACTTTTGCTTTGAATGGCGAGTTCCTTAATCGTGAATGTCAGGAGATGCAGTCTGGAGAGCAGATGAGAAAGAACAGTCAGGAATAAAGCAGGGTTTAATACAGGGAAGCTTGAGGAAGGTGGTGCATGGAAGAAAGGCAGGGGACAGCTCCACTCTCTGTGATGCACTGAGATGAAATCAAAATGCACTTATATACAGGTTATGAGTTACTTGCCCAGCAAGGACAAAACCAAAAATGAAATGCTGTGTTGATATCTGTGCTTTTCTGGCAAACTCAGTTTTGTCATTCCTAATTTCCACAGATTCAGTGATAAAAGCATGTCTCAAAAGGCTGCTTAATGCCAGTTCTACAGCCCTTGAAATTTTGTGTTGTGAACATTGTGTTTATCTGAACACAAACCAGAAAAAGATTTTTATTTTTCATGTTTGCATAACAAAGTTCTTGTGTTCTTGGTGGTGAAGCACATCTGTTTGAAATGAGAGGAGAAAACAAGGTGACAGAAAACAGCTACAGGTATAACACCTGGTACACCAAATACACTCAAATTCCCTGCTGAAGCACTTCTATTTGTTGGGATGGGCAGGAATCGTGTCTGGGCAGGAAAGGGCACGAGGGTGTGGAAGAGGAAATGCAGTGTGGGCTTTGTTTCCACACTGCTCTGTGGGTGATGATATCAAAGTCTATGGAAATGATAAATAAATTACTCCTGTCAGGTTAATAGGGGTAGAAGGATCTTCCAGTCTCTAGTGGAGTGATCCTGTGTACAACTGGTTGTAATGGATACATGTGCTTGCTGCTTCTTCCCTTTAGGGAGCTAAAAGAACATAAATAAAAACCCCTAACCCTTTAGCACTCTTGAAACCTGATTTGCCTGAGGAAGCATGATCATCTGGTCAGTAAACACAGATATTCATTAGCATTTAGCTCAGCAAGTTAATAAATGAAGGGGAGGAGGAAGAATATGTGTGTGTGAAACACAAAAGCAGAGTTAATTTAGTGACATCTCTCCTGGCATTGAGTATTTCCAGTCTGTACATGGGCAGATGTTGTGAGAATCTACCAAACCACTGCTGAGAATCACTTCAGCTCCTGAATATTTCCATCTCATTAAATTTCTATGTATGAGAAGCAATTTCTTCACTGTAGATAATAATTTTATTAACACAGCTATTAGCACTACACACCTTGACAAGGAAGCCAGAGTGTTAAAGGACACTTTCTAAAAATAAGCAAATTTGCATATGTTATAATAAACTCATGACTGACCCTTCTTAAAGGTGAGAAAAAAGGAAAAGGGATTCCAAATTAAAATAATCAAACTGAAATAAATAAAAGCTCTAACTAGAAAAAGCCCGAGCCTATCAACATGGCAATGAGATTTTCATGCAACTATCTATGAACCTCAAGGGCTTCATAAGATTTAGTGCAAATAATCTGTAGCTCAATAATATATCCTGTAGGTACATTATTTTCACCATTTTTCTGAGGTCCTTATTTGTCAAACCCCAATAAGACATAATAAATAGTGTTTATAGGTAATCAGAAACTTATGATAATTCCCAAAAAGTAGGTACCATCAAATATTATTAATACAAACAGTTCTGCAGATAATAATCACTAATACAACCCCAGAAATGCAAGGATTTTGTAAGCTAAAGGGGTTCTTCCTCATAAAATTAAATCTTATCTGAAGGTAACGATGAAAAGCAGCCAAAAATGGAAAATGTGCCTTCCCAGGATGTGATCCAAAGCACAAGGAAATGAACAGGAGTCCTATCTTCCAGGTGGCCTTGGCTGAGATCCATCTAATCCAGAAAAATATTCCTGATAAACTTACACTTTTCCCTTCCAGTCAGGAAATTGTTGGCACAGAACTGCTCTTTCTTCACATGCACCAAAGTTGTTTGTTTGGTTTTGTCTTTTTCTTTGGCAGAAACTGTGGGGAAGTGTGGACCTGTAAAGATTGGTGGGAGCAGATTTCAAGTAGACTGAGTGATATATGGAATAAATAATGGTAAGTAATGATTACAGGTGGAAAACCTGAGGGGTTTTGCTTGCAGAGATAAAATTAAACCAATGAAAGAAAGCAAAATGACCCTTTTTTAATCTCAGCAAGGAGGAGCAGGTAACTCTAAATGTATTGAATTACCCACATATTTGTTTTCAGCCCCTGACCCTCTCAGAGGTTTCAAATACAGGTCCAGGCAAGTAAGGCAGATGTTGGCAATATGACCTAGCACTTGCACATATATCTTTATTTGTAGAGGAATTGCTTTCACATATGTGCCTTTACATTTTCAATACAATATGGAGATTTTCTTCTACTTGAAAATTCCTGTGAGCCTCTGTTCCCAACTCCTCTATGTACTTCTAAATAAAATAGTGTGCTTAGTAAATGTATCTCCCATTTATTCTCATTTGTTTAGCACTTTGTTTTATAACTTTAAAATGCACTCTACAATGGTCAAATATTCTGATTGTGGGTGTTGACTTTTGTTGTTATTAAAACTCAGGAGCTCCACAAACAAGCAGCACACACCAGGGACAAGACAACAGAGAAGCTGAAAAGAAGCAGAATGTGGTTTTTGCAATTCTAGACCAAAATGAACAATGCTTTTTCTTTTTCTGAGAAGTTTTAGATATTAAAAGCTAACTGCTAAGAAAGTATTTTTTTATGATACGTGAGAAATGTAGCGAAATGACTCTGTATGTTTGTATATACCTATATATACACACACATATGCATACACACACAAACACAGAGACTCCCGAATATGTATTCACATGGTGCTAACAACCTAGACTAAACAAAAAGCAAGGAAATACAAAATTCAAGCTGTTTGCTTTGCCTTATCTATTTCCATTATGCATGGTAAATATTGCAGATCATATGGTCTATAAAATCTCATGCTGCTTGGAGACTCCTTCAGAGCTTTGCCACAACAGGGGGCTGTGAGGATAGATGCAGTAGCAGTCCCAAGTTTTCTACACTTTTTTATTTAGTTGGACTTTTCATGATGACTGAATTTATTTTTTTTTTGCATGTGAAGTTTCATTATTTCCTGTGGTTTTCAATTTACAAAAAGAAAAACACAACAAAAAAACCCAAACAACAAAGGCAAACCCAAAATAGTTTTGAGGGAGAGCAGCAAATGGGACTTTTGAGGTTTTTGTTTTCAGGATGTCTGAGTTTTGAAGGAAATAGAAAGCACTGGTGAATAAGAGTGGATGATGAGATAAAGAGGTTTGATATGGCTCTGGCTGGGAGCAGCTGCCTGCTCAGAATCTGGGCCCCAGTGGGCTCACACAGGTTCTCTCAAGTCCCAGGTCAACTCAAGTCTCAAATTGAGTGGGTGCTAAATAGGTGGGTATGTAAGATAGAGGCTTAAAAGAACTGTCTTTTACTAAATGGTTATTTAATCCTCCCAAATCAACACAACCACTGCCTAGGCATTTTTGTCTCTATGCCTAGAAAAATGCTGGCGTTATCACAGGGGATCTATGCACTTGGTATGGTTTTCAAAAGATTTAAGGGTCAAGTCTGATTTAAAGCAAGAGGTTTATTGTAGGTTGTGATGAGTAAAGGCCAGCATTTGTACAAAGGAGAACTGTTAAATAAGGTGAGTTGCTAAAGAAACCTGAGGTTTTGCCTTTGTATTTTGGGTCCTTGTGCATCTGTTTAAGAAGCTGAATTTCACACCTTGTCTGTGGTTTTGGACAGAGGACAGTTCCATCCTGAGATGAACACGTGCCAGTCACTGATAGCTCACCATGTAAAAAGTTCCCCTCCTCATGCTAGTTGTTCATTGAACAGTCATTTTTCTGTAAAATATATATATTTAACATGCTAATATGTGTTCAACAAAAGAGAAAAAGAAACTACTAAAACTATGCCTTCATGATCTTAGAAAGAAAAAGAACAAGGAAATAAAAAAGAGAGCATTTTTTTATGGAACAGTGAAAACCGGAAGAGCTCTCAATATATGTGAATAAGGCTGGCAATCTCAAGAGAGGGGTTTTTTAATTAAAAAAAACTATTTTATTTTAATGAATCAATACTAAAGGTTCCTCTGCTTACAGTTCTTTAATGTTATGGATTACTGGAAAAGGAGACGTCTATTTTCTATGGCTGAATTTAGCTTATCATTTCTGCACATGTGTTAAAAACTTCTGTGGTTCCCCCTCCATCTCTAAGATTTCTTTCTATTAGTTATAAAAAGGCATAAACTCCCCTACATAAATAGGGAACAGTTTGATTTTCTCTGTCTTGTGAGAACAATCTCTCCTTTTACCAGTAAAAATATCTGCATATTCAGTTTTCTTCTGAACTTTGCAGCGCTGCTCAGCCGAACCCAACAAAGGGATTTTTCACTGTGTTGGTTTCAGTGACTTCAAAGGCATTGTGTCAAAGTGTGCAAGGAGTCCCTTACAAACAGCTAAGCACAGAAAAACTTGATTTGGGGGCTGCTTTGAGGCCAAAATAATGAGTTCTGTTCCTCCAGCACCAGCCAGTGCTGCTGATGTGTCAGTGACAACACACTCAGGGAAGGAGTATTGCTACAGTGCCTGGATGGGGACCAAGTTTGCTGAAATGTGAAATGGTTCAAAGCTGGTTATGGTAAATACTGGATATTCTGTTCACATTCCCTTTGCAACAAAGGGAATGGCTAGGAAGTGTTAGAAATAACTTTTTAATAATTTTATTTGGCTAAAGAGGTGAAGTAGACTTCCAGTAATTTTAGTATTTCAAATATTCTGAGGGCAGTCCTGTTGAGAATCACTTGGGTGTGTTGGTGGAGGAGAGGCTGGGCATGAGCTCTTAGAGCCCAAAAACCACCCGTGCCCTGGGCTGTGCCAAAATGAGGGTGGGCAGCAGGTTGAGAGAAAGGGTTCTGTCCTTTGTTTACAAGAGCAAGGAGTGACAGGACAAGGGGGAATGGTTTGAAACTGAGAAAAAGTAGGTTTAGATTGGATATCAGGAAGGAATTCTTCCCTGGGAGGGGGGGCAGGCACTGGCACAGGGTGCCCAGAGAAGCTGTGGCTGCCCCTGGATTGCTGGAAGTGTCCAAGGCCAGGTTGGATGGGGCTTGGAGAAACCTGGTTTATGGAAGGGAATGGGCTTTAAGGTCCCTTCCAACCCAGGCCACTCTGTGGTTCATTCTATGATTGCACATTTCAGCAAATGTTAAAAATAAAGGGTAGTTTCCATCATGCTGCCTATTGGCAAACCTCTAGTTCTCAGTTCAGATCAGCAGTTTTCTTGCAAATCTTGGAAAAGCTGTGCTTGGAAACATCATCAGCTGCTTTTAAAGCAAAGTCAAAAGTCGTGCTCAGAAGAACAGCACTGAATGTTCACATGGAAAGCATGAAAAGAAGGGTTTCTCTTTGCAAGGGGTTCCTGCATTTCATCCAACTTAGGGTTCATCAAGTCTTTTTATCTGCAACAATAATGAGATCTATAATGGTAAGAGATTAGAGATAAGTTATCCTGAAGATTAAAAGTCAGGGTTGCTGATCATGGATGCATCCTCTTAAATATGTAATTGCAGCAGATGTAGCTTAAAAGAAAGTGTGGCAACAAGCTTACTGATGGGTTTGCATTAGCACAATGATGCAGAAGGCTGGAGCTCAGCTGGCAACCCCAGTTCTGGTCTGGGATGACTGGTGGAGAGGACAGAGTTCACTAGCACTGTTATTGTATTTGTTGCCTACATTCCAGTTTCTGTTAATGCCACTTGTGGTAAGACTGCAGCATCTGCTCAGCCCTTTTTAAATCAATAAAAGCCTGTTCTTGCTTTGATGGTGCCACTAGAAGCAAAGATCATCTTATCCTTCACTTGAACTCATGTTACAACATGCCAGAGGTACAAGAAATTTCCTCATGTAGGAGCTTAGGAGCAGGAGTTGGTTTTCTGAGCTCTGGTCCCATTTTAGAATGGCATCCTATAACATGAAGGGCAGCTTATTGCAAAACATATACTAAAAAGGAAAAGAGGAAAAAGGATGATGGGTGTGATTGTTAGCATTTGCTGAAAATTTGGGGTCCAGCAAGCACTGCTTTGTGCTCCAGCACAGCCATATGGAGAAAACATTGAGTGGTGCTTTGATCTTGAACAGCATTTGTCCTCAGTGGAGAGCAGGAACAGCAATCCTTATACTGGAGACAATTTTAGACATAAGTTCTGTGAGAAATCTGCAATATAGATGATGGCTTTGAAATATTTTCCTGCTAAGGATACGTTTGAGCAAGCACTAATCAAACTTGAAATTAGTTTTAATCTCCTCACTTGGAGAAATGGAATCTACTTCAAGGGAAGCAAATAAGCAGATTTTTGAAAACCATTTTTTTGAAAGGTCTAAACCCCAGTGATCTGCAAGTGGAAGTGAGGTCGATAAATCATTTTCTATTAACAACTTTTATAGAGGTTGTTGAAAATTTTACCCATCTGTCCAGTGTCCAGGCAGTATTTAACAGCATGAAGTTTACACAACCATGACTAATTATAGTTTATTCTAAGAACAGCCTTGATTATTTTTTTCCTCCCTCATAATTAATATGTGCTAACTGTTCCTAGAATAGAGGAGAGTTGTGCTCATGTGCCCTGGCTGTTATAGCAAGGATGGCAGACGCTTTCAGAGAGAAACTATTTTCTTTACTAATACATGGACTTGGCTGGGGGGAACAAAATGTGACAGCAGTTTTATTCCACCTGGAGCTCCCTTTAGACTGTCCCATCATTCAAAGCAGTGATAATTGTTTATACCTGACCCCACAGTGCTGCAGGCAGGGCACAAACCTGGAGCTGGAGTCGGTGTCCCCAGTGAACATGGGTTTGGTGTCACTTGTTCTCTCAGCAGTGTGATCCATATGTAAATGTGCCAAACCTAACAGATACTCCATGATGGAAATTGCTTCCTGTGCATCCAAAAGCGGCTCTTTTTGCTGGTTTGCCTGCTGATTTGATTATACCTCATAGGTGCCTCAAACCCCAGCCTCAGCCGTGGGAGTGTCGGGATGTTGCTGCAGGGAGGAGGAGGCAGACGGTGCGATGGATCTCCGTGGCTCCTGGTGCACATGAGTACACCTCCCCTGCCTGAGTGGAGCATCCAAGGTGATTAACTAATCAGTGCCATCATCCCAGAGGAATATCAATCCCCGAAGCAGCCACTCAGAGCACTGCACTGGTGTCGGCAGCAGGAGAGGCAGCGGTGCCTGTGCCACGCACAGGATGAAACACAAATGAATTCTTGGTCCCCGTGTGGGCTGATGTCTTTCAACTCCTTCACTTGTTTGACTCGGTTACTGCTTAATCATAAAATGCTTATTTGCCTTTTGGTATTAAATGGAACTGACACAGCAGTATAACTTAAAATGGGATGTTGTGTGTCCCTTAGTTTAGGAGGGGAAAAAAAGGATTGGTGTTCTACTTAATAAAGATGGGTGTATTGGTATGTTCAGCATCGCCCTTTAAAATTTACCCAGAGCATGTTTTAAAGTTTTAGACTATTTTTAAAACTTTATCAGGCAGAACTCCAAATCCAAAACATAAATAGACTTTGAACACACATGAATCAAATAGCCTATATTAGCAGCACACTGGGCAGCAGGAGCAAATGTGTTTTATATGTTGCTGTATGTATATCAGTATTTGTGACATCTTCTATATTATTGATTGCAAACCACAGACAGCGCCAGACTGGTGTTTGTTACCCTGATTGCACAAGTAAGCTGCATTTTCTGCAATCAGGTAATATAGAAATCACAGCTATGTCTTCTCAAAAACACACAATCCAGACAGAGTTTAATTTAAGAAGGCAAATTAACCCTTTTTAGTTGTTCAAAGCTGTAAGTTTTGTGCTGCCAGTGTGAAAATCCATTTTTAATAGGTGAGAAAATATTTGCTAGGAAAGAAACTAGCTTTGGGGGGAAAAAAGAGGGTTAAGATTTATTTATCTCTTTATATTGTTTTATGCAAATTTCATTTTAAAATTTAAAGGGATTTTTAAAGTAATGTAACAACAGAGTCAACAGTTTGTCTTACTTGTGTAGTCTAAACTACAGCATAAAATTAGCAGTTGAGCAAAGATGAAAGAAAAAAAAAAGTGGGGTTTTTCATCTTACAATTATTGTCTCAAATGAGCATTTTTAGGAAAACACAGAAGTAAAACTAAAGGTCCTTGGGAATGTGCCTGAGCTGTAGCTGAGCCTCAGGGCTGCTGTACAAATAGCATACTACCAAAAACTCATCAGTTATTATAGGTTATATGCACCTCTTAAACTGAGCCAGAGGTGGAATAAGACTGATTTTATTCTTTCTCCTATTTCTGCCTATGGGAAGTCTCTTTTGCCATTTAGAATCTTTTATATCCTTTTGGTATTTCCTGGTGTGGAGGAATCACTTGGGCTAGGACCATCTTCCACAGACCAGAAGGTATGGGATGAACTTCTCCAGGTATTTGTGCTGATACAGCAGTTACTATAAAAAAAGTCCTCACCAAATCCCCTGTATTTTTCTGCATTGAGACTACTGGTATTTGATAGTCTAACAACTAACATTATAACACATTTTGAACTTTAGAGTACTCCTTCTTCCCTCAGGCACAGAAATCATCTTGTGGCTTTGCGTCCTCATTTTTCTGAGGTATCTCTGCAATTCCTTGATTTTTATTTAGTTTACAAAAAAAGTTGATTGCAGAATGTGACTAAAAATAGGCATTTCTGAGAACACTTTAGTCAAAACATTGTGAGAAAGCTGCTACCCAGATAAATCAGTTACTTGTACTGACTTTCTCCTCTAAAACTTTCCCTGTCTCTTGCTGATTAAGGTCTGCTGTCTAAACCAAGACAAGCCTTGGTTTGCAATAACATACTGGGTAAGGCAGAATTAATCTCCCAACCTGGCATTGCAGGTGGATTTTCTTGTGAGTTTTTTTCCCTTAAAGATGGATTTCACATGAATAGAGCAGGTTTCTGGTCTTCAGCAGTGGTGCTTTGCTGACCTGCCAGTCTGGACAATAACTCACATATGGGAGACTCATAGAATGGCCCTGAAGGCTTCCTCCTTCCTTTGGAGGTTGGTCCCTCAAGTTTTCCATCCTGGAATCACTCTTGGGCTGCATCCCTCTTTTAGGGATTGGCATTCTTTATCTGCATGATGAAATACTCTCCAAGAGCTCATGTCATGAAGGTGTTTGAAAGGATAGGTAGAGGTAATAAAAATATAGACCATAATAGTATTAAGAATAAAGGAGGAGGGATGATTTCCTTGGTTTTCCTTTCCTAGCATCATGTTCTTCTGTCCCAGGATATTGTGATCAGTGTTAGAAACACAAGTTTCACTTGGATTTTTTTTGCTCTTTTGTATGTTTGGCTGAAAGGCTCAGGAGTGAAGAGTTTTATTCCCACAACACAGCACAAGGCTGGCAGCTCCACAGGCCTTTCCAGGTCACCCATCTCATGCAGGAAAAAAACTTGTGAAGATTAAACATCTCTAAGGTAAAAACCAAAGCAGTAATTTTTCACCATATTTCAGGAAATTGGTCCCTAAATAGATTAATTATGGAGATTAATAATTTTAGATTTAGAAGTTAAATTCAGTAAGCACTTGCAGTCAGAATGCTTAGTCTTTAGTTAAAATATGGAGGTATTTAGGATTTTAAAAAGATTAATTATCAGAGGAACAGTGGAGCTTTCACTATTTAATTAAGACCTTTTTGTTGTTTGTTTCTGTTAGCAGAAAATATAAATATCATTTTTTTGCTCAAATATTTATATATATGTATTTGTTTTCTTTTCTGGTCTGTCTTCAAATGAAGACAAATGGGTTTTGCCTGACTTTTCTCTGAAGGTGAGAGACTTGTTTTATTCCCATGGCTGTCTCCTGATCAGTTGTCTTTGGCTGAGAGGGCTCAGCACAGGGCCCAGCTCTCCCCTAGGGTTTTTTGCAGTGTAGCCACTGTTCATTGGGAATTGGATGATACCATCAAACTCCCTTCCAGGCCACCAGAAAGGATCTGTCAAGTCGTTTATGTGGCTGTGTCTCCTGTTTCAGTGGCTCCCAAGGAGGGGATGGCTCCATCAGTCTGGTCGATACCACAGTTCCCTGTAAGGAAATACAGCTGCAGAAAAGAGTCTCTATATGTTTACATTGTTTATTTTTCCCCTCTGTGACAGGAGCCATAGCTCATTAGCAGCCCTGAAGTCAATGAAATTAGAGCAAGTCCAGCATAACTAAATGGGGTTTTGTATCTAACGTTGTGACACTATAAAAGCTTTTACCCTTCAGAGCTCCTTCAAAGGTACCACTTCAACTGGCAAGCAGAGCTGTTGTGTTTCACAAGGCATCCTGTAGATTCAAGTGGCATATTAGAAAAATATAGTATATAAAAATTAATGTTAGGGATGCCTGAAATTTGACAAAAACGATATAGACTTTCTTAATGCCTTTTAAGAACTGAGGTCCAGGGATATATCTGATGTATTTTTGTAGCTTAAGGGTCAAGAGACGCATTGTTGTTTGAGGGATAAGAGTGATATGACTCAGTTTATTGCTGGATAGGTCTTGCCACCTCTCTTACTAATTCCTATTTAAGTTGGTTCTAGTCCAGAGAATGCTAAGATGTTCTTTTTGCAAAATCACTTTGGAACTCCACATTATACAGGGTTGTTGAAGTGAAAGAATATTGGGCAGTTCTAAACATGTTTTGCATTCTCTTTTCTTACAGTGATGAGGTAAAGTGTAATGAGTGCTCATCATTTGCATACTAGATTTATAATTAACTTTTTGGAGGTCACCATCTAAGCATAGTTAAATTACTGCTTCCATTGAGGGGGGTGTTGAAATTTTTGCTGCCTCTGCAACTTAAGTCATTGTTTCTGTATTCATTGTGCAGTGGCAAATAGAAAACTCAGACTAGAATGCTGCTGAGAGCTCTGCTAGAACTCCCACTTGACTTTCAAAAGAACAGCATCAGGACTCCACCTGACTTTGTATATGATTAAGAAATGCAGTGTTAATGCTAAAGGATAAACTGTTAGACAAAATTCATCGGTTGCAGTCAATTACATGCGTCAAAAATCTAAAAAAAGGCTCCCAAACAAAAAGTGTAATTTAGTGATGAACGATGCTCTCTATGCCCTGATAGAGCATAGTCTGTCACTAGCCTGGTTGCTTAGTGTGACTTCGTGCTCTGTTCTGAAAGATCCTTTGGACACAACGAGTAGTTCCAGTTTTCAGGATGACTACACAACCCTGAGGAGCAGCAGTTAATGGTAGTTTACATTTTAATCTCTCACTGTTGTGCAGGACATCGAGCATTTGTATTTCATGCCCTGCACACGCACACTGGGGTAGTAGCCTGGCTCAAAAATATCTGGATATTCCAAAAAAAAGTGACAAATCAGCCTGGGAGTAACCAGGCTTACAGTGGGACCCAGAACCGTGTACTCTGTTGAAGCAGAGTAAGGTATATTATCATTAAATATGTGTATAATAACTTAGGTTTTAGAGGAAAAGAATTAGTAAGTGAGCCCACGGTGTGCACGTAGACATCCCTTTAGTCAAGACACCTTCTGTGAATTAGCATAAGAATTATGTAGATAAGCTCTTTATCTGGCTTCTGTGTAGTTCTTTGAAGTCTTTAGAAGTTCTGGAATTAAGCTAAAGGAAACTGAATAAGCAAGAGGCATTTTGTTTGTACAAGAGATTAACTTTGCTTAAATATAGGTATGGCTTCACATCACTATCTAGTGACAATCGCTCTTCTGTGTGCCCATGTAAAATTAATTTTATATCCAAGATGAGTTTTATGATTCACAGTGTGTTGCTGTGAGTTGAATTCAAACACATTTTTTAATTTCTTAAGCAATAAGGGTATTGTCATGATAATTTTGGAATAGTGTTACTATTCGTGAGACTGTCAAGGACAAGAAAATAAGACAGATCACAGCAGCCAAACATTAGATGGACTTACAACTAGACTGGAGACAGGGAGGGAAGTCAGAGATACCAACCAAGAAAGGACTATAGGAACATAAATTTCACATCAAGAATAATTCCAAACAACTTTAAGTCCCCACAGGAAAGTGTTGCCACTGTTTCCATGCAAGAAGGAGTCCAATCTTTCAGTGGGTGGTGAGCAATTTTATTGTGTATCATTTCTTTGGTTTGCTTTGTCTTTTTATTATCAATATTATTTCTCAATGTTTTGCATTGTTTCATTTATTGAACTGCTCTTCTCTCAACCCACAAGATTTACTTTTGATTCTCCTCCCCGTTCCACCAGGGTTGGGGGGTTAGCAGGGGGTTATGTGGGATTTATTTGCCACTTGGGCTTAACCTACGACAAAGGGGTCACCCAGTGCTGGCTCTGAAGTGGCTTTGCCTTTGCTGCAGGCAAATGAGTCATCTCCACAGGTAGCAGGTAACTGCCCTGAAAAATCAAAAGCAAAACAAACTTAATTTAATATAATTCTGTTCTAGGAACACACATTTCCCACCGAACTAAATTTATCAAAACAGATCATCGAGGCTTTATAATTAACTTCCTAGGAAATAAGAATTAGCATATATTATATGAGCGCCGTGCGTTAATCAAATAATATTTAGTGCTGCACCCACCTATGCGTGGCCAGGAATTACCAAGTTAATGAAAGACGACACCACACGAAACTGTAGCTAATTAAGCAAGACACAAAAAAAATTCTGTAGATGTTTGACTGAATACGTTAGAATTAACTCATTATCATATTTACATGGTGGGTTTATTCCAGTATTTAAGTCTGGTAAACTAAGCTCTTTAAAGTTAACTTTCTGTCTGCTGTGCACGTACACACGCACTGGATTGCTCCGTTTTTCAACTTCTGTATTTTAAAGAAAAAAAGTTTCATTGCCTAAAGGGTTTCCACCCTAGGCAGCCTGAATTAACCCATGAGGTTGGTTTTTATCTCTTGCAGAAGAAAACTTCCAGGCAATAAGTGCTCCAGACCCATCAGGAGGCTGCCACAGGTTAGGTGGACTAAAACAAGGGCTCAAAGAAGTAACCATAGCTCAGGGACTGAAGTGTATCAGAAAATAATTGGCTACACTTAGAAATCTCTTTAGCAAAAATTCAGCAATTTCATGTATTTTTGATTCCATACTTAGCTTTTCCCACTTATTTTTACATGGACGTGTGCACTTAAAATTAATTCAGGGATGACAATGACAATTCTTCTTTGCAGAGGAATGAACAATGAGAGTATAAAGATCCAAACCATTTTTGCATCATCTTTCAAGAGACCAAAAGGGGTTGTCTTAGAGGTATGTAAAAGAAAAAGTGCATACAATATCTCTTTAATAACAGAGATAGGTTGAAAAGTGTTTTGTAGACATTAAATATGAGGTCACCCAAATTTGTACCTCTCACAAGCAATTTGTTCTCAGTCTTCAGACTGAGTTGCACTGCACACTCCACCATTATAGCAGATATAATGTCTGACCCTGGATTAGCTCTTTTTTTCTGTGATGCTTTAAGTAGGCATTAAGAGAATCATGTGAAAATATCAACAAGATGTTTGTTTGTTTTAAGGTAGTGACAAGCTGCTATAACTCCATTCTAGAAAGGAAAAGTAAAATTATATAGATCATCTGTGATTGTAAAACACAAACACATGCAACGGAAGAGAAATTTAGGTAAGAAACTAGCACTGCTTGTGTCCTTAATTTATTTCCATGATTTTCTGTATCAGAATGTGGAATGCTCTGGCTGAGTTTAATTAAACCTGTAAACTCAAGGCTGTTTGCTTCTTTTTACAAAAAAATATTGTTGGTTACAGAACATATGTTGTTTACCTAGAATGCAAGCTCTTGCTGTTCAGATGTAGTTGAGTTTCCTTTGCATACACTTTGAGCTTCTGAGGGGGCAGTTGGATGCTTTTTGTTCTTTTTTTTCCCCACTGGAATGTCTTTGGGAAGTGAAACCTTTCAGCTGAAAAGCACCTTTACTGTTAATCCCAAGAGGGTGAAAGAGTTGAGATTCATGGCTAGTGCTGTCCTGTGGATGTCAGCCAGAGCTAATGGTGGGAATGCCACCAAATGCCACCACGTCACCAACCATCTGCATAACCGGGGTTGCAGTTAAGATCTGAAATTCAAGAATTCAGATTCACCTCTGTCACATGTACTGTTTCCTGTGGATTCACAAAGGCTATTCCTTCTGTATTTGATTTGAAATCTAGTCTGTATTTTTTATGTCTGCTTCTCCGTTCTCTGTCAGCACACAGAGAGGTACCAGTGACTTTCTTTATAGTGTCTTTGTTCAGAACTTTACTAAGAAATGAAATCAGACTTTTTTCCCCTGTATACATTTTTCTAGTGCTTTTGGAGGGATAAAGCAAAGGCCTTTCAAAGCAGGTTGGCTTCATTCCAGCATCAGACAATGCATTTGATTATGAGGCCCAGAGATCAATGGAGATTGTTGAAACCACCCTCAGCTTCAAACAATGCGTGGCTGAGATGTGCAGAGTGGTTTGATCTGCATCTTTATCTATAGACTGTCTTGGGGAGGTTTTTTTTCCAGTAGAACATTAGAGGAAATTTTCCAAAACTTTACTTTTCCTAGTTCTTAATAGAATTAACACCCTATTTTGTAGTTCACATTTAACCTCTGTTTCTAAACTCTGATTTTTCCTGTTCCACAGGAACTAATAGAGTGTCTCAGTTTTATAAAGACACAGCAGGAATGAGCAGTGATGATCAGTTCCTAAAATCACAAATGTTGAAGGTGTCAGACCAGTGAACACTGATTATTTTTTTATTTTCCTCAGTAAGGGTCAGAGTTTTTCCATCTGTTGCCATTCTCTTGATTTTTTTTTCTCATGACTTGAATGGGAGTGGTGTGATACTTCCAAGACCCTGCTTTCTGCAGACACTTGATTAAGAAACTCTGCTCTTACATTTTTTACACAAAAGAAGTAATGAGAAAGGAAGTGTATTTATCTTGCTACTGCAGTTTACCTCACCATTGTACTACCAAGAATGTATATAGTGTATAATATTTTGATTTTTGAATATCACTTCTTGCATATTTCCATTCTTTTTTAGTGAACCTGAGGCAAGGTGATGAAATAGAAAATACATCTGAAGAAGAAAGTGGTCAGACAGACTGAAAGGTAAATCAGTGACACAAATTGCTATTTCCACGAGCTGTTAGATAAGGCAGAACCAAGAAAGCAGGTAATAAATGGAGACCAAAATGGAAAAACAGGAGGTTATTGACATATGATCTAAATTAAAATGTCTTGTGTTACTGAAAACAGTTTTCCATTTTTTAAGCGTTCAGGTTTTGCCACTTTCAAAAATAAATAACAATTGCCTACTGTCTTCAAAATAATTCAACACTTCAGTGTCTGTATGTTATTATTCAACATTCTGTCTTTTGTAAACAGATCAGAATAGAACCAATTTTGTGCTTTCAAGATCTGTATTTCTAATTCTGTTCTTCATGAGTCACAATACTATTTGTTACCATCTTTTTTTTTTTAATTAAACTTGGAGAGTTTTGTGTGTAGTGGCAGCAGCAAAAGGACTGAAGAATGTTAAAATACTTATACATGTTAAAGTGTTACTAGATAAGGCCCTATCACACCTTATATCCACAGCACACGGCTCTGTCCTCATGAGATTTAGCACAATGACTCTCAGACTTCACTATGTATGCTTTGGATACAATCTCTGAAGATTAATAAAACTCATTGAAATATTTACCTTAATTGCACTTCAGCCTCTTTCTTTTAATCATGTTTAATAGTTCTAAGAGCAAGTGCTGCTTCCCACTAGTGGTTTTCTCATTAGCACACTCTTGGAAATAAAACTGGGAGACGAAGGTTAGCCACTAAAGCAGCCGAGGATTTAAGGTAATGTTCCCAGGGTTTTGCCATAGGACATTCACATAACCCTGCTAATAAAAGCTGTGTCAGAGAATCACTTGGCAGAGTTCTGCAGGTTGTACAGTCTAACATCCCTGCTCAGAGCAGGAGCAACTGGGCCATGCTCCTGGACATTGTCCAGCTGGATTTTGAATACCTTTTAGGAGACTCCATGACCTCTTTGTGCAACTTGCTCTGCTGTGTGACCACTCTCATCTTAAAGAAGTTGGTTTGGGTTTTTTTCTTCTTATGTTTAAATAGAATGTTTTGTATTTTGCTTTCTTGTGTTAGAGAAGCTCCTTGTATGAGAGAAGTTTCAAGCACCTAATCATCTTGGGTGCATTCATGTCCAGCAGGTCAGGGAGGGGATCCTGCCCCTCTGCCCAGCCCTGGCAGGCACATCTGCAGTGCTGGGTCCTGTTCTGGCTCCTCAGCACAGCAGGGACATGGAGCTCCTGGGGTGGGTCCACCAGAGGCTGTGGAGATGCTGAAAGGACTGGAGCATCTCTGGGAGCTGCAAAGGCTGAGGGAGCTGAGACTGTTCAGCCTCCAGAGGGGACACTGAGAGGGGACCTGCCCATGTGTGTCAGAGCCTGCAGAGAGGGGGCAGAGCATGAACCAGGCTCTGCTCAGGGGGTCCAGTAATGGCACAGGAGGAATGGGCAGGAACTGATGCCCTGCACGTCCACCTGCACATCCCTGTGCAGAGACTGAGCAAGGGAACAGAGACCAAAGATATGGAATTTCCTCTTTGGAGATATTCCAGACCCATCTGGACACAACCCTGTGCCACGTGCTCTGGGATGACCCTGCTTGGGCAGGGAGGTTGGACCAGATGACCCACTGTGGTCCCTTCCAACCTGACCCACTCTGTGATTTTGTGATCTTCACGGTCCTGTTGCTTCATGATATTGAGGAGAGTAAATTTATTTTTCTCTTTGAAAAGCACTAGTGTAATATACTATCCTGGTACTTATGACCATGTCTTTCTTACAGCTATGTGAATAATTTTATTCTCACAGAAAGAAGGATTTACCCACCCCTTTTCCCTACCCCTGATGCTCAAAGCTTCTCCTGTCAATGGTATTTTGCATTCTGTGGCAATCATATCACATTTTCTTGTGGACTTGGGAGATGTGCAGAAAGAGAAGGGAAGTGATCAGCAGGAAAGGAAATTAGGACCTGGATTCGATTCAGTTGTCTTGCAGGTGATGTTATAAACAAATGCAGAATTTAAAGGAGGATTACAATGTTTTTATTTATTCCATTCTGCTTGTTCAATATCAATAGCTTCATTCCAGAGAGAATAAACACAGCAGACAGATCAGGATTAGACCAAGATCAACATTCAGGACACCAGCAATATCCTCTTGTGTTAACTCCAAGCATCCACTTTCCTCTGGTGCCATAAAACTAATGAATCTTCAACTTTTTTTAGTGTCTGCAAGTGGAGTCAGTAGTGTCATTGAGAGATAGGAATGAACAGCACAGGAAGGTTACATCTGATTAATGTTTATATGTGTGTGTATATAAGGGTATGTATACATATATATGTATATATATGGGGAGTCTCTATCATTTTCCATGAAAACTTAAAAGTTTCTTTAGTGCAAACTCGAGATTCCTCTATTAACTGTCCATGTACATACAAAGAAGTGACTCTTAGGTGCACTGAGTAGTTTCCTGATGTTATTCTTCATACTGGTAAAATTTTGCTCTTGAATGTAAATTTTGACTCTTGTCTCACTTATCAGCCAATATCTCTGATTTCAGCCTGTAACTCTCAAGCAACTTAAGTCACCAGGGAATTTTGTAGAAGTCGTAGTGCTTCAGAAAGGTAAACTTCAGGCCAGGCTCATCTCTTGTTCTCAAATCCTCCCAGCATTAAAATTGATGAAGAGAAGATTTATCAGGACGAGAAGTATTCAACTGTAACACCCAGGAATTCAGAGCTCCAGGTATGTCCTCGTTTGTCACTGTCTTTAGTCATTTGTCATTTATGAGCATTCCAGCTTTATGCAGCAACAGTTCAAGTTCTGTTTAGAAATAGCTCATGTTGTACCTTTGTAGGATTTTAAAATCTCTGAAAGGGTGAATTTATTTAAGACAGAACCTTAATGAAGCTCTTTACAGCCTCAAACTTACACTTAAATTTGTGCAGGCCAAACCATGCTTTGTATACCATCTTCATTCCTTCTTTCAGCTGAGTGCATTTTTTCCTAAGCAGGGAAGCCAAATGTAATCCTCATTATTATTTTTTTTTCCCAGAGAACAAAGTACTTGAAAATAACTTGAATTGTCAGCTGCAGTCTTGTAAATTTTAATAGTACTTTATATTAGGGTTAATCAGCTGATAAGAATCAATGCAGTTGATCATCTGATTAGTTGAACTAAATTGTAATTAGTTGCTAATGAAGATCATTTGTAAGCATATGGAATACATGTAATTTTTAAGTTTGATTTCTAAAGCTTGACAGTGTTCTGTTCTACTAATTTCTATTTTTCTACTGATACATTTGAAGGCTGTATTTTCTTCTTGCTCTTGAGACAGTAGAAAACAAAGGTGTCTGGGTTGCTTCTTAAGAAGGTTGGAAAATGGTTGTGAACATTTAAAGATCTGTTTGAAATTTGATTTGGACAGAAAATCACCTGGACCAACTGGGCTCCAAAGGTGGCGAGCAGGAGTGCAAACTCTAGCTGCTTGTCTCTAGTGTTCCTGAGGAATTGATCCAGGGAGCAGTATTTTAGTCCTTAATATTATTGAGTCCAGCAGAAACCATGGAAAGGGATGAAGAGGAGGCTGGTTGGGCTTGCTCAGACTTAGGAGAAGCCAAAGAGGACATCCATAACTGCATAATATAGGTATTTTACTCTTTTGTAATACCCAGTTCAAAAGAAGGAACAGAGCTTTTTAAACAGAGAACTGTAATAATTTTGGGGCAACTTGGTGTCTTTTAGAAGGAAAAATAACAACCCACATGAAAAAAAAATGATAGAACCAAATCAAGCCTGAAGAGACAAAACACTCAAATGCCATTAAAATTCAATGCACTCTGATTTCACTCACACAAACAAGGTTTCCTGGTCTTGAAATTAAAGGTAATTAACATTTGTTTGCTTGTTTGTTTTCAATTTAAAATAATGATGCAGAGTTAATTCTCTGCTGTCTAATATCTCAGTCTTACACACAAACCCACAAAAAATCTCATTTGCACCAAGATTGTCTGGTAATGATTTTGATCAGAGAATTACATTATGGTTTCATTACCTCCAGCAAAAACTTTTGGTTCTTGTGCTAACACCAGTTATTTTGTTTCAATAAGGGCATGGGTGGCTCTATGTTTTTTAGGGCTCTTTCTCAGTGGGAAAACAAGATATTGAGTAGTTCTGTCAGCACAGTTACTGCACTACAAAGTTATTGTTAAGCATAGTTCTGTGCTTCCAATGACTTCAAATTGCTTGAAAAAATATGTAATTACAGAGGACTCAACCCCTCTTTAGTGCGGGTTGGCTACTACTCTGTCAATAAGGCAATAATAATAATCACTTGAAAAAGTAGCAAAGCAATTTCGATATCATGATAAATGTTTTGGATAAATTGCTATCTTGTGCACTGACCTTGGTGAGTGCCTTCATGGGAGGGTTGGATGATTATATCAACTTGTCAAACAAAACAACAGCTTATGAACTTAAAAATTAAATTGCTTCAGCATAATTTTTTAAAAAATAAGGGGGAAAAAAAGACAATAAATGCAAGTAACTGTTCAGGTCATGTCTTTATTAATAGCATGTCATTAAGCAAAATAGAAACATGAACTGTGCTGTATTTAGAGATTAAGTGGGAGCAGAACCTCATTAGCTCTAACAGGAAATCTCAGTCAGATCATAGGAGGGCTGGGAGCACTCCATGGGTCCATCTGCAGAGTCCATCCTGATTAAAGGGTCACACAGGGAAACAAGGCACTCTAAACACTACAATATAGGGGTTGGCTCAGTCTTGTAGAGGGACTACAAGAACCCACTTGCCTGTCTGATGTGAAAATGACTAATGTTATAAAGGTTAGAAGAAAGGATTTGTCCAGGATGACCCCAAATTGCTCAAGGGAACAACCTCTGTGTGAAACCACCTTAGTGGCCTCTTGGTAATGGACAAGTTTCCTCATCTTCACCACCAACACAAAAAAAGCAACCAAAACCAAACACACAAATCCAACCAAACAAAAATGATAAATTACTTATTTTTAGGGGGAAAGACTTGGGTTGCAGACAAGGTTAGTGATATCTGGACACTACTCACTGCATATGCAGAAAGTATTAAATTCAGTGCTGAAATTTGTTTCCCCCCCCAGTAGCAGAAAGATTGCTGAAGCAAATTAGGAGCCATTGAGGACGCTGTCAATTTACTGACATTTTTTTCTCACCTCAATTGTGTGAAATTATTCTTCTGTAGCTTTGTAGCCCTGTAAATGTGGTGTTACTGTTGCTTGCAAAAGCAAATAATCTTTGTGCTAAGACAACAACATAGGTCTTGGGACCTGTCAGGTTTTGTCTGGAGTTGGTTTGGCTTGTGTGTGCTCTGGCTTTGCTTATTTAGCTGCAACAACAATTGTCTGGCACACAGGAGCTACTATCTTTTATTTTTTTCTTTTTGGCTTTAGTACAATTGTCTAATTGGTGTGTGTATGTCTAAATATACATATATACATGCTCATAAATTGTTAGGTACGTTTCTGTAACTGGTACATGGAAAAAGTAAGTAATTTTTCTGTGCAGAAACCACCTATGACCCTGGAACAAAAGTGCAGCATAGAAGAGTATGGGCAAGGGATAACAACAGGGGCTTGAATCTACAGGCATAGGATGATATCAAAGGCTTGAGAACTACAAATATCTCACCAGTGGATGATTGTTGTTAAAGGAAACAAGGCTGGGTAAAACCAGGTATAGGGGTAGGTAACAAAAGGAAGAAAGAACAGAGGTCTAACACGCTTGAAAAGACACCACGTATGTTCTAGGACCTTTGAATGCAACATGTTAAATATTTCTCAGCTGAAACACAAAACTGCTTAATCTCTCTCTGAGTGGCATATTTTACCTCAGCTCTGTCTGAACTGCACATTGTCCTACGTATAAATAAAGTCATTAGATTGTCCACAGAGCCTTCCAGACATGTCTATAATCAGCAGTGTTATAATCCCCACACTTTCTGTATTGGGAGTTTGATCTATACAAACACGAATACAATAGTAGAGGGATTTTAAAAGTCAAATAAATGTCACTGGAGTGCAGTAGTAAATGTGTCCGAGGAACGTGCTACCTTAATTGAAAATTCAAATTACTGAGCATTGCTCCTTTTCAATAAAACATTCAGTGGTGTTGAATGAAAAAATCAATAGCTGCTTTATAGTGCATTTTTCTTAAGCAGTAGGCAAGGACTCAATTCCCCTTCAAAGGATTTTTATGCTACCTTTAGTATTTACTTCTCTTCCCCTTTTTCTCTCTCTCCACAGAGCAGTCTTCAGTTTCTTTTGTAAACCAAAAAACAGTTCACTGGCAAAAACCAGAACATGTGGTATTCAAATTTGGTAGTCATTATTGTGTTTTTTAAGGTTATTATTATAAAGTCAGGTGCCTGGATGCTTCTTTTTTTCCCTGAGTGAACACTTAATTTAGACTGTGTCTGCTGAGATTTCAGGAGATAGTCTAGTTCACATTGGGATAGGATAGGATTTAATTTTAAAGCAGGAGCTTTAACATTCTTGTAGGATAATTTGATATTTGTCCTTGATATTCAGAAAAAAAAAATAGAAAAAAAATTTAGAAGCTCAACTGGAAATGGTAAAAGTGTGCTGGAGATTTGTGGGTTGAAAGGAAATTGTAAATACCTGTTAAAGCAGAGACCTTTGTGGAATGTGATGTTCTTGGAGAAGATTCTCCACAATGCTTGATAAACAAGAGTGCCCCTGTTACTTTTGATCTCTGAGCTGTTCAGTCCTCCATGTGGGTAGGCTCTAGGGACAATTCTTTGTGCCCCTTTGTCCTTTCTGTTCTCACTGGGTTTTGTAGAAGGAATCACAGGAACTACATCAGTGGTGAGCTACACACAGAGCAGAACTGGGACGTGTTACCTGCTCTTCTCACACCTCCTTTCCCTGTACACCTGAGAGTCAGTGAGGCTTTAGAGCAGTGAAACCTGCAGGTTTGAGGGTTTGTGGAAGAAGGACGTATCACACTTCTCTGTTATTCCTGCCCCAGCTCAGTTCTAGCAAGTGCTCTCATTTCCCAGTGTGGGAACTACTGGGATAATCTGTGTCATAATGATGAGAAACATTTTCAGATTTGCTGTATAACTTGTGGCAAGGAAAGCTATTGTGTTACAGACTGCTGGGTACACAGGCCGGTGGGAGTTTTGAGTCAAAATTATATTAATCTTTGAGGATAGGTATGTAAGAGGTCATTAAATTCCAGCATATGAATCACAACTATTGATTATAGGTGGTACTTGAATGCATAGTGTCACTACATGTGCTATAGACTGAAGTTTTGTGTGTATTCCACATTCTCACAGCTTTGAGAATTAATTCTAAGCATTCCTTGTTTTCCAAAAGAGGAGAGAGCAATGCCACTAAGTGTTATTTAGAGTATAAGCTCCCAGGGCAATGTGCCTTGCTAAAAGACTGGGAATGAGCTTTAATTTAAGTTTGCAGATCAAAATAATTCCTTGGAACGTAGATGAAAATTGTGTGTGCCAATATAGACTCATTCGCTGAAATGGAACTTGTCCTTTTGTAGCGTTTCCCTGATGTGACTTAGCAACAAGGATCATTAGGCTCTGAGCTGAAAATGAGAAGGAGAAAAGAGCCAGTTCAAAGTGTGCATTGCAGCAGGGAAACCACTGCTGATGCATGTGCTGAAGTGCCATTGCCTTTCCCAGAGATAAAGATTGCTCCTTCATCTCAGCCTTGTTCTTGCCCCCAGTGCTATAAGCCGCCTTCTTTTTATCTTTTTATTTTTCATTTTTGTTTTAGTCTACATTATTTTGTGTTCTGTTTTTTTGTGGTCAAATGAGCAGGTGCTTGTTAAGAACCATCTAAAGGCTTAGAAACCCAGAATTCCAAGATGCTGTAAGGATGGGGTGTGTGGAGTGATGCTGAAATTCTCCGTGTACAGTAAATCGTGAAGAACCGACAACTGGTCCCCCAGAGGCACAATCTGATCCGTATTTGTGGTAACAGCTGTAAGTTCTGGAAGCTTTTTCAGTATCTTATACAGTTTGTTTTCAACCAGCTGAAAATGCGAGCTTGATTTTTGACTCATCAGTGAAGTCAAAGAGTGATGAAAGAACTGAGAGTGTTATTTTGTTCGCTGCAGAGTCACTGTCCTTAAGTGACTTCTGACTTTTTCAGTCAGCATTTCATGCCTTTCTACTGAGCATATCCATGAGTGATAAGCAGAGTTCAAAGCAAGTTCAGTCTGCCCCTCTCCATCCTCTCTTGCCTGGCCTTTACACCAGAACCTGCTTTCAGCATGGTGAGCATTGGCCAGGGATGTCCTGGCTCTTTGGACACCTCTATGTTGTGATACCTTTCTGGTTCATGTTTCAGAATCACAACAAATTCCTGTTACTGCCCTTTCCTGCAGCCTTGGAGAGTGTCCTCATGTGTGATCATCCTGTGTTCAGGGTTCTGTTTATAGCAAAGGACACCACAATCTGCAACATCCTGCAGTTCTAGTCCATCTCCCAATATTTAATGATTTGGATGCTGATTTTTTTTTTAATTTTTATTTTTTCCCCAGGAAAAATCTATTTTCTTTCATAAAAATAATAATAATAAAAAGAAATGAATGAAGAAAGTAATCTACCAGCAATTGCAATGGGCCAGAAGAGATAAGCCCCTGGAAAAAAAAAACCACATAAAAGGAAAAAATACACAATAAATGATTGGTAACAGTGAGAGAAGGTAATAGTGAAAGATGGATGAAATCCCAGTTTAATTCTGAGCAGGTCTTGATAACAAAAGATGGTGTCTAGAGGGCTAAATAATTATTTGGTCATCTTTGAACTTGGCTTAACCTTGAAGAATTTAATTGAAGTCAGTGACTTTGTAAATAATTTTAGTCAAAGTATCTTCAGTCCTTTTCAAATATAAGTCAGAGACATATTGCAAAAGGTGCAAAAACAGTAGTAATGCCAACCCTTCTTATTGAAGGATTTTGTAAGTTCTGAGTAGTAGTAAAAGAATGCAAAAGATTGAAATGTAATTGGTTTTACTTTTAAGGCAAAAGAGCAAGAAATGTTACCATTTCTTACTTTTTTTCCTAAGCTTCTAAACCCAAGCTTTATATATTTTTAGTCTCCAGAGCTATAGGTTTTCACTGTTTGTGATGTTTGTATCAAACAGGATAACTGAGAAATGTTAAAAAAAAATCAAATTGCTTAGAACATGTTTCCCCAGAGTGACATAAACGCTGGCATTTGAATGCTGTGTTCTCCTACCTTACCCTGAGCAGCAAAATGAATGGCTATTGCTAATACATAATCTTATTCTTAAGCAATGCTGAGCAGCTTCCTCAAAATTAATTTCAGACAAGACAAATGATCTGGAGGAGCCAAGCCAATCCCCCCGTGACCTCCCCTGGAGGCTTTTCCAAACTGCCACTGCTACTGCTTGTAAAGCAAGTCATGGGATCTGTCAGGGAGCGAGCCAAGCAGCCGAGGCACAGAGCCAGATCCCAAGGCTGGAGGCGTTCCAGGCTCTGCTGTCTCTCTCAGATGTTTACTGATAGTGCTCCATGTGTGGGTAGAAGGCTCCAGGAAAGAATTCCTGCCATAGCAAAGATAGCCAAGGAGGATGTTTTAGAATATCGCCTTGTGTCAGCTGCCTTTCAACTCCCTTGTTCCTGGGAAGTGCTCTCAGAGCTCACTGAAGCACAGGGACAAGGTAAAAGCCCAAAGTGAGTATTTCCAGGCATGGATTCCAAGGGAAGTGTAAACTCAGCAGCTGAGATATGACTAAATTGCTTGGCTATATTGTGGTACTTCTGTCTTATGGAACAGACTGATATCTCTTTATATCCTGATTTTCTATTCTGTAATAAATATGGATAGAAAGGGAGCCTGACTGGTTTCGTGATAACCATTCCAGAGGTTCTTTGTTCCCATCCTACAAATCCCACAATATGAGCAACAGAGAAAAGGGAACAATACTCTATACCATATAAACATTTCACAGTAATTTCAAACACCAAGATGTTTCTTTTCCCTTTTAAATAATTACTTCTCCCCTGTTCAAGCATATGAGGCATTACAGCTGATTTTAGAACCTGCACTTGGCTTTGTTCAGCCTGATTTCAACCCCACCAGAACCAAATGTGCTAAACTGCATTAAGCATTAACACGAGAGGGTGGCCCAGCAGACCACATGCAGCTTTTAATTAGACACAGGCAGTTCTGGGTGAGCTCCTTGGCTTACACAGAGTTAAATGAGAGCAGAGTTTGACCTTCTGACTACAGAGTGCTAAATGCTGGAGCACTCAAGACATTGTAATACAAGACACAGTGCTAACCTTCCCGTGGAATACAGGCCATTGTGGCTGTTGCCAACTGGATCAAATGAACATTTGGAAAGGTGTGTTAAATAGTAGCCAGATCCCATTCTCTTAATTATGCAGCTTTCACCGGCGTGCTGCACTAAATCATCCTTGCCCAGGGGTAGTATAATTACTGCTGAATAGCCTACTGCTGAATAACTTAATATACTAGAGGCAATAATTATTCCCAGAATGTGTCTGTTCCACTTTGCCTGTTTACTTGTGTTCTTCAGAAAAATTATCCCATGACTTAAATACTCTTTAGGGCAGTTCTGGTCCTTGCCTTGAATATTTTGGTCACAAGCTCAGCCCTTTGAGAGTAAGTTAAAAGACTTCTTTAGGAGAATGAAATGGTAATGGAATAAATATCTTCAGTAGCTCTATAGAACATATTTTTAATTCTGTCATGGTCATGATATTCATTTTAATTTAATCTCTACTGCCAACCCATTGCTTCTGAATTGCTCAAGATTTTTTCTTCCTGCTTTGAAAGAAAAGAAAGCTAAACTTACAAACCCCAGTAACCAAAGGTCACTTTTATTTTGAATATTTTAATAGCCCATTATGATTTACATTTGCATCTGGAGAATTGTCATCAGATCCAATTCTAGATGCAGCCCCACTTCTTTCAGGCACACGGTCCTGCTCTTGCTTTGTGCCTGGTGTGAGTGGGAGCAGCTCGTTGCTCTTATCCCCCTCTCTCCACTGAACTGCTTTTATGACATTTGTGTTGAATACTGTGGTTATTCTGGTGATCCTGACTTTTCCCTGGCGTGTCTGAAGGGTTTGCTAAAAGCTCATCCCCCAAATGCTGTTGCTGTGACAGGAGAATTCCCTCCAGATAAGGAGCCGTGTTAGCACTACAGAGTGGGACTCACTTTAACCCTCTGATGGTTTTGGTAACTGAATATGTTTCAAAACTCTCACTTACTACTTAATATAGTTTTAATTATTTAAGACCTGCATGGCAGTGAAGTGATTTTAAAAATTTTACCTACTTTTCATTCAGTTTTGAGTTATAAATGTGTAGTATAGATCTATCAGTTTGTATTTGCCTGACAGCCTGGCCTCAGCATGGTACGCCTTTTATCTTGAGGTATAAGGCTGATTTGACAATTAAATTTGATTTTGTTCATTACTGTCTGGCTTTAAGGTGAGGGAGATACTCAGCAGAAAGGAAACTCTGGGAACAAAGAGTTAAGTCTGCACTAAACTGAAGAGGACTCCCGTGACCTCAGCACTGTGTATTTGCCCAGGGTGCAAAGCTCCTTGTACATGATCCCAGACTGCATTTCTGAGAGTGTTGAAATGTTGCAGCAAACAGTTAAACTCCTGAGAATAAGTGGGGAATGGATTATATTACTTCAGCAGACACTCATTCGAAACCATATTTGCTTATAACCTTATCTGAATAAAGGCTGCCCTGGTTCTGAAATCTATAATGTTATTTCATTACCCTCACATTCAAACACGCATACAAATCTGACAGGCAGGAAATTCATTGGCTGAAAGCAACTTGCACTTCAGCAGCTGTAGCTATTTTGGTTTATTGTCTTGGAGGCTGTGTCAACGAGCCTCCCTATTCAAGTGTTCAGTATTCAAGTGCTGAAGTTTTTGATTGGGAGCAGACTAATATTAATCTTCAGTTATCAAAAAGTCTAATTCATCATCTATTTCCCAAGTCCCCAATAAAAAGGGCTTTTTTTTTTTTATGTCTGAGAAAAATTCATTTTTATTTGCTGAAGTAAGATTTTATTTAAACAAAATTACCACCCCCAGAACAGGATATGAAACTAAAGAACTTAAGTGTCTGATGTTATGGCATGTGAAATCAAAAGCATTCTCTGTACCTTAGAGACAAGACCTACCAGATGAAAATCAAGTAAACTAATTAGTGTTGAGCAAAGAACATTTTATATATTATGGCTCTCTGGGCTAATTTCACCCCTTTCCAAATACTCATTATATAAAACTCCTTAAATCAGTAGGACATAAGGCACTGCACTGAGAGCAAGGTCAATGAAACCAGACTCTTTTGGGATACAATGAGTGGAGACAGAATTCTCCAAGGGATCTTCTTAATGTATGTCAGGAGCACCACAGATCACAGACTACTGATTTGGGATTTGCAGTTCTATTTTTGTTTAACCCCAACTCCTGTTTTCATATTTTCTTGAACATTTTTAAACTGAATATGGGGGTTGATAGGAAGTTCTCATTATCAAACTGCCTCTTCATGAGAAAAAGGTAAAGGTGAACACATGGAAAAAAAAATCAGGAATATCTTGCTATTTGGTTAAAAACCTGAAATCGATGAGCGGCCGTGTAATAGGACCTATTCCTTATTTTATGGAGGCACATTTTTAATGTATATCTTTATTGCAGAGTTCCTTCAGTAGGCTGTGTGAACATACAGAAGGAAAGGATCCAGTAGAGTCCTGAAACTCTGTTCTAAAGCAAATGTTCATCTACATTTATCCATTGCCAAGTGCATACCTGCAAAAGTTATGCTTTGGAAAGAGTCCGAGAGCAGTCCTGGCAGAGGTTCTTCAAGCCCAGGTGAGACTTTCTTAATTTATTTAGAAATACTTGTTTTCATTCACATTTAGAAATGACTGTAATGGAAGCCCCACTTAGCAAAACTGTTTCTCATGTGTTGAAGTGCTAAATGCGTTTTGCTGAAGTTCTATGGTCATTTTTATTCTTATTTGGCATGTTCTGCAGCAGATCTCTGTGGGGAAAGATCAGGGGAAAAGAGCACCAACGATCAAATAAATGGAACAGAGAAAAGACAGAGAAAATACAGGGAAATCTGGTTTCTTCTAAAAAGTAAGTACACTTTTCCAGACTTGAGAGTTCTTGAACTGCCATGAAACTAAATCCAGTTAGGAGGGTTAGCAATTATTTTGAAAACTCAGCAGCTTTGATGCTGAGACAAATGGACACATCACAAATTGTCCAGAGAGCATCTTAAACTGTGTCATCCACTGCAAGGAGAAATATGTTCTTATAGTACTGGTAGGAGACTTGGGAACAGTTTGTGGAATGGGGCAGCAGGAGCTGCTGGGGCTGCAAAGAGTTACTGGTTACTCATAATGGGTTATTTCTATTTAGCAAAGTCTGTGGCTCGGAGTGGAGTCAGATATTAACATATCTAAGTCATCTGGGATTGCCCTCTGAGATACACAAGAGACATCATGAAATCCTGCAGGAAAGCCAAGGCATGGGCAAGCCTTATTTTGAATAAAACAAGAATTGAGAGGTGTAGGGATATAATAGGAAAAGCAGACTTGTATGATTTATAAATAAATATATCTGCTAGAAATGCTACTCACTAGATAGCTCATTTAAAATAGTTACAAAAGCTTTGCTTTTGTTTTAGGTGCTGTTTGTCAAAAAGATTTCAGTTAAGAAAACTGAATAAAGAAAAAACACAAAAACACCCCAAACAACAACAAAAATCCTCTAAAAGATAAGTAGCTTAAAACAGAAACCTAAACCTTAGGTAATCTTGCATATTTTCTCTTGAAATCATATAAAAATTCTCAATGGCTGTGCGTTTTGGATGCATAAATGTTCATTGAGTCTAAAAGTTAACATCATGCAAAACCAGGCAAGAAAACATAAATTAATAACTCATCTTAATACAGTTTATCCATTAGATTTCAGAGATGTACTGGACCCATCCAAATCTAATAACTTTGTAGAATCATTTTTATTTCTTCAGGTTTTTTTCTTATATGAAAAGCACGACTTGTCCATACTGAGCATGAGAAACAAATCTCTTTTATTGTACATAGCACAAACTGGTAATCTGGAAGAAACAAACATCTCTATATATAAATTTCTGATTTATGTCTGAGGACAAAACTGAACAAAGGATTTGATTTAGCAGGGTTTTGTCAGGCTGCCTTCAGTCACAAAGGCACGTGTGCTCCTATGGTCTAGTCTGTCTCTAATGATTTTTGATGTGCTTATCCTTAGGAAGCTATTTTTCTGTGAACTGCTAAAAGATTTTTATACCCTGAAGTACCTCTACTTTCTTCATTCATAACTAAATTGGAACACTCAATTTTGAAATAATAGTTAGTGTGATTTATTATTTACCAAGGCAGCAATGAAGAAATGTATTTGAAAAGAAGCCAGTAGCAAATTACAATCGATTTGCACAATATAACAAATAAAATGTTTTACGGAGGCAGACTTGCTGTTTGAAATGATATGTGATCCATAATAATATTTCCAAGATGTCTGCTTCTTTATTACTGTCAACAATTCATTAATCATCCTCCTACCAAAAAGGCACCTCACCCTTCCCCCCCTTTCAGACATCTAAGAAAGTGCTGATTGTGGTTCTGCAGTTCCTCCTCTTGTTTTACAAAATGCTGTTGTTTAAGTAAAATATGCAGAGAGAACTTCTAGCTGTGCCTTGAGGTGCCCTTGGAGCAAAGGCAGGAGAAATGTCTTCTGCTGTGATGGACCCATAACAGTGATGATGGAGCTGGACTGCAGTTACCTGATGTGTTGAATGGCAGCTGTCAACAAATACAGAAACTGGAGTGACCACATGCCCAACTCATTAAATCCCTCCTAAAATAATATGTGTAGACAGGGATTCTGCCAGCTGTAAGTTCACTAGAAGCAGACCTTCATGGTCGTTTTCCAATAAGGTAAAATACTGCATTTTTATAACAAACAAACAAAATCTGGTTCAAATCAGTCAGTGGCTGATTTGGATTGGAAGGGACCTGAAAGATCACTGAGTTCCAACCACCCAGCCATGGGCAGGGACACCTGCCATTGTCCCAGGTTGCTCCAAGCCCTGTCCAACCTGGCCTTGGACACTTCCAGGCATGGGGCAGCCACTAATTTGTGCTGTTTGTAACTATTTGGGATTCATCCCCAGGGCTGATTTTACCTGTGACACAACTCCTGTGCTCTGTGCAGTTGTGTCACTTGGGAAAGGACATGTCTTTTCCGTTGAGTTAATCCATGCTATTTTTTCCAGCAATACTGTTTAGCCATAATATCTTCCTTTTCCCATGTTTCAGTGTATTCTTCCACGGTTGTTGGTGTATTGCTGAGGAAGAAAAGGTAGCAGAGGCCCAAGATGCCTGAGCTAAAGAAAGTGTTCTAGTCCAGTGCTGAAATGTGCCTCAACGAGACAGACTGTAGAATAAGAAGGTTATTGAATCCTCTGCTGCTCCATGTGTGTATTTGTCAGATTGTGCTGGACATTTCACTGCATCCCTGAGATAACACAGATGAGTTGCAGAGGGATGAATTTGCTACTTCTGGTGAAGTCTAAATGGAAGATTAGATCTACAAAGATGTTTACGCATGTAAAGATGCAGATAAATGCTGACAGGATCATCAGAAATTCCATGTTTAGACCGGTGAGTTTATTCAGAATTAGGTGTGTTATCCATGCAATGCACTTCTGACAATACTACCCATCACCAAGCTGGATGTTTAAATATCCCTGTAAATCTGGGCAAAACTATTCTTAAAAGAAGAGGAAGACTGAGGAAGAACAACTGCAAAATCTACAGAATAGAAATAGAGCTACTGCTTTATTTTATCCCTGAAAGAAACACAGGCTAATTTCCAAGCACAGCTCATTGCTGTCAGAAACACACAGTAGTGCACTAAGTTATCTAAAAAGCCTCAGGAACTTCTTGGCCAGACAGCACAATCTGTTAAGCCAGTCCTTTGATCTGCTATCAGCAGACAGAGAGCAATCTATCTGTGGCCATTCCCTCTGCTGCTCTCCAGGCTGTAGCTTGTTGCTGTGCCCTGAGTGAGTTGTATTTCTGTGCATATCCATGCATTTAGTAATCCTTAATGGAATTCCCTTACATGAGTTCCTGCAGTCCATCCTGAAGCAGTGAATAGACAGGATGAAAATGCAAGGTTAGAACCTTTATTTCAATGAAACTGAGCTGGAAACTGCAAAATGTGACATTAGCATCAATTAATTTAAACAAAGCAAGAGGTTTAACCCCACTTCGTGCTACACCTTGCTACTTACAGAATGGAAATAACAACCAGCCAGTACATCAAGGCTATGAAAGAAAAAGGGGATAAAACCTTCTGATTCAACTCAAATAAGTTGCATTCCCACTAATGGAATGAATAAAAGTTTTACCAAAATCTATAAGAATGTTTGCTGAGGCAGCTGTGGCTTTGCAGCATTTTAATGTAACTGTAAGCAACCACAATACTTATATATTACTATAATTTCTGCTATTAATTTTCTTTATTACGCGTGGTTCAGGGCAGACAACATGGGGAAAAATGGTATGAAAGAGCATAACATGATCAGAGCAATATCTTCCAATTTTTTCTTAGTCATGGAATTTTAATTTGTACAAGAAATCTTCCATAGGAAAAAGGGCAGCACTAAATTTTTATTTTATTTTGTTGTTGTTTGAATGCAAGTCATTTGCTTTTGGAGAACCTTCATGGGTTTTTCAAGTATTTCATTTTGGAATCAAACTCTGCCACTTGGACAAGGCAGACAGGCAGATAATTAGCTGAAAAATGGGCATTGAGAGCTTTTGGAAAAGAAAAAATGACACTTTTGTAAGTAAAATGATTGCTGAGGATACAGTATTGATTTGATAGTTTTTCAGCTGAAAATGTTTGCTAATTGGAGAACCAGTTCCCAATTTTTATCCTCAGCACAGAATCAAGAAGCTTCTGATTTAAGCATCAAGAGCAAATACTTGCTGAAGGAAAAATGAATCCAATAAAAAGCCAGGATGTGATACCAGATGACATGACAACCTGGCAGCCACACTCTGGGCATTCTCAAACTGCCCTGTAAATGGACAGGTGGAAATAATCATAAATATGAATCAAAATTTAATATCAAGGAATGCTAGCAGGCAATTATTGCTGGCCAAGATAATAACGTTTTTCAACCATGGTTTTCATCAAAATGGTCCATGTGGTGATAAGTACATTTGTTGTAGTGATTAACAGTAAGATATAAAACCTTCTGATGTGTTGTACTTCCTTTCACAGAATTGTCTCTTTTTCTGAAAAATCATTGTGATAGAAAGAAATGGCTGAAGGAGACAACTAAAAATGTCAAATGTTTCTTGAGAGCCTTAAAAATTCCCCCAAAATATCTGAACAATATGAGAATTAGTTGAAATTATTGTTGAAAAGGTGCCTTTTCTCATTTCCCTCTAGATAACTTTATTTCATCAGGCAGTGTTAATCCTGTGTTAATGCAATATTCAGGAGAGCTAATTCATATCTCTCTCTCTGTTTCAGATGTCATTCAAATAGCAAAAAGCATTTGGTGATCTACAGGAGCTGAATATTTGCAGGCTGCTGGTTGCTGCTGAGAAATGACACCAATCACTTCCTCACATCTGTATTCGCCTCTTTGAATTTTCTCAGGTTTGTTTGGTTTTCTTGTATTGATTTTTTTTTTCAAATAAATTTTGCTTTCTATTCCAAATCAGATATTGACATTTCTGAAAAAGTGCCAGCCAGTAGCTTAATTTCAAGAAATATATGCGCAGCAATACAAGAGCTGTACTAAATCCCCCAGAACAGGATGCTGCCAGCCCATCCTGCCCTTCGTACCCCTCTGTAACACCCTCACCCCCAAGAAATAAGATATCCATGGAGCTGTGGAAGACAGCATAAAATACAGAAGTAGGAATAAATGAGTGCTTGCTTCTTCCAATGTGTGTGCCTTGTGCTGTTTTATATCCCTTTCCTGTCCTTCTTTTCATCCCTACAGTCTCATTCCTGTTATTAATTGCTCTGCTTTTATTCCCCTTTCCTTTCTTTTTGGCCTCTCTGCTTCTGCAAAAGCATAACTTCTGTTCTGCTCATTCACTTTGGCTCATTCATTTTTCTTTTCTCCGTTGTCTCTTGACTGTGTAAGTCTCCTTTCCTCCAACCCAGAGAGGTTTTCTCTGTTCTCTTATTTCTCTCCTTCTGATCTGTCTGCTCCTCCTTCTGGCTCCAATTCTACTGATTCCTTTGTCACATGTGCCCTGCCTTACTGACCCCTTTTTTCTGCATTCTGCTCCTGCTCTTTCTCTTTATAGCCTGATTGACTTCTTCTCTAGGGTCTTCTATGTAGCCAACTCCATCCTTTTCTGTCTCCCCCAGTGCACAGCTGGCACATCCAGCACCAACCACTGATCCTCACAGAGCCATGGAATATCCTGATGTGGAAGGGACCCGCAAGGGTCATCTAAGCCCAACCCCTGGCCCTGCACAGATACCCCAACCCTTGCCTCTGAGAGTGTTGTCCAAACTCCTGGAGCTCTGGCAGCCTTGGTGCTGTGCCCACTGCCCTGGGGAGCCTGGTCAGTGCCCACCACCCTCTGGGGGAAGAACTTTTTCCTGATATCCAAACTAACCCGTTCCCTGGGTGCTGTTCCTGGTCCCCACAGAGCAGAGATCAGTGCCTGCCCCTCCTCTGCCCCTCCTGAGGAAGCTGCCCTTGCAATGAGGTCTCCCCTCAGCCTCCTCCAGCTCAGCGTCCTCACACACTTCCCCTCAGGGCCCTTCCCCATCTTTGTAGGGCTGCTGTGGATGTTTTCTGATAGAGTTATATCTTTTTTTTATGTTCTAGTGCCCCAAACTGCCCCAATATTTCAGGTGAGGCTGTCCCAGTGCAGTGCAGAGCGGGACAATCCCTTCCTGCACCCAGTGATGCCCCCCAGGACAGGGATGTCCCTCCTGGCTCCAGGGCACTGCAAGCACTGCCTTAGTTCTGCTGCATCATTCAGTGTCTGGGCTTCTTCTGGACCCTTCCACCACCTCCTGGGCTTCATCTGTGGCTGCTTTGGGTTATTCTACTGGAGCATAAAGGAGTCAGAGTGACCTGAGGCATGTTCCCTTTCAGAGAAGGCTGAGGCGGCGATGTGTCCCTGTCCAGGGTCCTGTCCCTGTCCAGCGGAGCACGTGGGGAGCTCAGCTCTGCTGTGCTCTGATTGTTCTGCACTTCCCAGAGCTGGGAGATGCAGAGCATAATTAGATCAGCAATGAAGCTTTTTACAGGCTGGAATCATTTGTAAGTCCCACTGATGGGTTTGTATAGAGAAAGGCTGATTTTATGTAGAAAGGAGATTATTGAATTGCAATATGTCAGTCATAATAATTAGCAAAGCAGAATGAGGGGGGTTGTTTTTCCCCTTTAGTGGGTTCTAACTTAGATAACGAGTATTTGAAGTTTCCCCTTCACATCTAAGGCCCTCTTATATCACGTGAGGCTCCATACTGGATCCAGTAGCTTGGAACCACTGAAATCTGTGGTTTAACACTGATGGACTGCTAGGTGTGATGGTTGCATCTGTACCAGCCTGGGAGCCCTCTGCTCATGCTAGGAAATTGTTAAATGCTGGTTTGTTTTCCACTTTGGATGGTTTAAGTAGCATCCACTCAATGATGAGCAGTTTGGGGATTAGTTTAGGCCAGGAACCAGCCCCCAGCAGGCAGCTGGAGTAGGACTACCCTGCTTTGGAAACAGGAATTGGGCTGAATGGAAATGAACTTGTTGGTCCAAGGGTCTGAAGATTGTTGTGTTGTGAAAAGTAACATGTTATTTTTAATCTGTTCAAAGTCAGTTCTGTGGCATCCTATGGACTCGAATTCAGGAAATCATTCACAGAGGTCATTTTGTGTCTGGAGTGCCAGATTTGCAGAGAGATGGGTTTAAACATGTCCATAAGAACAGAATTTTCTAAGAGTCAAATCAATTCCCCCATTTCTTCCCAAATCGTATGTTGGATCTATTGCTTAATGTTCTTTATGAGCTTTATTAAATAGGTAGAATGAGCAGCCCTAGATCTGTGGGGAACACCTTTTTTTATACACCAGATAGTTTTGTCCTTTTTTTTTTCTGGAAATGGTAAAAATATAAATATTTTTACTGTTTTTATTTAAGCATTAGTTCACTTTGATCACTCTCATCCATCTTACACCAGTGAAATTCCACAAAATGCTGCTGATTTACATCAGCCCAGGTAAAATAAAAAAAAAAAATTAAAAAAAATACAATCATAGGCAGCTCAAAAGGGTTTTTTACATAATATTCAATTTTTTATGTAGGAATTCTCTCCTGTCCACTGTCTTTCCCATGTGCCTTTGACATAGGAAAGGCCTCCTAGTGTCAGAGCATTTTCCCATGCTCTTGTGCAAGCAGCTCATAAACAGATTCCAGATTGTCAGGTACTGAAATGAATTGTCAGGCACTGCAATAAGAAACTTCCTTGCCTTTTTATCACCTCAGGCTCATGTTAAGAAATTTAGTCTAGGATGTTTTTCAGTTCCATTGTCCTTACATGTTACCAATTTTGCAGATGCTTTTACCAGTGCTACCTGTAAATACATTTCCAGCTGAGCCTCCAGTCCAACCAGGAGTGCTGCTGTATTTATCAGAAATGTGTGTGTGGAGAGTGTGCTTGTCATTGACCCATCTCCTTCACCTCTCCCTGCAGGAAGAAATGATGTATTTTATTCAGAAGTTAATATTGGATGTGTTTGCTAAATCTTGTGTTCTTCATGTCTGAGGAGCTAAAAGGTCAAGATGACAATGTAAATCTCAGAGTACTTTCCCAGCATTGATTTCAGCTCTGCCTATTCTTTAAGGACTGTTTATTCTTGGAGAAGGAATCCCATGTGCTCTTGCATCTGAAGTAATTCCTGTGCTGGTGTTTAATGCAGAAGGCATTTGTGGACTGCTAACATGCAAGGTGAGAGGAAGTTCTCAGCAGATCTTCACTCAGATTTCCATTTCTGCAGGACTCTTCCAGGGTGTTTCCATTACAAGCTGGGGATGAGATGTCTTCACTGCAGCTTCAAGTGTCTCTGTTTGCTACCAAACCCAAATTTCTAACCTCTCCCCATGCACCCATTGCCACATGTTTTAGCTCTGGGTGCTCTGTCACAGGTCTCCAACATTGCATGGCTGTGATGATCAATTCCTAACACATCTACACGGTGCTTCCAGGAGTGACTTGCATTCCAAGTGGACAATTATAGACAAAGGTGGTACCTTTGTTTAATGTTTTATATTTAAAAAATCTTTAAAGTATCTTCTAAGCTCTAATGACAGGGTTATCAACAAACATGAAGAAAACATAATATGAATTATTTATTCCTTCATCTACCTCCCAACTAAATAAAGTCTTGTTTAGAATCAAATCACAGCTCTGACAAAGATGTGTATTATGGTGAAGGAGTCAAAGATGCCATGACAAAGTTATTTCTGCTAGCAAAACTCTTACAAGGCAATTATAAAATAATATCTTTATATTTCCTTATATTTAAATATAAGTGCATTTATATACATCTCTATATAAATAGTATTCTTGTAATATATAGTTTTATATACAGATTTTATACAACAAATATGTGAAGAGTTTATCTAAATATATTTACAGTTTCATTCTTTTGACTTAAAAAAAAATTCTGGGTTTTTTTACATAAGACTTCAGTAATTGGCATATTTGATAATACTTTTTCTCCACTGAGATCTGCAAAACATCAGAAACTCCTCTCCTTCATTGGGATGAATTAGAATATTGGAGTCTATCTGTATTTCCCACTTAAAAACTGAATTTCAAAGTTTTACTCATGGAGTTTCTAACTGGATAAAAGACTTTGAAACAGAA